>JAZEWT010000004.1:4049903-4060127 GCA_036362905.1 Mordacia mordax
GGGGAGAGGAGGGGAGACAGGAGGAAACACGTGGGAAGGAGGTGAGACACGGGGGGAGGAGGGGAGCAGTGGCTCAGCGGTTAGCGCACTGGACTACAAACCTGGCGACCTGAGTTCGAATCCCATTCACGGCTAACACCAGTGATGATTTTCTGAACCGGTCCTTGGCCGCCCCTTGGATGACTCAGCCTCAAGTGAATACCTTGTGAAGTGTGTTAACAATCCCTACTGAGACAAAACAGCTGGGCATGGTGCTGATCACCTTCATGGGTGCTTGCTAACTGCACTTGAACCTACAGTCTTATCAAGCCATATGCGGGGTCTTTGTAATTATATATAAGTGGGGGGCTGGTAACCCCCACCTTCCACTCAACTATGAAGAAAAGATAAAGAAACACCTAAGATTGTGCCAGAGGCCCCAGGGCAACATACATTCATGACCTCTTCTGGCCAAATCCCATTCGGTCGAGCCAGGAGACTGATTAACCACCCCCGAGGTTCCTCTAGAAACAATAAAAGGCTGCTCTGTGTTAATCACGTAGAATGCTTGAATGCTCGTTGCAGTGGAGAGGCTGCCACTCCTATATCTGAAGCTGAACCGGTACTATTTGTGGGACACAGGAGGTCCAATGGACTGGTTGTGGCTCCAGTCATCAGGAGGGGTGGACAGTCGTCTACTTGGAATGGGAACCTGTCAAACAGCAGAGTGGCCCTTCTTCTGACTAAAAGAATGAAGGAGGTGTAGGAACGTGCCATTGGGGTGTGAGAACCTGTGAGTCCCAGGTTACTGTGGGCTCATCTCCCCATGAATGGAAGGTGACAGATGGTGGTGGTGGCTTGAACCCCACTAAAGATTAGCACGAGTGGAGGGATGCAGGCAAGGCCGATGTGTCAGATGCCTTTCATGACGACCTGTCTCAGGTGTTGGCTTAAGTGGCTCCTCGGGATAGTCATCCTGTTCGGTGACTTAAATGCAACTGAGTGGGTCTTTGATGCAGACACCTGGGCTGGAGTGAGAGTGATTCAAAAGCATGGGCCAGATCAGATCACCAACATTGGTAAGAGGCTGCTAGACTTATGTGCAGCCCATAAGCTCGTAATCGCCAACATTTTGTTCTGTCACCGGCACATCTACACAACATCATGGATGCATACCAGGTCCAAGCAAGAAGATCTGCTGGACTACGTAGTGGCGGAGCAGCAAATGCCGGCCCATGTCCTTGACATCAAGACCTACCATTGAGCTGATCTGCCCTCAGACTATCGGCTTGTCATCTCGAAAATCTGCTTTCCATTCTTCCACGACATTGGTGGGTGTTTATCAAGAACTCTATTCAAACCCAAAGTGGCCTGGTCTCGGCTAGCTGATAAAAACTGTAAGCAATAATTTCATTATCGTTTGCAGCTGGGGCTGACAACATCCCCCCCCTCCTGATGCCGAGGGGAAATGGGTGAGGTTGAGGGCTGTGTCTCTTCAAGCTGGAATTACTGCATTGGGTGCATGGTCCAGACCTCCCCAGTAACCCTGACTGAAGGAGGAGGTGTTCAAGCTAGCCGAGAGAAAACGACAGGCCCACTCCCACCATTTGTAACATCCCACGCTTATGGGACAACGTGGCAGTAACCCTGCTGAGGCTAGAGTGCCTCAGATAATGGAAGACATAGCCACCCCCCGTGAGTAGCTGGTGGAGATACCATCTGTAGAGGACGCACATAAGGTGATCCAAAGCCTGAGACCAGGAAAAGCACCGAACAGAAATGATCTGCCAAGCGAAATGCTAAAGAAAGATCGTGTTTGTCTGCAGACTGGCCTGTATGACATCCTTTAAACCGTCTGGAGCACAGGAAAGGTTCCACGGGAATGGAAGGATGCCCGAGTGATCCTCCTCTTTAAGAACGAGGACCACACCGATTGTATCAACTACAGGGGCATTTTGCTCCTCAGTGTGCCAGGAAAGGTCCTGCCAAGGATTGTTCAACATCGCCTTGCTAAGAGAGATGCTTGCGGAACCCCTGTTTGGTTGCAGGCTGGGGTGGTTTTGCAGAGCCGCCATATTCTCTGTCCAGCTGCTACAGCAAAGCTGTAGGGAATTTCTACAAGATCTTCATCTCTTCTTTATTTTACTGGCCAAGGACTACGATGCCATCAGTAGGCCAGGGCTGTTGTTTGTTCTACGTGCTTTCTGGGTCCCTGACTCACTGTCATTAAGGACCTTCATTATGGTTGGCAAGCCCGGAAAAAGCTACATGGTCAGAAGTCAGAGCCATTCCTTGTTTACCTTAGGGTGCGACAGGAATACCCTTAGGCTCCTAGATTATTTTCCATCTTTTTTGACCACGTAGTTCGACAGGCTTTCCATAAATATACTGGAGGAATTTACAGCTGGTACAGGTACAATGGAGGGCTGATGAATGCCCATGTGGCTCTCTATTGTCCTATCATGTTATCTGTACCGATGATTTGGTAATTGCCGCTCACTCTGAGGAGAAATTGGGGGTTCTACTGTTGAACCTAAAGCATGCCACAATGAGGTGGGGTCTTACCCATCAGCCCCACAAAACCAAGCACCTGCTTGGGTATTTTGTGCCACCAAATATTTCACCCCATCAGCACTCCATGAGTGATGGGGCAGGTGTGAAGAGAGTACAGAAGTTACATACCCTGGTAGTATGCTTGTGGCCCATCTTGCTCCTTATCAGTCGGGTGGCATTATCTTTTCATCAGCTACGTAATGCTGTGTGGAAGCTACCTGGCCTGTCACTTCGCACAAAGCTTCGGGTCTTCTCAGTTGCAAGCATATCCTCTCTTCTCTATGCTTGCCAAACGTAGACCCCCCCCCCCGTGGAACATCTGCGTCTATTTGAAACTTTCCAGCTGGCCTGCATTCAATCAACCCTTGATTTAACCTGGTTGAATTGACTCATGACCTCAGAAATTCTCGAACAATCTGGACAGGGTCCCATAGGTGAGCTCCTTCGGCTGGCGAAACTGCGGATTCATATAACCTATATGCCCAGCTACCGCATGTACAAGCAGCTTTTGTTTGGCTGGATAGAGGGGGATGAATGGTTGTGGCACGAACTGGAGAAGAGGTGGTCCGATGTGGCACAGGAGGACCTGGAGATGAATGGACTTGCTGAAGGCTGGTACCAGCGGTGTCAAGATCGACCTCTGTGGAGGAGGATCGTGTTGGACGCTATGGGGCAGTTGGAGGCAGTCGCCCTCCAACAACAATGGAGGGCAGAGGAGTGACGCTCACAACAACGAGCAAAGCACCGAGTGGATAAAACAGCAAGTTGGCACAGGAGGGAGCACAGGTGATGCATCTGCCCATCATCTCAGTCAAGCAACCCATAGCACCTGGGTCTGTCCCTATACATCTTAATGGTGAGTCTGCAACACTTCACGTGGATTCATAGTGCACATGGCCTGGTACAGGCGCGGTGGGGACATCACTTCAACTTAGTGGTGAATGACGGTAGTTATTGTGTATGTAACTATATGTATATTTGTATGTCTGTATATATATATAATAGTGGGGAGCGGCAGCTCAGCGATTAGCGCACTGGGCTACAAACCCCGCGACCCGAGTTCGAATCCCACTCATGGACAGCACCAGTGACGATTTTCTGAAACGGTCCGCGGTGGCGCAGTGGTTAGCGCTGACGCCTCACAGCAAGAAGGTCCCGGGTTCGAGTCTCTCGGCTCCGGTGCCTTTCTGTGTGGAGTTTGCATGCTCTCCCCGTGTCCGCGTGGGTTTTCGCCAGGTACTCCGGTTTCCTCCCACAGTCCAAAAGCATGCTCCTGGATAGGTTGATTGGCTCGCAGACTAAAATTGTCCCGCAATGCCTGGCGATGGACCGGCGTCCCGTCGTCGGGTGTATTCCTGCCTTACGCCCTGTGTTTCCGGGATAGGCTCCGGCTCACTGTGACCCTATATAGGATTAAGCGGTTTCAGATAATGAGACGAGGTCCCGAACCTCCCGTAGGTCGCTCAGCCTCAAATGAGTACCTGGTGCAGTGGGTAAACATTGCCACTAGGGAGAAAAAGGCGGCTGGGTGTGGGGCTGGTCACCCACCTGCTCGTGTGCTGTGTCGACCTTTATAGGTGCTCGCTAACAGCACTTGACCCTACAGTCTGTGCAGGCTATATGGGGGATCTTTGTCTTTTTTATATAATGGTGTGTGTATCTCTTTGTATCTCTGTATAACTTTACGTGTCTTTGTGTGTGTAGGAGAAAGCGATTATGGTCCTGGACTCAAAGCACTTGAAATTCCCACTCTTCGTCTCCTGCAATTTCCTCTATTTGACCCTGCCCATGCCCTCAGGGCAGCAGGAGCAGCTTTCTGCCCCCAGGGTATCGGAGTGATTCCACTGATGCAGACATACGTATATATATATATGTGTACATGCGTATACCCCACAAATATACACACACATTGTCACTCAAACACTCTCACCTGTGTCCCCTACTCTGCCCGCTGCTCCGCTCATTGTTGTGAGCATCACTCGTCCACCATATGTTACTATATGGTGACTGCTTCCAAAAACAACAGAGGGCAGAGTAGCTCAGTAGCGTCTTTCATGATCCTCCTCCACAGAGGTCGATCTTGACACCGCTGGTACCAGTCTTCAGCGAGTCCACTCAGCTCCAGGTCCTCCTGTGCCACATTGGTCCATCTATTCTCCAGTTCGTGTCGCGCCCGTTTAGCCCCCTCTATCCGGACAAACCGCAACTGCTTGGGCATGCGGTGGCTGAGCATGCGGAGGCCGAGCATGCAGACCCCATGACCCAGCCACTCACCCATTGACTCACCCATGCGTTGGCTGGGCATTCGGGCTACATGACGCAGCCAGTGTAGCTCTGCCTGCCAGAGGAGCTCAGCAATTCATGTTCTCGCGCAAACGCACACACACATTCACTCACATGTTATATATATATATATACACAGGTGTATATACACGCGCGCTTAACTATGCCTCGTAAAGCGATGTTAAAACTCTGGAAACCTCGCAGTTTACCAATGAAATTTTTTTTAGGTACTTTCCATATGTTTTTTAAGTGTCAGGATGATGGTTGTTTTGTTTATATATTGTCTAAAAGAAGCGTATATAGTATATAAACAATGTTATCGCAACCAACTTATCTGTTTTAATTTCCCTGTGAAGGGTGTGAATGTCAGAAATGGGATGAGAGTGGCAGAGAGAGAGGAACGGAAAAAAAGAGACGGGAGAGAGAGCGATGGGAGAGTGTTCAGTGTCCAGTTGCTCAGCTCTGGACACTAGTGGGGCAGCGTTAAAATCTCACTTCGCAACTGTTGCGTCCACATCGGGGCAAACAGTTACTGCAGCAAGGAACTCGACAGCTGTAGAATTCGGTATGTTAATGCGCAGTCAGTAGATTACTTAGAGGATGTAACGTCTTAGCTCCCTTCCCTCTCCTCCACCTCTCTGTGGTTCCTGTCCGAGCCTCTGAGGAGTTCTCTCTCTCTCCTAGAAGAGATTTTGTACAGCGATGCGGTCGACGTGGTTAGAACACAGCTGAAACGGCAACAAAACTCGCAATTTCGATAGTAACATCTTTATATGTAAAGGATGCATTGTCTGGTACATGTTGGCGCCGGCTCGCACTCCGCACCCTTCCCTCCGCCGCCTCTCGTCTTGAGTTGAACGGATGTGAGCCGCGGCACGTAAGCATTATTGTTGTATATTTTTATAATTTTTTTTACATGCTGGGGAACAATGTGTGCGGGCGGATAGGTCACCTGTCTTTAACCGTCAGCTGAGAGGCGGGCATGATTTCTCAACTGTAGTCAAGCAGCCGCTCACAAATGGTTGCAGGGACTCACTCTGGAGACCGGTGGCTTCCTCGCGCGGTCGAACCCAGGTGTTGTTGTGTACATAACCATATGTATATTTGTGTGTCTGTGTATATATAATAGTGGGGAGCGGCAGCTCAGCGATTAGCGCACTGGGCTACAAACTCCGCGACCCGAGTTCGAATCCCACTCATGGACAGCACCAGTGACGATTTTCTGAAATGGTCCCGGGCCGCCCCGAGGTCGCTAAGTCTCAAATGAGTACCTGGTGCAGTCGGTAAACATTGCCACTAGGGAGAAAAAGGCGGTCGGGTGTGGGGCTGGTCACCCACCGGCTCGTGTGCTGTGTCGACCATTATAGGTGCTCGCTAACAGCACTTGACCCTATAGTTTGTGCAGGCTATATGGGAGATCTTTGTCTTTTTTATATAATGGTGTGTGTATCTCTTTGTATCTCTGTATAACTTTACGTGTCTTTGTGTGTGTAGGAGAAAGCCATTATGGTCCTGGACTCAAAGCACTTGAAATTCCCACTCTTCATCTCCTGCAATTTCCTCTATCTCACCCTGCCCATGCCCTCAGGGCAGTAGTAGCAGCTTTCTGCCCCCAGGGTATTGTAGTGATTCCACAGATGCAGACATACGTATATATATGTGTGTAAATGCTTATACCGCACAAATATACACACACACACATTGTCACTCAAACACTCTCACCTGTGTCCCCTACTCTGCCAGCTGCTCCGCTCATTGTTGTGAGCATCACTCGTCCACCATATGTGACTCTAGGGTGACTGCCTCCAAAAACAACAGAGGGCAGAGTAGCTCAGTAGCGTCTTTCACGATCCTCCTCCACAGAGGTCGATATTAACACCCCTGGTACCAGTGTTCTGCGAGTCCACTCAGCTCCGGATCCTCCTGTGCCATATCGGTCCATCTCTTCTCCAGCCTGTGCTGCGCCCGTTGAGCCCCCTCTATCTGGACAAACAGCAACTGCTTGGGCATGCGGTGGCTGAGCATGCAGACCCCATGACCCAGCCACTCACCCAGGTGTTCCAAGTCATGTGGCACTTGAGCCATCGAATCTGCAAGTCGAGATGTATCCCGCCTCCTCACAGAGAGAAGATTCTGGCCCAAGGTAGTTCCATTCCCACTTCTAACACTGACTGCTATCTCTAACACTGGCACTCCTATTTCATAACACTGGCTCCCATCCTTTACATTGGCACCTGTCTCTAACACTGTGACTCCTATCTCAAGCACTAGCTCCTATCTCTAACTCTTGCCGAGGCAGTTTAATTCCTGCCTCGGGCGACTTTCTGTGAGGTGGAGTTTGTGTTCCTCCCCCGTTATGCATGGGCTTCCTTTGGCTTCTCCCATTTCCTCTGACAAAAAGCAGCGACTTAGTCACAAACAATATATACTCTGGCAAATGTTGGCACCGGCTAACTGCCTGGATACCTTCCGCCTCTGCACATGTGAGTCGACCTATGAAATTGAATGAACGGCGTACAGCCACGCGGTGATGTGCATTGGGCTCGTTATTTTTGATTTAATTAAAACCCCACTTTATCCTGCTGAGGGTCCCACCTCATTCACAGAGATTCATGCCATCTCGCCCCTGAATGTGAAGATCCGCGTTATAGCCCCAACAGACTGTACGGCCAAGTGCTGTTCGCGAGTTGCGCGTGTGGAGGCAGGATCTTGCGGTGTCGAGATCCAAGTCGTTTTATTAATGGGCGTTAGGGCTCAAATAGACGCGGACACCTCCAGTTCACTCCGCACAGTCGGGATGCTCCTGATGGGCAGAGCGTGCGCTGTCCTCGCCAGAACAGCTATGTTCTGGCGAGACTTAACACGAATATAGTCTCTGGATAAAGAAAAAATCCGAGTACAAGAAAGAGAAGTTGTTTTACAATTTCTGGCAATAATGCAGGAAATATTAAGGTCTTAAAACCCCAAATAGACATTACTCACTAAAGTAATGACGTAGGTTTTTCTGGCTCTGCATGATGATTGCTCCGAAAAGCTGCTCTCTCGGGACAGCCGCGTCGATCGCTTCCTCTCTCCACCTCGCGACGTTTCTCCTCACGTTAGAGGCCTGAGGATGCCTCTAACGTGGGAGGCGGTTATCGCTTAGTTAAATTACCTACGTACGTTAGACACCAGCCATGCCCTGCTTACTGGTCGTTGCGTGTGAGTGGGCCGGTCTGCCGGTTACAAAACAATACCAGCGAACGCCACAACACGGGACAGACATGTACATTCAGGGTTCAATAAGTCATGGAAGCGATTACGGAGTCAGCCTCAGCGAGGAGAGGGAAAAAAAACAACTGTTCACATTAAACGAGTCATAATGTGAACAAACCTGGAGACGAGGATGAAGATTTGTAGTAATTTATTAATCAACGGGTTAAATAAAGGATTCCCGGCTCGGGTTTCTTTCTGTGTGGAGTTTGCGAGTTCTCTCCCCGTGCCGCCGTGGTTGTTTTTTTTTAGCCGGGTACTCCGTTCTCCTCCCATCGTCCAAAGACACGCTGCTGCCGAAAGTTAATTGGCCTGCTGAGTAAATTGCCCCCAGTGCCCTGCTCTGTACTGGCGTCACATCCTGGGTATAGCCCCCCTTACGCCGTGTGTCTGCCGAGAGAGGCGCGACCCTGTATAGGATTAAGCAGGTTTTGATGATGATTTTATTTAACGCTAGAGTCGCAAAGACTAAGTATTAGTTCAGTAAACAAACATTTACTACACTTAATAAACCGCATCCTCAGCTCCCCAAACGAATCTGAGACGAGCGGGTGCGAGAAAGACACAATTTCCATTTATGAAGTGCTTTTCACCCGAGGGCCACCAAGCGCTTCACAGAGCTGTGGAGGTAACGGCGCGTCAACAAGATCAGAATAGATTAATTAAGTGGAATAATGATTAAATCATTGAAGGACATCAAATAACAAGCTTGAAAATATTGTTAAAACAAACAAACAATATAGCACTAAAACAAGATCCCACGATTGGCCTTAACAAACGAGAAGCGCCGTTAGCGAGTAGCGCCTATGAAGGTCGACACGACACACCAGGAGGTGGGTGACCAGCACCATGCCCGGCCGCCTTTGTCTCTCTATTGGCGACGTTTGCTACACATCGCACTAGGTACTCATTGAAGCTGAGTCGACCTAGGGGAGGCCCGGGACCGATTGTCATTGGTATTGGCTATGAGTGGGACTCGAACTTTGGTCGCCCAGCTTTTAGCCCGGCGCGCTAACTACTGAGCCACCGCTCCTCACTATGATTGGTTCAGAAAACCGGTGGTGGTGGTGGCCGTGAGCGGGATTCGAACTCAGGTCGCTTCTCCGCATTCGTTTCTCTGCGTGTTCCGGTTTTTATTTCCACGGGTGGCAACCCGTGTCACAGTTGACCTCTGTCCGAAGGGGCGTGGGGTCACGTGGACGGGAGCCTCCCTGCAGAGAGGCGCAGCGGCGAGATTAGAGGCGACGGGGCCAGATAAGCGCCGGTGTCTGTGTTGCTCGCCGGGAGCGGTGGCGCAGCGGTTAGCGCACTTCGCTGCAGTGACCCCGACTTGTGTGACGTGAGTGTGTGGTCTGACTGTGTGATGTGAGTGTAGTGTGGGTGGTGTGAGTGTGTGATGTGAGTGTGGAGTGTGTGGTGTGAGTGTGGGGTTTGAGTGGTGTCGGTGTGGTGTGTGTGGTGTGAGTGTGGGGCGTGAGAGTGGTGTGTGTGGTATGAGTGTGTGGTGTGAGTGAGGAGTGGTGAATGTGTGATTGTGGGGAGCGGTGGTGCAGTGGTTAGCGCGCCGTGTGTGTGTTTGGAGCGGTGGCGCAGCGGTTAGCGCGTTGTGCAGTGCTACTAAACCGGCTCTCACTCGAGATCGATTCCCACTCGGCCACCAACACTAGTGACAAGTTTCTGAACCGGTCGTGAGCCTCCCCTAGGTCGACTCAGCCTCCAAGAAGTACCTAATCCAGTGTGTAGTAAACATCGCCACTATGGAGACAAAGGTGGCCGCGTGTGGTGCTGGCCACCCACCCCCACCCGCGCCGTATCGACTTTCACAGACGCTGCTCGATACCAACGACACTTGACCCTATAGTCTGTAGAGGCTACACGAGGGATCTTTGGCTTTATTTGTGCGCCGTGTGTGTCTGAGTTATTCATTCTCAGTGGCGCCTGAGCCGGGAATCGAACCGGGGACTTGATTACAAAAGTGGTGGCAAGGATTGTGTGCAGCCGTAACATCCGCGCCTCGACACCGCAGCGACCAGCCTGCCTGAGGCTCCTGTCTCTAACACTGGCTCCTGTCTCTAACACTGGCTCCTGTTTCTAACACTGGCTCCCATCTCCAACACTGGCTCCTGTCTCTAACACTGGCTCCTGTTTCTAACACTG
>JAZEWT010000004.1:4145300-4157768 GCA_036362905.1 Mordacia mordax
GAGGGGGGAGGGTGGAGGGGAGAGAGTAGAGGGCGGAGGGGAGAGGGCTGAAGGTAAAGGAGAGAGGGTGGAGGGTAGAGGGGAGAGAGCGGAGGGGAGAGGGTTAAGGGAAGGGGTGACACCTAGTTTGCAAGAGGGTACGGGAAAAGGGGACTAACATTTTTTTGCGCTAAAAACAAATAAATAAATAGATGAATAAAAAATACATATCTAATAAGTTAATATAGCAATAAATACAAAGCTATCTTGAGGGGGAAAACATCTGAAATGATGATTTTAACTGAAGTTCGAAAAAAATGAATGACTTCGCCTGAGGATGCCTCCAACGTGAGGCGAAACGTCGCGAGGAGAGGAGAGAGAGCCATCGACGCGGCTGTCCCGAGAGAGCAGCTTTTCGAAGCAATNNNNGGGAAGAGAGAGGGGAGAGGGAGGGGAGAGGGAGGGGAGAGGGAGGGAAGACATAGGGGAGAGGGAGGGAAGAGAGGAGAGTGAGGGAGGGAAGAGAGAGGAGAGAGGTGGAGGGACGGGAGAGAGGGGAGGAAGAGGGGAGAGAATGGTGTCTCCACCAACATCAGTGACAATTTTCTGAACCGGTCCTCGGCCTCCCCAAGGTCGACTCAGCCTCAAATCAGTACCCGGTGAAATCTATAAATATCGCCATTAGGGTGACAAAGGCGGCCGTGCGTGGTGCTGGTCACCCACCTCCTCGTGTGCTGTGTCGACCTGCATTTGCGCTGCTCGCTAACAGCGCTTGACCCTACAGTTTGCCAAGGCTACACGGGGGTTCTTTGTCTTTGTACCAGTACATGCGTGTGTGTGTTCGGATGTGCGTGTGTGTGTGTTACAGATTCATAAATGCATGCGTATGTGTGTATGTGTATGTTTCCGCCTGTGTGTGTGAGTGCAGGTATGTGCATGTGTCTGTGTCCATGTGCGTGCTTTTATGTCCGTGTATGTGTGTTCGTGTGTTATTGTATCCATGCGTCCGTGTGTTTTTGTGTCCGTGTGTGTTTGCGTGTCTGTACGTGCTTCTGCGTGTGTGTGTGTGTCCATGTGTCCCTGTGTGTGTGTGTCCGTGTGTGTTTGCGTGTCTGTACGTGTGTCTGCGTGTGTGTCCATGTGTCCCTGTGTGTGTGTGTGTCCGTGCATGTGTCCGTGTGTCTGCGTGTGTGTGTCCGTGTGTGTGTCCGCGTGTGTGTGTGTCCGTGTGTTTGCGTGTGTGTCCGTGTCTGCGTGTGTGTGTCTGTGCATGCGTCCGCGTGTCTTTGTATCCGTGCATCCGTGCGGACTCAGCGAGTGTCCTCAGAGTAGCAGCGACTCAGTCACCATGACCGTGCGTGGGAAGCGGTGAGAGAGGCACGGAGACAGATGGAGACTCGGAGACAGAGAGAGATGGAGACTCGTCGACAGAGAGAGAGACGGAGACTCGGAGACAAAGAGAGACAGAGAGAGACAGAGACTCGGAGACAGAGACGGAGACAGAGACAGAGAGACGGAGACTCGGAGACAAAGCGAGACAGAGACTCGGACACAGAGAGAGACAGGCTCGGAGACAAAGAGAGACAGAGACTCGGAGACAGAGAGAGACAGAGACACGGAGACAGAGAGACAGAGACTCGGACACAGAGATAGACAGAGACGGAGACTCGGAGACAGAGAGAGACAGAGGCTCGGACACAGAGAGAGACGGAAACTCGGAGACAGAGAGAGATGGAGACTCGGAGACATAGAGAGATGGAGACTCGGAGACATAGAGAGATGGAGACTCAGAGACAGAGAGAGACGGAGACTCGGAGACAGAGAGAGACAAAGCCTCGAACACAGAGATAGACAGAGACTCGGAGACAGAGAGAGAGACACGATGAGACAGACATGAAGACACAGACATAGACACGGAGAGACGCAGAGAGACACGGAGAGACATATAGAGAGACAGAGACAGACACTGAGACACAGAAACCCCGAGCTACAGAGAGAGACACAGAGACACGGAGACCTTGAGAGACACCCAAAGAGGAGACAAGATTGATACAAAGGGGGAGGCTTTCTCAGTGTCTTCGTGTCTCCGTATCTCTGGGTGTGTTTCCATGTATCTGTGTCACCGTATTTTCCTGTCTCCACGCATGTCCCCGTGTCCCTCTGTCCCTGTGTCTTCGTGTCTCCGCGCATGTCCCCGTGAGTCCGTGTCTCCACACGTGTCTCCCTGTCCCCGTGCCCCCCTATCCCCGTGTCCCCCTGTCTCTGAGTCCCCATCCCCCTCTCCGTGTTCCCGTATCCCCCTGTCTCCGTATGTGTCCCTGTGTCCCACTGTCTCCGTATCCACGTCCCCGTGTCCCCGTGTCCCCGTGTCCCCGTGTCCCCCGTGTCTCCGTGTCTCCGTGTCCCCGTGTCCCCTAGTCCCCGTGTCCCCCTGTCCTCGTGTCCCCGTGTTCCCATGTCCCTGTGTCCCCCTGTCTCCGTATCTCCCTGTCTCCGTATCCCCCTGTCTCCGTGTCCCCCTGTCTCCGTATCCCCTGTCCCCGTATCCCCCTATCCCCATGTCCCCGTGTCCCCATGTTCCCCTGTACCCGTGTCCTCGTGTCCCCCTGTCCCCCTGTACCCGTGTCCCCCTGTCCCCGTGTCCCCGTGTCCCCGTGTCCCCGTGTCGCCAGATCGTTGGTAGCAAACCTGGCTGCTGCCAACAACTACGTGAAGGAGCAACACCTGGACCTGGAGGAGAACTGGGCTCTCGTGGAGAAAGCACGTGTCTACTATATCGCTGTGAGACAGCTGTCTCCCTGTGTCTTCCTGTCTCTCCCTGTGTCTCCCTGTGTCTTCCTGTCTCTCGTGGAGAAAACACGTGTCTGCTATATCGCTGTGAGACAGCTGTCTCCCTGTGTCTTCCTGTCTCTCCCTGTGTTTCCCTGTGTCTTCCTGTCTCTCGTGGAGAAAGCACGTGTCTGCTATATCGCTGTGAGATACTCCCTCTCTCCCTGTGTCTCCCTGTGTTTTCCTGTCTCTCCGTGTCTCCCTGTATCTCCCTGTGTCACTCTCTTTGGTTTACCCTCGGTTAGTGAAAACGTCAGTTCTCTATTTACGAACCTCGTTTTAATCATCCTTTGAGCGTTTTTTGAATATTTGTGTTTTTTCAATATAAACACAAGACCATCACTCTTTCCCACCCTCACCCTCACTCTCTCACCCACTCTCACCCTCATCCTCCTGTAGTCAATCCATGCTTAAGTGTTCAGGAAAGGAGAATGAAAACCAAAGGACAATAATAACAGCAAGTCCCGTAGTGCAACGACCAATTGGCAACCCCCCTTATCCCTAGAGTCTTCACCTGTGTCTCGCTCTTGTTTATTGCTGATCAGTTAAAACGTAAGTTCATTTTTTTTTCGAACTTCACTTAAAATCATCATTTCAGCTTTTTTTCCCCCATAAAGATAGCTTTGTAGTTATTTGCTCTATTTATTTATTAGATATGTATTTTTACCTGTGTCTCTCTCCCCTCTCCGCTCCCTCTCCCCTCTCTCTCCCCTCTCCGCTCCCTCTCCCCTCTCCCCTCCCTCTCCCCTCTCCGCTCCCTCTCCGCTCTCTCTCCGCTCCCTCTCCGCTCCCTCTCCCCTCTCTCCACCAGGGTTTCTTTCTCACCGTATCCCCGGAGTCGATGCTGGCCGTAGCGGCGCTCGCCGCTCGTCAGAACAAACCCTTCTGCCTGAACCTGTCGGCGCCGTTCCTGGCTCAGCACTACGGGCAGCAGCTGGCGCGGCTGATCCCCTATGTGGACGTCCTGTTTGGAAACGAGACGGTGACGGCAGCGCTGAACGACAACAACGCTGAACGACAACAACACTGAACAACAACAACGCTGAACAACAACAAAACAACAACAACACTAAACAACAACAACGCTGAACATCAACAACAACACTAAACAACAACAACACTGAACAACAACAACAACACTGAACAACAACACTGAACTCTCCAGATCTGTTCACCGAGAGCAACCCCTAATGCTGCACTGCACACAGCACCACATGCACAGGGACAGCTGACGCTGGGGGTGACCCTTGGCCACACAGTGGCCACCATCATCAGCACCTTGCCAGGCCCCCCGTGACGTTTTTTTTTCTTCTTCTACAGGAGGCGGCGACGTTCGCACGGGAAAGGGGATTTGAGGTGAGAAGGGAACGCTCTGACTCCCCGTGTTTCCACGTGTCTCCACGTGTCTCCCCGTGTCTCCCCGTGTCTCCATGTGCCTCCCCACGTCTCCATGTGCCTCCCCGTGTCTCCCCGCTTCTCCCTGTATCTCCTCGTGTCTCGTCTGTGTGCGGGAGGAGAGCAGACGGAAGATAATGAGGAGATCAGCAGGAAGACCCATGCTCTCTCCGTGTCTCCCAGTGTTTGCCCCTATCTCCCCGGCATCTCCCAGCATCTCACCCTCTCTCCGCGTGTCTCCCCGCTTCTCCCTGTATCTCCCCGTGTCTCGTCTGTGTGCGGGAGGAGAGCAGACGGAAGATATTGAGATCAGCAGGAAGACCCAGGCTCTCCCCGTGTCTCCCAGTGTTTCCCCGTATCTCCCCGGCATCTCCCAGCGTCTCACCCTCTCTCCCCGTGTCTCCTCGCTTCCTCCTGTATCTTCCCGTGTCTCGCCTGTGTGCGGGAGGAGAGCAGACGGAAGATATTGAGGAGATCAGCAGGAAGACCCAGGCTCTCCCCAAGCAAAACACGCGGAGACCTCGCATCGTGGTCTTTACACAGGGGAAGGATCCGACTGTGGTATCTGATGGTAAGGACCTCTCTCTCTCTCATTAGATATACACACGTAGATATACACAGATATACACACGGAGATATACACACAGAGATATACACACGGAGATATAAACACAGCGATATACGCACAAAGATACACACACACAAAGATACACACAGAGATATACACACAGAGATATACACACATAAAGATATACACAGATACACAGAGATACACATACACAAAGATATACACACAAAGATACACACACAGATAACCACATATACACACAAAAATATACACACAGATATATACACACACAAAGATATACACACAGATATACACAGAGATACACACACAGAGATACACACACAGATATACACACAGAGAAACACACACAGAGATACACACTTTAAAGTACAACCATGTTTGTCTCTGTTTGTCTATGTGTCCATGTGGCACCATATGGCCCAAGGAGGAGGTCATTTCCACTCTGCTGTGCTCTGTATTTGATCGTGGTTACAATAAAGCTTGACTTGACTTGAAAAGTCAAAGTTTTGATATCTCTCCCCATCTCTATCCCCATGTCTCTCCCCATCTCTACATCTCTCCTTCTCATCTCTCTCTCTCTCATTGTTCTCTTTCCATCTCTCTCCACCTCTCTCCCCATCTCTCTCTCATTTCTCTCCCCATCTGTCTCCATTTCTCTCTCCATCTCCCCATCTCTCTCCAGGTAAGGAGGTGACACTGTTCCCCGTGTTGCCGATCAAGCCGGAAGAAATCATCGACACCAACGGTGCCGGCGACGCTTTTGTGGGAGGTGAGACCCGTGTCTCCCTGTGTCTCCTCATGTGTCTCCCCGTGTCTCCCTCAGTCTCCCGTGTCTCCCCGTGTCTCCCCGTGTCTCCCTCAGTCTCCCATGTCTCCGCGTGTCTCGCTCAATCTCCCGTGTCTTCCCGAGTCTTCTGGAGGTGAGGCGTGGGGAAAATGAATCCCAGGATTGTATGAAATGCTGGTGGTGGTGGTGGTGGCGGCGGCTACACCACGGCCAAAAATGAACACCCGTGGAGGGATGCAGCAAGGCCGATGAGTCATAAGCCTTCTATGACCTGTCCCAGGTCCTGGCTAAAGAGGCCACTTGTGATAGTCCTGGTGCAGACATCTGGGCTGGAGTGATTGGAAGAAACGCCCAAGAACTGCTGAACAACGGTAGGGGGCGGCTGCCAGACTTCTGTGCAGCCCATGGGCTCGTAATCACCAACTCGCTGTTGCATCATCGGCGCATCCACACAACATCACGGATGCACGCCGCGTCCGGGTCCCAGCAAGAACATCTTCTGGACTGTATATTGGCGGAGCAGTGGATGCGGACCCAGGTCCTTGACACCAGGACCTACCGTGGAACTGATCTTCCCTCTGACAGTCGGATTGTCATCGCTAAGATCCGCCCGTCATTCTTCCACGGCGACAGTGGACATCCACCTAGGACCCCATTGGAACCCATAGTGGCCTGGTCTCAGCTGATGGAAGCTGCAAGTGAGCACTTCATCATCGTTGCAGGTAGGGCTGGCATCATCCCAAACTAAAGCTGATGCTGAGGCGAAATGGATGAGGATTAGGGCTCTGGCTCATGCAGCTGTGAAGGCTTCCAGCATCAGAAAGGCTGTGGTCCCTAGGTCATGTAGCCCGCATGCCCAACTTCCGCATGCCCAAGCAGTTACTGTTTGGCCGGATAGAGGGGCTAAACGGGCGCGGCACGGGTTAGAGAAGAGACGGACTGCTGAAGACTGGTACCAGCGGTGTCAAGATCGACCTCTGTAGAGGAGGATCGTGAAGGACGCAACGGGGCAGTTGGAGGCAGTCGCCCTCCAACAACGGAGGGCGAAGGAGCGACGCTCACAAGTTTGGGTGGCTAAAACACAGCGAGTTGGCACTGTAGGGAGCACAGGTGGTGCATCTGCCGGTCATCTCGGTCAGGCAGCCCAAAACGCCTGGGTCTGTCCCGCAACCTCCTGTCGGCGAGTCTTCGACACTTCACGTGGCTTCAAGGTGCACATGGCCTGACACAGGCGCCGTGGTGACGTCACGGCCACTTAGTGGTGAATGGCGGTTGTTGTGTATCTGCGTGTTTATCCGTATGTATGTGTATCTATACGAGCGTTTGTATGAGTATCTGTGTCTGAGTGCAGCTGTATGTATGTGTCTGAGTGTATCTGTATTTGTTGAGTATCAATGTATGTGTGTGTATAAGTGTATCTGTGTGTGTGTTTATCTGATTGGGGAGCGGTGGCCCAGCGGTTAGTGCGCTGAGCTACAATTCCGGCGACGCGAGTTCAAATTCCGCTCATGGCCAACACCAATGACGCTTTTCTGAACTGTTTCTGGGCTTCCCCTAAGTCGACTCAGCCTCAAATGAGTACCTTTTGCAATGTGAAAACATTGCCACTAGGGAGACAAAGGCGGCCGGGCGTGGTGTTGATCACCCACCCCCTCGCGTGCCGTGTCGACCTTCATAGGTGCTCGCTGTCGGTACTTGACTCTATGGGGGATCTTAGTGTATTTGTGTGAGTGTGTGTGTGAGTACACAGCGCGTCTTCTCTCTCTCTCTCGCAGGGTTTCTCTCCCAGCTGGTGATGGAGCGCCCCCTGGCGGAATGTGTCCGCGCCGGGCACTACACGGCCAACACGGTCATCCGACGCTCGGGATGCACCCTGCCTGCTCAACCAGACTTTCACTGATACATACACTGATATACATGTACTGATACATGTACACACTGACACATACACTGATACATGTACACACTGATACACTGATACATATACTGATACACACACTGATACATGTACACACTGATACACTTATACATGTACACACTGATACATATACTGATACATATACACACTGATACATATACTGATACACCGATACACACTGATATACACACTGATACATATACACACTGATACACATACTGATACATATACACACTGATGCATATACACACTTATACACTGATACATATACTGATACACACACTGATACATATACACACTGATACACTGATACATATAAACACTGATACACTGATTCATACACTGATATATATACATAGGATACACTGATACAGTGATATATATACATACTGATACATATACACACAGATACACCCACTGACCCACCTACCCACTCAATCACCCACTCACTCAGCTACCCCCTACTCACTTCAGCTACCTACTCAATCAGCTACTCACTCACCCACTTAGTCTCTACCAACAATGCTAAGCTAATGGACCGATCCACCAGCTCAGATCACTGCCCCCAGTGAACCTGACTGTGCCATTACATCCGCTTTACAGGATGTGCCAAATACACACATACACTCAGGTGCATACACACCCACTCACCCACTCACCCATCCATCTACGCGCCTGTTCACCCACTCACTCATCCACCCACTTACCCATTCAATCATTTAATTGTCCACCCATCTACCTATCCCCTTCAGTCTATACGCACAATGTTAACCTTCCACGCTAAACCCCCCATTCCCCTCTCACCATTGCCATAAATTGGACTGATCCAAGGGCTAGGTCCTTACTGCCAATGGTTCTCTGGACTCTGCCATTCCGTCCCTACATGGGGGGTTGCGGGTTAAGGCCGGTACGAAAATCAGTCACTGCTGTTAAAAATCGGTACTGGCGTCTGTGTGAGAGAGAGTCGCCGTGTCTCCCTGTGTCTCTGTCTCTCCTTGTCTCTCTGTATCTACCTCTGTGTCTCTCCCTCTGTGTCTCTCCCTCTGTCTCTCCTGTGTGTCCCTGAGTCTCTATCTCTCCCTCTATCTCCATGTCTATCTCTCTGTGTCTCCCTTTGTCTCCCAATGTCTGCCTCTATCTCTCTCGCCTCTGTTTCTCTTTGGCTTCTCCACAAAGCAAGTAAATCTCTCGCCTTTTTACTATCGATTTCAGTGGAGAGGAACACTCTGTGTGTCTGTTTCTTACTCCCGCTTTCTGTCTCTGTGTCTCTTGCTGTCTCTATTCCTGTCTCTCTCACTCATCTTTCTGTCTGTTCCTATCTCTCTCTCAGTCTCTGTCAATCTGGGATTCTGTGTCCCCCCTGTTTCTGGTTGTCTGTGTGTATGTGTGTGTGTCTCTCTCTGGCTCTAGACATCTTTCTCTCCACATCTCTCTATACATCTCTCAGCATCTATCGCTGACAGTCAGCAATGAGGGTTGACTGTGGCTGACGATAATGATGATAACACTGGCGGAGTCTACAGCTCTGTTGAGTCGGCAGACTCGCACAGTGTGAAATGTTCTAGCGGTGAGGTTCACAATGGTCTGGTCACTGTGTCCAACATGGGGTCACAATGTTCTAGTCACTGTGTCCACTGGGATCACAGTATTCTGGTCACTGTGTCCACTATGGGATCACAGTATTCTGGTCACTGTGTCCACTATGGGATCACAATGTTCTGGTCACTGTGTTCACTATGGAATCACAGTATTATGGTCACTGTGTTCACTATGGAATCACAGTATTCTGGTCACTGTTCACTATGGAATCACAGTATTCTGGTCACTGTGTTCACTATGGAATCACAGTATTCTGGTCACTGTGTCCACTATGGGATCACAGTATTCTGGTCACTGTGTTCTCTATGGAATCACAGTATTCTGGTCACTGTTCACTATGGGATCACAGTATTCTGGTCACTGTCCACTATGGGATCACAGTATTCTGGTCACTGTTCACTATGGGATCACAGTATTTTGGTCACTGTGTTCACTATGGAATCACAGTGTTCTGGTCACTGTGTTCACTATGGGATCACAGTATTCTGGTCACTGTGTCCACTATGGGATTACAGTATTCTGGTCACTCTGTTCACTATGGAATCACCATGATCGTGCCCCTCCCATTGGTTTCTGATTGGAAGCAATTCTCGCTGTAATTGGCGTCCGTGCTCAGATCGAGAATAAAACGTTTATGCGATCGCTCACACGGCCGCGCCGCCGACTTTGAATCACACGGGCACAGCTTCCACTGGGGGAGCCCCTAGGCTACACCACAGCGGCTGAAATCAACACCCCCCCCCCGCACTACATGCACAGGGACAACTGTCACTGGGGGAGCCCCTAGGCTACACCAGATGTCAGCAGCGATCACCCCCTCACTCCTCAAGCAGCGACCTTCTTGCTGATGCGACCCCGCTTCTCACTGCTGCGCCACGGCGCCAAATCATCTTTGCATGTTTTTTCCACAAGCATGTGGGTTTTTTTGTTGTTGCAAACTTGACACTGCGACAAGTGTGTATTTCGTGTTTTAAAGATCTTTATACTTCCTGTATAATTTCTAGAAATGGTAAAACCTCTTCTCTTTTTTTACATCTTTGTACCGGGAAAGAGTAATATAATAATAATTTCAATTTCACCCGAGGGTCACAAAGCGTTGTCTATAGCAGCGGAGAGAACGGCATGTCAGCAACATGAGAGTAAAGCAAGGTAAAATAACGACTGAATCAATAAGGACGTCAAATGGCAGATAAAGTAATTGTTACAGCAAAGCACGGAATAATTGTGTCCCGAGCAGGCGCAGGTCGACTGCGAGCCATCATCCCTGCACAGCAGCAGTGAGCAGCATGAACAGTCCCAGCCAGAGGATTTCAAGGTCCTTACGGAGCGAGAGGTCTTGAGACGGGATTTGAAGATGATTCCCAGGGACTCGGTTGAGCGAGTTGACAGAAATCCCCCGTGCATCCTTAACAGACTCGGGTCAAGTGCCGTTAGCGAGCAGCACCTATGAAGGTCGACACGGCGCGCGAGGGGGTGGGTGGCCAGCACCACGCCCGGCCGCCTTTGTCTCCCTCGTGGCGATGTTCACTACACCGCACTAAATGCTCATTTGAGTCTGAGTCGACTTAGGGGAGGCCCAGGACCGGTTCAGAAAATCGTCACTGGTGGTGGTGGCCGTGAGCGGGAATCGAACTCTGGTCACAGATGGGTTTGTGTCTCAGTGCGCTAACCGCTGTGCCACCGCTCCCCATAGTGCGGACATACACGCAGAAAACACAAACACTTGCTCCATTATATAAAGCATAGTTCATTGACCCGGTTCATCAGTGTCAGAACCCGCTTTATCCTGTACAGAGTCGCGTGGGAGGGAGGGTTAGGGAGCGGAGTCTATCCCGGCAGGCACAGGGCGCAACAAGGTGGGGGCTATACCTAGAAAGTGACGCCAGTACAATGCAGGGCCAATTAACCTATACATGCAGCTTGTCTTTGGAGGGTGGGAGGAGACCGGATTACCAGGAGAAAACTCACGCGGGCACGGGGAGAGAGACGCAAACTCCACAGACAGTGGGTGGGTGAGTGGGTGGGTGAGTGAGTGGGTGGGTGGGTGGGTGAGTGGGGAGGTAGGTGTGTGGGGAGGTGAGTGGGGAGGTGAGTGTGTGGGTAGGTAGTTGAGCGTGTGGGTAGGTGAGCGTGTGGGTGAGCGTGTAGGTGAGCGGGTGGGTGAGCGGGTAGGTGAGTGTGGGTGGGTAGGTAGGTGAGCGTGTGGGTAGGTATGTGAGCGTGTAGGTGAGCGGGTGGGTGAGCGGGTAGGTGAGCGGGTAGGTGAGTGGGGAGGTGAGTGTGTGGGTAGGTAGGTGAACGTGCAGGTGAGCGTGTAAGTGAGTGGGTGGGTGAGTGGGGAAGTGAGTGCGGGTAGGTAGGTGAGCGTGGGTGGGTATCTGAGTGGGGAGGTGAGTTGGTAGATAGGTGAGCGCACAGGTGAGCTTGTATGTGAGTGGGTAGGTGAGCATGTAGGTGAGTGTGCGGGTAGGTAGGTGAGCGTGTAGGTGAGCGGGTAGGTGAGCGTGTGGGTAGGTAGGTGAGCGGGTAGGTGAGTGGAGAGGTGAGTGGGGAGGTGAGTGTGGAGCTGAGCGGGTAGGTGAGCGGGGAAGTGAGTGGGTGAGCAGACAGAGGGAGGGAGAGAACTCGCAAACTCCACACAAAGGTACCCGAGCCGGGAATCGAACCCGGAAATTCTCGCTGCGAGGCAGCGGCAGCGCGACTCGCCGCCCAGCCGCTCTCTGATGATCGATTCCACAACTGAGTGTAAATCGAAACGGTCCGGAATCGATCATGAAATGATATTTCTATAGATCTATGTTCATTTTTAAAGCAGAAAGTACTCGGTGATGTTTGCTTCTACATCTAACACTGACTCCCATCTCTAACACTGAGACTCCTACCTCTAAACACTGAGACTCCTCCAACACTGAGACTCCTACCTCTAACACTGAGACTCCTACCTCTAACACTGACTCCTACCTCTAACACTGAGACTCCTCTAACACTGAGACTCCTACCTCTAACACTGAGACTCCTACCTCTAACACTGAGACTCCTACATCTAACATTGAGACTCCTACCTCTAACACTGAGACTCCTACCTCTAACATTGAGACTCTCATCTCTAACATTGAGACTCCTACCTCTAACACTGAGACTCCTACATCTAACATTGAGACTCCTACCTCTAACACTGAGACTCTCATCTCTAACACTGAGACTCCTACCTCTAACACTGAGACTCCTACCTCTAACACTGAGACTCCCATCTCTAACACTGTGACTCCTACCTCTAACACTATGACTCCTACCTCTAACACTGAGACTCCCATCTCCAACACTGTGACTCCTACCTCTAACACTGAGACTCCCACCTCTAACACTGAGACT
>JAZEWT010000004.1:4240767-4252410 GCA_036362905.1 Mordacia mordax
CTCAGCGATTTCCTTTCTGCACTTCCGAGTCGCTTTTCACCACTGAATACACCGCATTGCGGGTTATAAATTGTAAACGTGTGAAAATAACTGCAAAAGCACACTACATATCCAACGGTGAAATCTCCTTGAGTTCCCAGGTTTTAAGAGGCAGAATGTTTGACGTTTAAGGTGGTGGCAGTAAGACAATACGACAACTGCAGACCGGATTCGTTGGAAGAGAATGGTACGGTGCCACTCAACTGTGGTCATATCTCTATATAATGGGACCATTACGCCACGGACTGCATAATGGAGACAGCAGTTTTATCACTGCTATCAGATGCATGCATTACTCTATTAAATGGTGATCATAACGTATAGGTCGTTACAAGATATGGTCATCACTATATAAGGTCGTTGTATAAACATCTAAATTTAACAGATTAATAATAATAATTGCATTTATACAGCACTTTTCACCCGAGGACTACAAAGTCCATTCCATTGAGATTTAAGAGTCTACTAGTCGGTGAGTCGCGAGTAAAAGTTTATTTTAGGTAGAAGGTCCTGGCCGAATCAAAGGAGGTGTTATATGGGCACATGCTGATTTAAGTCACATATATTTAATTTTCTCAGCCGTAATATTTAAAAGCTAAGGGTTCTCTTATTGACAGGATTCCTACCTCTAAAATCTTTACTACTCCAACTGGGTACGTATAAACTAATCAAGCTGTACAGGCAGTCTCCAACTGATAAAAGTTCGTACTTATGAGAACAAGAAACCATATACTGCATGCAGTAAACGGTATAACATTACATAATATCCAATCCGGAAAACATCGAGTGCATTACAGCTTTGTGTTCCGTGTAGCGTAACGTTAAACACTGTATAGTGTTCTGTCTTTGGGACTAATCGACTTTCGAACAGAACTCAGGAATGGAACCCGTTCGCAACCTGGGGACTGCCCGTGTGTTGTACTGTTTATAAAAACGATGTAGCAAAAAAAAAACGTGTACTCTGAATCGATAGTGGAAATTCCACGTTCCAGGGGCAGTCAAGGCTGACTTCATGAAGTCCGGATTTAACTGCCCCTAATGGTAATGATGGGCCTTCGTCAACCATTGTGCTGGCTGATTTATAACTTATCTAACCGTCGACAGACCAAAGACGTAACACATTTTTGTTTCTCCGATGGACGAGTGTTAAAGCCGGTTTCACCATTGTTATGGATCATCAGTACAGTTCAGTCCCGTTGTCCTACCACCACAGTTGTAAGTAACTATAGCAAATTGCGCAGCCACAATGTAGTGGTGGCTGTGGAATGGTAACATTCGTGCCTCCTCACAGAAACAAGATCCTACCCGATTCGGTTCACTTCCTGCCTTAGCAGCAGCAGCCAGGAGTGGACTAGACCACTCTTTCACTAGAGACAGACTCCAGCTCTTCATGGGAGATTCCCAGGTGTATCCAATCTAGAAATACAGCCCAATCTTTACCCCCCTTACCCAAACCACCTCGACCAGCTCCTCTCGAGCTGGAGGATCTACCTCTGTGGAAAAACTTAATTAATCAGCCATGCTGGTTAGAGCAGGGGTTGACGTCATACTTGCAGAATCTGACCCAAGCATCAAGTATGAAAATGTTTTGCCGCGAAAGTCTACATTTTAAACAAGAAGGAAACCTAAGGAGGGAGTCCGTGACAGACCAGAGTTGTCAAACTGTCGTTAGCTGGTGCCAACCCGCCAGGCGCTGCGTCCCTAAATATTATGATGATGCTATCGGCCTATTAACTGGTCTGTTCTCCGTTTAGTTGTGGGAAGAAACCAGAGATCACGGGAGGAGACAGACGCAGAACAGGGGGAGAGAATGCACAAATGCCACACTAGTTATAAGAGGAAATCGGAAACCCAGCAGGAAAAATGGGCAGAACAAGGGGAGAGAACACACAAACTCAACCTCACAGAATGGCACCCAATATAGCTCGATTCCTGCCTCGTCAGGACTTTCTTTCTATGAAAGAAAGTGCACATGCTGCTGCTGAAGTTCACAGAAGCAGTAATCATGGTAGTCGTGATAGTGCCAAGGAGATGACATCTGGGGAGTACTTTACTTTGAAATCCATCGGGTGTGATGATTAACTTGGTGCAGGTGCAGTGGTGATGTCACCTCTAGCCCAAGTGGTTGTGTTGTGACCTTTGTGGCACGTTTATTGTAAAATTATGTATCGAGGTAGACTCATCTCCTCTCATCTTGTCTAACTGGATCAGTCAAAACATAATTTCAAATTTTTTTCGATATCCTTTTTCAAAATTCTGAAAACCCAACTCCTGGCCACCAGCGATATTATTATTATTTCATCTCCAATTGAAAATTAACCCCAGCCAAATGAAAGTGAGCTCCAACCTCATACTTACCACGTTGCCACCAAAGTGGTATTTAAACCGGACAACACGTTCACCGCATGTGACGATGGAGATTTTTTTTACTCCGTTTATTTTTTTTATAAGCCTACACCAGTTAAACCATCATCCTCATTACAGACAGTTTCTTGGACACCTGTTGCTTTAATAATTTCATCGAATTTTTTCTCACAATCCTCTTTCAACTTCTGAAAATTACCTTCATCCATAGCCTTCAGGATGACTGCGAATGTGGCGTTTCTGCCTTTCACTTGCAACCACTTGTATAACATCTGATGGTCTTGCTCATCCACATCATCCCTGTAATTTTGACAGATCATAGCAATCTCATTTTCTCTCAGGCCAGCATTCCTCATTACGGTGACGAATTTAACCCCTGGGCTTTGACGTCGGATTGTGTCGATTTCCACGAGGTCATCCACTGCAATGAGAGAAAGGCAATGAGTGAGCTCTAGCACTGATGTCCTTATGAACGGCAACTTTGTCCAGCTGGGATGGTGAATCGATGTTGGGTATTTACAACAAACAATGTAGGTTTATGATATGGCAGGGTGTCTATTTAGTAGTAACATCGACACCTCACGGAAAGAAGGTCCTGCCCAAGGCGGTTTGATTCCCACCTCTATCACTCACTCCGATCTCACTGAGGCAGTTTAATTCTGGTTCCTATTTCTATAACGGGTTCCTGTCTCTGACACTGTGTCCTGTCTCTAACACTGGTTCCTGGTGCCCTTAATGTCCACTCCACAGCTGGCAATTTTTCCTTTGTGGTTGATGGAGACTTCGTATGAAGGTGGCGACTTAAGAGATGGCTGGTGACCAATTTGGACCCTTGAGCCATTATCCAAATAAAGTAAAAACATTGGAACTCACCACTTATGGGTACGTTGTACTTTGTGTAGTCAGTTGCTGTAGCCTGAGAGATGACACGAAAGCAGACAAGCGTTGTGGTTAAGCAAATGATGCAGACACCAGCAAACTGGTTATTATCATAGACCAGGCGTTGGCAGCCTTTCAGAAGCAGCGAACCAACAGTTAACCTATTCACTCTTTCTTACCGATCTGTCTGCTGTAACTGATGGGTTGGCCCCACGAAATGTAACTTAGTAAATAAACCAATCAAGTAGTTTTTCTTTCCTTCATCAAAGAGCTTTGTTGTGCGGCACTATTTATAGACGGACAGATCAGTCGAGCATAGTTTATATCGGGGATTTTTAACTGTAAGTGCAGGTTAAGAATAGGTTCCGATTCCAAGTTCCGTTCCGAAGTCGCCTTACTTGCAAGTCGGAACACAATACAATGTTTAACATTTGACTGTACTCTAAACGAAGCAGTAATGCACTCTGCCCTCAGGATCTGGATAGTATTTGCACTGCTGTAGATTAGTATAGTTATAAAACTTTAAGTCGTAAAACTATCTAATTTTACACTGTATACTGTAATAAAACAGTAATAGTATTTTATGGGAATCCGTTTGTAAGTACGTGCATTCGCAAGTTGTACATTCGTGAGTCTGAAACTGCCCGTATCCCTGCTCAGGTTCCAGTCATGTCACCGCACTGACCATATTCCATCACAGTAATGCGCGCAGCCTAAACACGGAAATGGCAGAACCTTCCATGAGTTCTCATCTCATCTCATTGTCTGAAACCACTTAGTCCTATACAGGGTCACGGTGAAGCCGGAGCCTATCCCGGCAGACACAGGGCACAAGGCAAGGATATACCGACGATGGGACGCCAGTCTATCGCCGGGCACTACAGGGCAATTTAGCCTGCGAGCCAATTAACCTATGTAGCAGCATGCTTTTTGGACTGTGGGAGGAAACCGGAGTGCCTGGCAAAAACCCACGCGGACACGGGGAGAGCATGCAAACTCCACACAGAAAGGCACCCGAGCCGAGAGATTCGAACCCGGGACCTTCTTGCTGTGAGGCGACAGCGCTAACCACTGCGCCACCGCGCCGTCCTTCCATGAGTTGATACAACAAATTATGGCCATGCTCTCATTACCTTACGTTCAGTTGGAGGTCCAGATAAGGCCGATACCACTGTAGACGCAATCGTGGTGGTCGCGCTATCTTTGTGTGACGGTCACACACAGTGCGAGGGGATTTACGAGGCTACTCACCGCCTGAGTTCTGACTCCGTTCGTGATAATGACAGAATCGAGGAGCGGCACCTCTTGCGCCCAGTTGTTAGCGGTGTTTTCTTGAGTGGCGAATGTGAGGTTCTCTGTGTCATTCAGTGGAACGTCCTGAGAACGACTGAGCTGTGAAGAAGTCTTGGCTGCGAATAAACAAGAGGTGGCATTTTGTTCCATCATTCATTATTAGTTCCTATACTGTACAGGGTGGGTGTTGGGGTGGGTGTTGGCAGCGCCTATCTTGGAAGACACAGAGACAAGGCAGGGCCATACCTAGGCCAGTCCATCGTAGGGCACCTTAGATACTTTAGTCGGCAGGCCAATTAACTTAGGTTTCAGCAGCAGCAGTAGTGTTTGTTACAACTCTCGGAGGAAACAGAGCAGTTGTATGGGTGGGTGGGTGGGTGTGAGTAGATAGGTGAGTGGCTTATTGAGTGGGTGAATGACAGCAGCATATCTTTGGGCTGTGGGAGGAACACAGAGTACCCTGCAAAAACCCAAGCACACCTGGGGAGAGAGAGAAGAGACACAACCTCCACATAGAATGGTGGCATCCGAGCTGGCAATAGAACCCGAGACTTAGATGCGAGGTGCGAATGTTATTACCATTGCACCACAGTGCCGCCCAAACAACGTGAAGGGAGACAGCAGAATCTCTTCAAAGTGTTTAAGAGGTGATTTACAGACATGAACAACTGGGAAAATGAAAAAAAATGTTGGAAAACTTAACGAGAGTTGTACTCTTACAACACGCCTCATAACAGGGGTCTCAAACCTTTTTATAACACACTCTCACAATGCAACACAAGACCTACCCTTAATAATTCTACTTTTTTAAGCCCCCTAGAACAATGTTACACTATGCTTTACACTCATCTTTTCTCAGGTTGACAGCTGTGAGCGCTGCACTCCAGCCATGAGCGCTGCACTCCAGCTCCATCAGCTTGCATATGCGACCCATGGCTGCCAGTTTTAAACTCAACCACCCTGTAGTCTTTGCATTTTTTCCGTTGAGCCTGTATATTGTTTTAAATATTATCATTCTTATGATCGCAGGTTACTTACAGAGTTTTGAAGAGTCGATACAAATCATATACACACTAATTTACCCCGGCGATGGACTGGCGTCCCATCGTCGGTATATCCTTGCCTTACGCCCTGTGTCTGCCGGGATAGGCTCTGGCTTCACCGTGACCCTGTATAGGACTAAGCGGTTTCAGATAATGAGATGAGACTAATTTACCCACCCACCCAATCATATGCACACTCACCCATTCATCCATAATTGCACACTGCTCTTATCATCAGAACACTGACTTATGACAACATCAGACCCACATCGAGACTCATAAATTCCTGAAAGTGACAAAGGAATTGGGAAAAACCGAGGGAGGCCTTTAGCTAGCAATCGAGAGTTACGGGGAGAAGACACACGGTTTCTTACCACATCGCCAGCTTTTTCTAATACATTGGAAGTAAATCACCACCACCAGGACTATAACTAGCAGAACTATAACGGCAACAATGATATATGGTAGGGAAGCTTCAAGTCCTGTACCTGCCAAAAGCGCACACACACACAAGCAAGGCCTGTTAGCAGGAAGCACATGTATCATCGTCATCAATACCTCATTAATCCTGTACAGACGCGTAAATGTAAATAATGCTTAATGATGCGTTGCATTTTATATAGTAGTGCCTCTCACTCAGAGATTGCAAAGTGCTGCAGAAAAACACACAAAGAGGAGGGGGCAGGCAGCCAAGGAGGGGTCAGCCAGAGCCAACCCATCTGATAATGTATGCTATGTTATATGATGATGGTATTGGACAATTCATTAACGAGTGTGTTTTAGTTGTGGGAGGCAACCGGCCTAACCGAGGTCGTCTGCGCTTTAAAACGAAAACGATAAAGAACATCTATGATGTGGACATGTCTCTGTAGGACAATCACTGTTGATGTTATCTAATCCAGAAAGACATTGGGCTGAGCTCATCCCAAAACGAGATTAGAATTTCCCCAGCCTTCTGTGAGCAGATTAGTTCGGCTGCCGAGGCCCTTGGCCAGTTTACGGCAGCATCCCAGCCACGTACGGGCAGTTCCCAGATTACACATGGGTCCCGTTCCTGAGTTCCGATCGCAAGTCGATTTGTACGCGAGCTAGAACACAGAACAATGTTTAATATTCTACTGTACTGTATACAAACCGGCAATGCACTAGATACTTTCAGGATGTGGACATCATTTTTTGTATCTCTATAGATGTGCATTGTTCATATAAACTTAGAGTGGGAACACAATATATAATGTCAATGTATACTGTATTTAGTAAACTCTTTGCGTGGAATACGTTTCAGAAACAGGCGCAATTCCCGAAAGTCGCAAATACTAATTTTACTTTTCACGAGATGCACTTGCACTCGATCTTCATGTCGGGGCCACACGATGACGATACACGCGATCAAGAACGCGACAAAAACAACAGCTGAACAGAGACTACGGGACATGGGTGATGGTAGATGAGGGACACGGAGCGTTGCTGGACGGCACGCTGCTATTTAGGTTAATTGGTCCGCTGAATAAATTGCCCGCCCAAAAAAGTGCCCTGTTATGTACTGGCATTACATCCTGGGTATATCCTGCCTTGCACCCTCTGTCTGCCGGGATAGACTCCAGCACCCCATGACCTTGTACAGGATTAAACGGGTACTGACACTGTCTGAAATATTTGTGCCGGTTGGCTGCATGGTTGCCATCCCCCTCCCCCCACTGCGGTTTCCTATACTTTTGTATCCGCGTCTTGTCAATGACCAGGTGTGAAATGTGTGCGGCACGTTATAAAATTCACCTCTGGAGCTAGGGGTGGTTGTGGGGGTGGGAGTGACCTGTGGAATGCAGAAGAATGAGTTCTGCGGTTTATAGAAACCAATCTTACATACGCAGACCCTGTTAGTAGATGGCGTGCATTCAGTCTTTTCGACCTCATCTATGGGAGGGGAATGCAAAGGAAGAATTACGTCATTTCAGAAATTACTCAAGACACAGCTGTACAACCATTACTTACAGATCAGACAAAAACACTTTCATATGTATAAAGTAGAAAAGGTTTTTATCATTTTTGGCAATTATACAGGTTTTAAGATTTTAAAACACCAAAATAGACACCTTTCACAAAGTGTCTAGTTTGCAAAAGCCACACATACTTGTGGCAAAATATGCAAACAGGAAGCGCTTGATAACATATGCATTGTCTTTCAAACTGATTGGCCTACACCAGACAGGGCTTTCTTTTGAGCCTGATTGTCTGTGTTGCATATTTTGCTGCAGTTGTGAAATGTGTCTATTTTGGTGTTTTAAGATCTTAACATCGATATAATTGCCAAAAATGGTAAAAACCTTTTCTACCCTTTACTATGTACACTGGCAAAAGTACCCATAGCTTAAACAGCTCCACCTGAGCTACTAAGCATTGATATTGCATTGCCTGAGCTGACTGCTTTTTGGCAACATCTGCTTAATACTGACAATCAGGCTCAAAAGAAAGCCATGTCTGGTGTAGGCCAATCAGTTTAAAGGACAAGCCAGACGTTATCAAAGATTCCTGTTTGCATATTTTGCCATAATTATGTGTGGCTTTTGCAAACTAGACACTTTGTGATAGGTGTCTATTTTGGTGTTTAACATCTTAACACCTGTATAATTGCTAGATATGGTACAAACACATTTTCCACTCTTACATATGTACACTGGCAAAAGTACCAATAACACTTTCATACTTTGCAATACCGGGTAACCAGTAGTATTTGGTAATAATACAATTCATAATGCACTGCGTAAATTCCGTGCCTGATCAGAGTCGAGATGTGGAAACTGAGGTGCGGAGCTAAGCTCAGTGTGAGAGAGCATGGTGATAGATGTTATTTAAATAGTTGTTTTAATGTCGAAGTTGTGGTTGTCTGTGTATCTCTGTGATGATGTAGGTCACCCTGGATAAGAGCGGTTGCTTAATAATAAAACACACTTCATATAACCGTTAAATAATTGTGTAGCAGTGCTGTGTGGTTGCACAGTATTCGTTCAGTCTCGAAGGCTTTTGAAGAGAGAGTAACTGAAGAGGTGCTGAGAGGAAACCAAATCGGATAGAAGGGGGAAGACAGCCGAGCGGTCACCCGGCGCCAACTCACCAGACATTGCCTCCTCTATATTATAGTGTCATTGGCCAGTTAAGTAATGAGTGTTGTTAGTTGTGAAAGAAAACTATAAAACCTAGAGGAAAACCACGCAGAACAGAAAGAGAGAACACACAAACTCTTCAAAAAAAAAATCTGCCCAAGGTGAGAATCCAACTGCCACGGGCAGGATTTTCTCTTGTGAGGAGTTGTAGATGTTATCACCACATAAACATGATAAGATATGTAACAGGTTTTTACCATTGCTAGCAATTATACACGTGTTAAGATATTAAAGCACCATAAGACACATTTCACAATGTCTAGTTTGCAAAAGCCACACATACTTGTGGCAAAATATGCAAACAGGTACAGAAATGTGTCTATATTGGTGTTTTAAGATCTTAACACGTGTATAATTGCCAGCAATGGTAAAAAAAACCTGTTACATATGTACACTGGCAAAAAGTACCCATAGCTTAAACAGCTCCACATGACAAGAGTTGGTGGAAGAGATAGGAGCCAGTGTATGAGGCAGAAATCGGACGGCCTCAGGCAGGAACTTCTCTCCAGGAAGAGGCATGGATGTTACCGCTGCACCATCCTGGCATTTAGCTCCCGAACACGGCAAGCCTTTCAGCGAGCCCTACAAGTGCAAATGTGGTCATGGGACAAGCACGCATGGCATGACGGGGATCATGACTCCCTGCTGGCTGAGCAGCAGTACGCCCGTGCGCGTAGTGTCTTATTAATAATACAATTCATAGCACGGGAAAAATCTGTGTCTGGTTGGGGACGATATGCGTAAATGGAGGTGGCGAGCTCAGTGTGAGTTTCTCCTGAAAACGTGAGTGCTGTGTGAGCAGTTCTGGGTAAAGGCAGAGGTTGTGGTGGTTTTTTTGAAGGTGCAGCAGGATGAGACTGCTCCAGGTTGAGCGTGTCGATAAAGAAAAGCGCCAGTCTCTGTGTGTTTTGGAGCACGGAGGGGTAACTGGACACTATTTTGCCAGTGTGCAGATGTAAAAAGAGAAAAGGTTTTACCCTTTCTGGCAACAATCCAAGTGTTGAGATCTTAAAACAATCATGAATCTCGGCCACACAGCTCACCTCTGCTGTGGCCCAGTCTCAAGGCGAACAGTGACTCTGGCTTTCCAAAGCTGTTCTTTCAGAATAGCTGTGTCACTGAGCGCTCCCCCTCTCTATAGTCTATACAGTCTACACATGCAGTGTACAGTCTATACACACAGTCTATAATAGTCTATAGCCCTGTCGCTGGGTACTCCCCCTCCTTCTCGATGTTTTACCTCTCATTGGAAGCATCCTCAGGCGTTCTGAGATCAGTACAATAAATAAATTATCAAAGCATACTGTTTGCATGTTTTGCCACAAGCATGTGTATTTTTTGCAAACTTGATGCCTTGTGAAAGGTCCCTATTTGGTGTTATAAGATATTATCTCCAGTATTATATCCAGAGAGGGTCAAACCTTACATTAGTGCGGGGGGTGCAGAGTGTTAGGGAGCACATAGCGGTGAGTAGTGTGAATAGGTGGGTAAGTGGGTTAGTGACTGAATGGGTTAATGAGTTGGTGGATGAGGAGTTGGTAGGTGGGTGAGTGGGCAGTGGGTGGGTGAGTAGGTGTGAGTGGGTTAGTGAGTGGTCAAAGAGTGAATGCATGAGTGCACTGTGGTGTGAATGGGTCAGCGAGGTATCGGGGGTGTCTTGAGTGTATGTCTCAGTGGCAAAGTGATGCGGCCTTGAATTGGTAGCCAGTTTAGAGTGCGTACACAGTTATAGTCTTGTTAAAATTCACCTGATTCACATGGGGTGCATTTGTGGCATTTTTCAGAGTAATTTTCTATTTCTGTGTAGTATCCTTTGGGGCATTCGTCGCAGAATGAATTGGCACCAGGCAATAAACACGACTTTGCTAAATACCTTCCTGCAACGACAGAAGAAGGCAGAATGTACATTACACAGTTATATTTAAATAGTATGCATGAATTGAAATTACCATATACAGCTGCACCTGGAAAGTGCAGACAGAAAGGGGCCCAAGGCAGGAATCGAACCACCTTGGGGTGAGGACATTCTTTCTGTGAGGCGCGGTTTTTACCTCTGCGCCACCCTGACTTTAGTCTCTCGTGCTCGTAGTCCAGTCACATAGATTGCTTCACCTATGACTTAACGGTTCTTTCAAACATTCCGTGCTGGCAGTGAAAGTATCTATGAAGTTTGGCTCATGAGATTGCTTCGTCGTTGCGTTCCAACGAAAAAATATAAATGTCCCCACTCCGCTAAGAACATTCTCTGTTCGTCCTCACATTTGTGCTTGTTTTTATATTTTCATTCCACGTTGAACAAGGGATACCACGTGTCACAAACTAAAACTCAAATGTCGGACATTGCCAATAGGTTCACGGCCAGCATTGGAGACTCCGCAGATAGACTTAACCAGGTATGTGATTAGTTTATTACTAACCAAGTACATACCTTGTTGTTTTATTAACAAACTATGGATTTGTACTGATGTAGAATTGCCACGGCTAGATGTAGGAGAATTGCTCTCCATAGCTGCTCTTTTGGGATAGCCTTGTTAAGTGCTCCCCCTCTCCTATAATATATACACAGTCTATAGTCTTAACATACAATCTATACATACAGACTATATTCTGTACAGTCTATACATAGTCTATACATGCAGTCTACAGGATTGCTCTCCACGGCTGCTCTTTTGGGATGGCCGTGTCGAGTGCGCCTCTCCTTTGTGACATTTCGCCCCCCGCATTGGAAGCATTGTTACCGACACTTCATGACACCTCCAACGTGGCAGTTGAAACATCACGAAAGAGAGGGAGGCCTCAGTGACACAGCTATCCCAAAAGAATAGTTGTGGTGAGCGATTCTGAAAGTATGCATTGGTTAATAA
>JAZEWT010000004.1:4308802-4319441 GCA_036362905.1 Mordacia mordax
CTCCGGCTCACCGTGACCCTATATAGGATTAAGCGGTTCCAGATAAGCCTGCTGCACATTCTACACCCTGCTGCACTACCTACACCCTGCTGCACTATCTACACCCTGCTGCACTACCTACACTGCTGCACTATCTACACCCTGCTGCACTACCTACACTGCTGCACTATCTACACACTGCCGCACTTTATACACTGCTGCACTATCTACACCCTGCCGCACTACCTACACCCTGCTGCACTACCTACACTCTGCTGCACTATCCACACCCTGCTGCACTATCTACCCTGCTGCACTATCTACACTCCGCTGCACTATCTACACCCTGCTGCACTACCTACACTGCTGCACTGTCTACACCCTGCTGCACTACCTACACTGCTGCACTATCTACACACCGCTGCACTATCTACACCCTGCTGCACTACCTACACTGCTGCACTGTCTACACCCTGCTGCACTACCTACACTGCTGCACTATCTACACTCCGCTGCACTATCTACACTCTGCTGCATTATCTACACCCTGCTGCACTACCTACACTGTTGCACTATCTACACCCTGCTGCACTACCTACACTGCTGCACTATCTACACACTGCTGCACTTTCTATACTGCTGCACTATCTACAGTCCGCTGCACTATCTACAGTCCGCTGCACTTTCTACACTGCTGCACTATCTACACCCTGCTGCACTACCTACACTGCTGCACTATCTACACACTGCTGCACTATGTACACTCTACTGCACTACCCACACTGTAACACTACCGACGCTCTGCTGCACTGGCTACATTTTATTATGAAGGAAAATATCTTTAAATAGATGACTGCTGAATGTAGGTGGGAAAGGGGACAAATGGAAAGAACATCTCTACCGTAGTTCTGTGACACTGCTTCTGCGAGTCATTTGCGAAAACAGCGGAACTTCCTGCAAACATCCAGAACGGATTCTTTGTCCTATTGCAAGGAAAACACGAGCAGAACTAACTTTGCCGGTGTATATTTATTTATATACATAAACATAACGAGATTTATTATGTTTATATCTTCAAACGCCACATCAACCAACACAATTAACCACGACCAGCTGGAAATCCTGTTAACAAATTGAGAAAGAAGCCTTACTGACGTCCTGTAGCGTGCACTCGACACTACAGCCTAATTCAGGATTGCGATCCCTCTGGTTGTATTTATTTTAATTAAAATCTAATTTCCACAAAGATCCATTGGCAGCTCGTGACATTTGACTTTGTCGCAGTCCCATGAGATAATATCAATTGAACGCAGTTCCACGGGATAATATTAATTGCTGTATAAAGTGACCCGTATGCAGTATAATGTATAACATATGTTGTATAATCTGTACAAGTCTATAGCAGTACAAATAATGTCCGAATCTTGAAATCATCGAGCGCATCGCTGTGTCGCACAGCGTCCAGTGTTGCTTTGTGACCCTCAGGTGGAAAGCGCCCTATAAATGCACTTTTTTGTTATTATGTTTAAGCACTGCATTGTGTTCCAAATCACGAAGAAATCAACTCATGAACGGAGCTCGCGAACAGAACCGGCTCGTAAGCCGGGACTGACCGTGCACTGAAACTGATCAACAATATTATGCATTACCCACACGCAACATTATGCATTACCCACACGCACACACAATATTATGCATAACCCACACGCACACACAATATTATGCATTACCCACACACAACATTATGCATAACCCACACACACACACATAATCGGGGTTAAAATGCCGCGATGAATAAAAATTTACCACCGACATAGAGGCGTGGAAAATCTCATGTTGTGCTTGAATTCACCACATGTTAAAATCTTCAAAACCATCACCTCCCACGTGGGAGGCATCATCAGCCTCTGGAGAGCAAATCTCATACATCGAGCCGTGAACGCCTACATCCGCCCAACATTTACCTACTTTATTATGAAACCGCTAACATACAACGGCAGTTATATCCTGCATATATTTTTCTCAAGAGCGAGGCACTTGGTGTTTTCTCCCCCCCCCCTCCGCCACCAGGCCACCACAACACTCTGGGGTCTTCACTACGGCGAGATGAAGCAGTGAGAATCGCCGTTTCAGGACAGTCGTGCCGAGTGTTCCTCCTCTACTTTGCGACGTTTCACCTTCCACGTTGGATACACCATCAGGCTTCTGAATGGTTTAGTGCAACGTGTTGGGTTGTATATCCTGCAGTGCACGAGTGTGTATTCCTGTGATGTTGAAAGTCGTACATTTCAGTGTTGGCCACTCACTTGTTTTACATATTCTAACGTTCTACGGTCGCTCTTTGTTATTTATTACAGTCATTTCTTGGCACTGTTACATGGAATTCATTGTAAGTCTGATTTCCACGTGTGGCTTAATTTTAAGCCCGCTTCCTGTTTGCGGTTCATGTTTCTCCATGTCTTGTGAATTTCAATGGCTTCATGCACTCATCTGGGGCATTTACGGCAGATTGGAGCGAATGTTGTTTATCGAAGGTGTGAGCCATTGTTGTTTACTTCTCCGTGTGTAACAAACGCACTGCATCCTCGTGTTCTGTCTTCCTTGCAGCGATCGTTTTGCCAGTTTGGCAAATATGAACTTTATCACAATTTCTGCATGGAGTATGGTACACAACTGTTATTTGCAACCACCACAAGATTTAGTGCATAAAGCCATCGAAATTCACACCCATGAATTGCAAGCAGAAAACGGGCTCTTTAATGCTTTCTTTTCATACGCACATAAATGATTGACTTTGATAACCTGCTGGATTTGCAAGAGGTTCATCTGTAGCAATTGGGGAACCTGGTGTAAGTGTCAACTCTGCAAAACAGAAAAAGGCACATGCAAGTGTTAGATTTATGATGACAGCCAGGAACGAGTTCATCTCTATCTTTGTCAGTTATTGATGATTCACATAAGTTGAGAACCCCAATTTTACACGAAGGATTTCGTGGGTTGGGTCCCCCAAATGTGTTGTAATCCCTCCTTCAACCCAAATAGCAAATCAATAATGTGTTGAACAGAACGTGTCAATGTGTTACCATTGCAGCACACAGGAGTGTTCGAGAGCAGCACACCCGTGTATTGGAGAGAAAGCCCACAACATTTATAATAGTCTTCTATCACATGGTTATGACCACTAGTAGTTGCAGTCCACTCTGCACTCAAGGTGGTGCAGCAGTAACATCTGCACCTCCTCACAGAGAGAAGGTTCTACCCAAAGCACGTAGATTACCAGCTCGGGCACCTTGCCGTGTGTTGTTTGTGTGTTCTCCCTCTGTTCAACGTGGATTTTTTCCGGATTCTTCAATTCCCCCCCTGTCCTGTGTGGGTTTCCTCCGGGTTATCTAGTTTCCTCCGAAAAACGATTGTTATTTGGCCGATACCAACATAATATATAGGACACAGTGTCTGGAAAATGTTGGCGCCGGCTTATTGCGCCACTGCCGTCCCACCGCTGGTCTCTGCGGGTTCCTTTCTACCTCACGGCGTGTTACGCAGTGTAATTATTGTAACCACTCACCCATGGAGTTCAGCCACTGGCATAGCCCCTGGTCGTAGTGTTTGTTCACGGCCTTCAGAGCTACCAGCAGCTTCTGGTGGTCCTCCTCCCCACTGATGAAGTGATCGACGATGAAGCTCGCACACTCCCTCTTGTCCTCGATGTCTCTGGCCGTGTGGTAGACGTCCCGCTGGATGTACCACTTGCTGTCCAGCTCGTCCAGCAGGGTCCAGGGGTCCTCGGCGATCCACGCCTTCAGATGCTCGTGTGCTTCGGTGACCTTTTCTCGAGTTCCCTCTTTCACAAACACGATCTCTTGCATGTTTTCTGTGGTATGGGTAAAATACAAAACTAATTCAAGACACACTGACAAGTTCAAAGACAGAGACTCACATAGAAACCTACACTCACACAGAGACACCCCGACTCACATACGATCACTTGCTCCATTACACACCGGCAGACCTAATTATTCGCGAGGGATCCATTCCACAAAACCTTCGTGGATCGCACGTTTCACAAAGAGCTGTTTGACCCTCACATATATACCCAATGGACCTAAATGAAAGGCAGTGTTTTATTTAAGCCGGAAGGAACCGTTGACCTATGTAACTCTTTTTAACAGTTGTCCAGAGGGGAGGGGCAAGTTACAACTAAGATTCATTAGTGGACAAACACAACCTGATAAACATAACTAAGCATTAAACAGTTACACATAAAAATACTGAAAATTGTACAAGATGGCATTGGAATTATTGAATCTATCATATGTTGAACTTTGAAACGCTCTTTCTGTGCTGGCTAATGTCAAATCGAATTTAGACCAATAGTGCACTGAAATCGTGAATTAACAGTTACACGCACGACATAATGTGGGATAATTTGAGAAATTAAAGAAATCAGAACACACGACAAAGCAAATACATTACCTGCGTTGACTCCTCGTCACTCAGTCGACTCTAAAGGTTTAGAAAGACACGACCTAAACAGGTCGACTCTACCTGTCCGAGCCGGTTGGGGTCTGGGGGTATTTGCGTACCTACGTCTAGCGGAGGGGCATCATCTCGCTCATAAATGATTCTAGAACATTCGGGAAACGCCTGCGATCGTTTTCGAGGGTAATGCGCCGGTGACACGGCAACATTTCACAAGTACATGGATTCGTGCGTCACAAACTCAAGCATAACGAGGTATGGGTGTACCGAGAGAGTCGAGCCATTTTCTGACTGCAGGATATTTATCCTGTAGGTGCTGAAGTGTCTCCAGGAGCTTTTGACACTTCTTCTCTCCTCCGTCGATGAAGTGATCAAGCAGGAAGCCGGCTTGTTCCACCGAGGTGGGAAAATTCTTGGCTTTGGAGTGGACGTGCTCTGAGATATGTCCCCTGTCTTTCAGCTCGTTCAGTAAAAAGAGTGGGGAGGTGGCACTGGAGAGCCAGCTCTTCAATTCGGGCTTTTTTCCTCGGATAACATGCTCGGCGTTTCCAGGCACAACCACAATCGTCTTCTCTACTGGTGTAAGAAGCAAGGAAGTAGGAAAACAACCACACGATTAGCCGGCACCAATATTTGCCAAACACTCTGTCCTGTTTATTTCATCTCATTGTCAGAAACCGCTTAGTCCTGTACAGGGTCGCGGTGAGCCGGAGCCTATCCCGGCAGACATAGGGCGTAAGGCAGATATATACCCACGATGGGACGCCAGTCCATCCCTGACACTGCGGGTAATTTGGTCTGCAAGCCAAGTAACCTCTGCAGCAGCATGTTTTTTGGACTGTGAGAGGAAACCGGAGTGCCTGGCGAAAACCCACGCGGACACGGGGAGAACTCGCAAACTCCACACAGAAAGGCACCCGAGCCGAGATTCGAACCCGGGACCTTCTTGCTGTGAGGCGACAGCGCTACCCACTGGGCCACCATGCCACCCGTCCTGTTTATTATTGTATTATTATGTTTATATGTTATCACTGTGCCGCATGACACATATCCCTTCCCTGTGGAAGGTATTCGTTCTCAGAGAGAACGACTCGGCGGTGCGAGTATGACAGTGCAGAGAGGCTGGCGGAGGGAGAAGGCAGCAACGTGGTTAGTCGGCGCCAACATTTGCAGACACTGCATCCTATAATGACGTTATCAGCCGATGAATCAGTTGGGTTTTTTTGTAATGTAAGAGGAAACCGGGGAACCTAGGGGGAAACCCAGAGGAAACCCCCGCAGAACAGGGGGAGAACACACGGACTCCATCACACATAAAGGTGCCTGAAGTGGGAATTAAACGGACTAGGGCAAGACTTTGTTTCCGTGAGGAAGTGCGGAAGTAATCGCTGAATAACTCGAGGGTTGGCGACGTACGGCACGCGTGTCACAAGCACCACGCGAGATGACCTTGAGGGACACTCGACATAAGTCGAATCAAGGGCAGAGAAACTACGTTTAAAATCCCGACGAAAACTACGCTTGGCTGCGTTATCCCTCAATTTTGCTACCCATGAAAGACCTTTGTTATAGAATTTAACATTCGTTTATTTACTACGCTACATTTAGCAGAGCCAGCCTATCAATGGTAGCGCGCAGATCTGTAAATTAGAATGAATAAGTTAACTCTTAACACGCCGCTTGTGAAAAGTTGCCGAACGCTGGCATATCCACCCTGGTGCCCCTCTCTTTTGTATTCATCTAAAATATTCCAGTACACCGATGTTGAGATGCCCTTGCAGAGATAGTTCCTGCACTTACCCAGGACATTGGTGTTGGTGGCTTCTTTGATAAGTCCTGTAAGAGGAAAAAAAAAGCACATATAATGAGGTGGAACATAACTGGATGCGACTGCTTGGAAATGGGACCATAACTAAACAATAGTGATTACCTTTGTGATTTTCACTATTGTCTAGACGGTTCGGGTCACTTTCGCTGATCAGACGTCAGTGTGGAAGTTCCCACACCGTCTGCAAGATAAAACTGTCTCCCCAGTGTATCCTCCTGTCGACCTTACTCAACCCCCCATCTACCCCGATCGACCTGTGGTGCCCAGCCTCGCGCGTGACAGACTGGGCGCGTCACGAGTGCGCGTGCGAGAGGTTGCCCGAGGTGATGCGCTCGGGGTAACCAGGAGTCAACCCGCAAACTGGTCAACAACACGCGGTCGGTTACAACTACAGTGGTGGTGATGGCCGTGCGGACAGACTCGCTCCGACTGATCGGCTGCGTGGCGCGACGTGGCCTCCGGGAGCGGATATGAAGCGCGGGCGCGCTAGCCCAGAGAGTCTCTCCTGGGAAGTGATGAGGAGGCAGCGTCAGTATGTAGGCAGTAGCGTGAGCGCGCTGAAGTGCTGGGGGGAGGGGGGGTGCAGGGGTCGATCTGCGGCGCTACCCCCGGTCGTTATGTGGTGTTGGACAATAAAGAATTGTAAACCCCGAAGTCTCCGCTCATCTGTCGCTGGCTGGGTGAGTGCATCGCGGAGTGATTGTTGGGGTCGCCGTGGTGTTGCCGCTGAAGCCGTCAGGAGCCCGCGCCACGTGGCCGCACCCGTACATCGGAACCTGTGTGTCTGGTGGAGATACGACTTCGACTCGGTACGAGAGGGTTCCCCGTCAGGCACCAGACACTCCGAACTCTGCGTATCTGCTCGGGTCTGCCCAAGTCTTATCCATTATTCATTGTGGTTAACTGGGGCTACTGTGCAGTAATAGTTTGTATTCTGCCTCCTGTTTTATGATTCGGAGTTGAAGACTCATTTATAATAATAATTGCATTTATAGAGCGCTTTTCACCCGAGGGTCACAAAGCGCTAAACAGAGCTGCGGAGAGAACGGCCACGTCAACATCGACACAAGAACGGAAAATCCAGCAACAATAACGTTTTTGTTTGGGGGGGATTAGAAACCATTGGGTCAATATGGGTCGGATTATGACGATGGCATGTTTTCACATGTGTACATTGTCGCGAGCGGCTCGTTAGGTCACCAGGGGCCGCCAGTGGCTCGTGGGCCTTGCAATGAAGGCCACTGGTCAAGCCACACCAGTACCTATCGTGGCGCCCACAACCAGGAACAGCCTCCCCCTATACGTCTGCCAGACTATAACTACCTCCACCTGCAGGCATTCCAATCGACTGATGGAATAACCAACCGACGAACTGACCGGAGTAACCCTACAACCTGCTAACCAAGTGGCTGCCATCTCCACGGCTCTCTGCACATTTCCTCTCTGTGCCTCTGAGGCGTTGTCTCTAATCTTCAACATTGAACAAATACACCACATGGCGTGTTATACATTACAATGATAGGTGCAGAAAACCATTAACGTTCTCTTAGTGGGATACAGTCCAGATATGGGTGCGAATCCCGATAACCATGACTACCATATTTGTGTTTTATGAGACGCATAAGCACTGGCTCTTCCTTTAGGGGCCACATTCGGAGCGACACGATAGCATTTCATACGATCGAGAATGCAACGTAAACAGTGGCTCAACAGAGACTACAGGATGGGGGGGGTGATGGACGAGGGACGTGGGTGCTGGTAGATGTGGGACACGAAGTGACGATGGATGCTGCTCGCACCGGTTCCTCTGTCGAGCACGGACCACAATCACCGCTATTTCGCTCAATGACGAATATTAAGGGTTCACCATCACTTACCGAGAGAGCTTAGCCAATCATACAGCCCCTGGTCGTAGTGCTTTTTCACAGTCATCAGAGCCACCAGCAGCTTCTGGTAGGCCTCCTCTCCACTGATGAAGTGGTCGAGGATGAAGCTCGCACACTCCCTCTTGCCCTTGATGTCTCTCGCCGTGTGGTAGATGTGCCGCTGGATGTACCACTTGCTGTCCAGCTCGTCCAGCAGGGTCCAGGGGTCCTTGGCGATCCATTCCATCAGATCCTCGCGTGTTCTCTTAAACTTTTCCCACGTTCCCTCTTGCACGACCACGATCTGCGAGTTATTTTCTGCAGCGCATTCAACATCATTATGATAAAAATTACCAGCGGTCTCATTAACGGGCAGTGGAATTGGGTGGGAACACAAAGGGACCCTATGAAGCTCTCATGGTATTAAATCTGATTGGTTACTTTAAATCTCAGAAGTTACAGAAATGCAAAAAAAGCATGCTCGTGAAATCAACATTTCTGGGGGAGAATCCCTAGATCTCCACTCTAATCGGGACATTGACCCTTGTGAGGTCCCACAGTAAACGTTTTACAATTTCACCCCTGGTCTTAACCACGTGGCTACCCAGGCAATTGCAGCTGAGGAGGTGGGATGATGGCCAACCCTTTGCATACCGACAATTCACTTTGCACGACTGATTAGCATACTGGTGTACAGTAATGCTTGGTTACTTCTTGGTGCGCTCTTAAAATATATCAAATCTAAGAATAAAACTGAAGTCCATTATTGAAACGTTCATTGGGAGGAGACACTCATTTAAAAAATCAGTTCTGGGGTAGCTTTTCACCAAATTTTTCTTGGCATCTTAGAATCACTAAGACCGCCCTTAATGATAATTAGAATGTATAACGGACCACGTATATTCGTTCAGTGTCAAGCAGAATGACTCAGAGGTACAGTGAGGAAACTGCAGAGGCGGGGGGGAAGAAGGTAGCAATGCTGTTACCCAGAGCAAACACTTGCCAGACACCCCTTACGCTGTATTATATTATCGGCCAATTAATTAGTCATGGGAGGAAACCGGGAACCTGAAGAAAATGCACGCAGAACAGGGGTAGAACGCGCTATAACAACACAGCAAGGTGCACGAGGTTGCAATTTAACCACCTTGGGCAGAACCTTCTTTGTGCGAGGAGGCACGGATATTACCACTGCACGTATGGCACGGGTGTTACGAGCGGCACGAGAGATGATGGAGTAGCACCCGCAATTAAAGTTTAATTAACGGTGAAGAAAGAAAAATAACTACGCTTGACTGCTGTCAATCACTAGGTGATGTGACCCAATAAACGCTCTGTGACGATGACACAATTCAATTGGTTCATTTACTAGATCACGCTTAGCGGGACCAGTCTAACAATAGCAGGACACAGATCCGTAAATAAAACTGAATTAGGTTACTGTTGGGTCGACATTTCTGAAAGGTTGCCCACCCCTGCTTCAGAGAATTAAATGGGCGTCACAATACATCTGGACCACCCTGTCGGTAGTCTCCATCGAGTCAATCCTCATGCGTGGATGCTCGCATACCCAGCGAGTCCAGCCACTTGTTGAGTTGTGGGTAGGTCTCCTTAAGGTCCCGAAGCGTCTCCAGAAGATTGTAACACTTCCTCTCTCGTCCGTCGATGAAGTGATCGAGGATGAAGCCGGCTCGTTCCACCTCATCAGAAATCCCTATGGCTTTGCTTAGGACATGCTCCGAGATTTGTCCCCTCGTCTTCAGCTTGTCCAACAGTTTGGAGGTGTCTTTGCCGATCCAATGCTTCAGCTCAGGTTTCTTGCCACGTATCAAGTGCAGCGCATTGCCTTGAACGACCACGATCCTGGCCTTCTCGTCTGCAAGAGCATTGTGTTCATAAATAATACGATTTCTCATGCATCGTTCAATGTCTAATAAAGAACTGTGGTGCCACGGTCAGCCGAACCTCGGCACGTGGACCCGGCCCCATCGCGCCGCGGTCACGCGTTCATCCCGGCTCAACGTACACCCGACACAAACGCACGCAGCACACACACCATGCTCACTCCACTGCACGTCACGAAAGCATTGTTTAGTTAACCCCCACAGCACACACACCATGCTCACTCCACTGCACGCCACGAAAGCATTGTTTAGTTTTCCCCCACCATGGCCCGATGGCCACATGGCCACACTGGGAATGGGAGCCAAAATGGACCACATCTAAAGCCAAGAGGGGAGGGGAGAGCCGGAATAAGGGTGCCTGAGTATAGGATATGGAATTAGTGCGTGGGTTAACATATGGATAGAGGATGGAGAGGGGTTAGCTGGGGAGGCTCAAAGAGGGTATGGGGGCGAGTTTCAAAGGGGTGCACTGGCACGTGATGTTCCGACACCCTTCGGGTGTAGAAAGGCGCAGTGGTGGGAGGTGACTAGGGTTCATTTAGCACCTGAACGGGACAGGGATTCTTGAGGGGATGCTCAGGAGA
>JAZEWT010000004.1:4341003-4360780 GCA_036362905.1 Mordacia mordax
TCTTACAGGGGAAAACCAACGTGGACACGAGGAGAGAAACTCGCAAACGCCACACAGAAAGGCACCCGAGCCTGGAACCGAACCCTGGACCTTCTTACTGCGTTCTGAGCTGTTTTATTTTAAAACTGACCACAATTCGAGAGGTCTTCACACTAGCGTTGTGTGGGTGATACTCAGTGCATGCCTCTGGCCTAACGAGTGATTTAAAGTTGGAGGCGAAACGTCGAAAATGTCTCTGCTCTGTCGGGATCTCGGGGTCGAGGAACCTTCCCCGCGCCTGGCTCGCGTCAACTCCCACCTTGGAGGTGTCTGAATGATGATGTCACCAACTCACCCTCCCATTCACCCACCCACTCACCCAATCACTCAGCCCACTCATTCACTCACCCACCCACTCACCCACCCTCTAACCAAAACACTCACCCCCCACTCACTCATTCACTCACCCACCCACTCACCCACCCACTCACCCAAACACTCACCCACCCACTCACTCATTCACTCACCCACCCACTCACCCACCCACTCACCTAAACAATAACTCATTCACTCACCCAGCCGTTCACCCACTCATTCACCCAAACACTCACCCACCCACTCACCAAAACACTCACCCACCCACTCACTCAATTCACTCACCAATTCACTCACCCACAGCATCGCTCATCTATTCTATCTGACACACAGATAAACATCCCCCGTGTATCCTTAACAGACTAGGGTCAAGTGCCACAAGCGAGCAGCGCCTATGAAGGTCAACACGGCAAAGAGGGGGTGGGTGACCACACTACGCCCGACCGCCTTTGTCTCCCTAGGTCGACACACACTGGCTCCTACCTCTAATACTGGGCTCCTATCTCTAACACTGGATCCTGTCTCTAACACGGTGACTCCTATCTCTAACACTGGTTCCTATATCTAACACTGGTTCCTATCTATTATAATAATTGTTCTTCTATAGTGTTTTTCACCCGAGGGTCACAAAGCGCTGCACAAAGCTGCGGAGAGAACGGCATGTCAACAACAACGACATAACCTATCCCGGCGCAAGACAGGGAAATACCCTGGATGTGACGCCAGTACATCGCAGGGCACTGGGGGCAGTTTACTCAGCAGGACAATAAACCTAGGCAGCAGCGTGTCTTTGGACGGTGGGAGGAACACGGAGTACCCGGAGAAAACCAACGCGGACACGAGGAGAGAACGCGCAAACTCCACACAGAAAGGCACCCGAGTCGGGAATCGAGCCCGGGTCCTTCTTGCTGTGAGACGGCAGCGCTACTCAGTTGATCCTCCACTCAGCAGCGACGCGCTTACTGGGGAGGTGGGGGGGTCACTTGAGGCTGAGTCGACCTCGGGGAGGCCCAGGACCGCTTGCTCATAGAGTCGTCACTTTGTGTTGGTAGCGGTGGTGGCCGTGAGCGAGAACTGAACTCGGGTGTCAGCAGGGTTTGGAACGCAGCATAGCGCTAACCGCTGCGCCACCGCTCCCCACACACACGACAGGAACCCATACGTGGGCAGGAGAGTGCGTGGGTCGCGATGTGTCCTGTCCTGGGGGTGGGGGGTAGAGGTGGAGAGCGGTGGCGCAGCGGTTAGCGCACTGGGCTACGAACGTTACTGTGCCCCAAGTTCGAGTCCCGTTCACGGCCACGACCAGTGAGGATTTGCTGAATCGGTCCTGAGCCTCCCCGAGGTCGACTCAGCCTCAAATGAGTACCTGGTGCAGTGCGCAGTGACATGGCCACTAGGGAGATAAAGGCGGCCGGGCGTGGTGCTGGTCACCCACCCGACATTCATAGGCGATACTCGCTACTCATAGCACTTGACCCTGCACTCTGCTAAGGCTACACGGGGGACCTTTATCTTTAGGGAGGGTGAGGGATGGAATTGGTGGAGCGGGAGATACAAGGGGGAGGGACAGGAGGGAGTTGGAGAGAAGGGAGGGGGAATGAGGAGGAGGGGAGGAGGGAGAAGGTGGTAGGAGGAGGGAGAGGAGGGAGGGCTTGGGGAGGGAGGGGGAGGGAAGAGGGAGGGGGGAGGGAGGGGTGAGGGAGGGAGGGAGGGAGGGAGAGAAAGGAAGATGTTATAAGGACACCAGCACGGCCGCTCGCAGTCAAGCGCCCGCTGAAACCACCGCTCGCCCATTTAGTTCCGTAGATAAACCTCGTCCTGGCCATAGGAATGGCGACATCTGCACTGCGGCACTGGGTTTGGGTGGCATGTTTCATCTGTGTGGGTAGGTGAACCGTCTGCACTCACTCACACTGAATCACTCACTCATATTGACCACCACTGACACTGAATCACTCACTCACACTCACTCACACTGAATCATTCACTCATATTGACCACCACTGACACTGAATCACTCACTCACATACTGAATCATTTACACACTCACTCACACTGAATCACTCACTCATATTGACCACCACTGACACTGAATCACTCACTCACACTCACACTTAATTATTTACACATTGAATCACTCACACACTCACTCACACTCACACTGAATCACTCACACACTGACTCACTTACACACTGAATCACTTACACACTGAATCACTTACACACTCACTCACACTCACACTGAATCACTTACACACTGAATCACTTACACACTTACTCACACTCACACTGAATCACTCACACACTGAATCACTCACACTCACACTGAATCACTTACACACTGAATCACTCACACTGAATCACTTACTTACACACTGAATCACTTACACTCACACTGAATCACTCACTCACACACTGAATCACTTACACACTGAATCACACACAGAATCACGCACACACTGAATCATTTACACACTCAATCACTTACACACTGAATCACTTACTCACACTGAATCACTTACTTACACACTGAATCACTTACACACTGAATCACTTACTCACACTGAATCACTTACTTACACACTGAATCACTTACACTCACACTGAATCACACACAGAATCACTCACACTGAATCACTTACACTCTGAATCACTTACTTACACACTGAATCACTTACTCACACTGAATCACTTACTTACACACTGAATCACTTACACTCACACTGAATCACACACTGAATCACTTACACTCTGAATCACTTACTTACACACTGAATCACACACTGAATCACTTACACACTGAATCACTTACACACCGAATCACACATAGAATCACTTACACATTGAATCACTTACACACTGAATCACTAACTCACACTGAATCACTCACGCTTCTCAAATGCCCTGTCAAAGACAAAGCTCCCCCGTGTAGCCTCTGCAGACTTAAGGGTCAAGTGCTGTTCGTAGCGAGCAGGCGCCTGAGAAGGTCGACACAGCACACGAGGGGAGGGGGTGGGTGGCCAGCACCACGCCGGTCTCCCGAGTGGCGATGTTCACTACACACTGCATTTGGTCCTAATTTGAGGCTGAGTCGACCTAGGGGAGGCCCAGGACCGGTTCATAAAATCGTCACTGGTGTTGGTGGCCGTGAGTGGAAATCTAAGTCTGGTATAGTGTAGGTGGAAGAAATCCCACATCTAGAGCTTGCGTGTGTTTGTCATGAGTCCGTGGTAGAGGTCGGACCCAGTGTTAGAGATAGGAGTCAGTGTTATAGATAGGAGCCAGTGTTAAAAATAATAATTAATCATTGCAATTTATAGAGCGCTTTTCACCCAAAGGTCACAAAGCGCTGCACGGGGCTGCGAAGAGAGCGGCGCCAACGACGACAGAGAACGGAAAATGGCAAATGTTTTGGTGTTTTTTTGTTTTACAAATGCCAGCTGCCCGGCGATGGACTGGCGTCCCGTCGTCGGGTGTATTCCTGCCTTACGCCCTGTGTTTCCGGGATAGGCTCCGGCTCACCGTGACCCTATATAGGATTAAGCGGTTTCAGATAATGAGATGAGATGAGAAATGCCAGCTGTGGAGAAAACGGCAATAACATCAAGACAGTCCAACTGAAAGTCAAACAGTAGCGATAAAATAAAGTACACAGAGTCAGTAGAAAAGAATTAAAATAAATCATTGTTCAACAAACAAGGAAGGAATAAATGTTCCCGAGCAGACGCAGGTCGAAAGAGAGCCAACATCCCGGCACGACAACACTGAGCCGCATCAACAGTCCAAACCGGAAGAAGGAATAAATGTTCCCGTGCAGGCGCAGGTCGGAAGAGAGCCAGCATCCCGGCACGACAACACTGAGCCGCATTAATTGTCTTATCCAGCTTCACGGAACAAGTGAGTCTTAAGACGAGATTTGAAGAACCCTAAGGACTCGGCTGAACGAATCTCCAATGGAAGGGCATTCCAGAGTCTTGGAGCAGCGCGCGAGAAGTCTCTGTCACCCATCGAATGGGGATGAGATCTGGGCACATGTAGCAAGCCCGTATTGGAAGATCGAAGTTGTGTTGAGGAGGACGCCTGAAATAGGTCACGGATGTATGTCAGAGCTGCGCCAGTGAGAGCCTTGTAGGTGAGGAGAAGGATCTTGAATTCTCATCTCATCTCATTGTCTGAAACCGTTTAGTCCTATACAGGGTCACGGTGAGCCGGAGCCTATCTCGGCAGACACAGGGCGCAAGGCAGGGATACACCCACGATGGGACGCCAGTCCATCACTGGGCATTGCGGGCAATTTAGCCTGCGAGCCAATTAACCTATGCAGCTGCATGCTTTTCGACTGTGGGAGGAAACCGGAGTGCCCGGCGAAAACCCACGCGGACACGGGGAGAGCATGCAAACTCCACACAGAAAGGCACCCGAGCCGAGAGATTCGAACCCGGGACCTTCTTGCTGTGAGGCGACAGCACTAACCACTGGGCCACCGTGCCGCCCGATCTTGAATTCAATACTATATTTAACAGGCAACCAGTGGAGAGACATCAGTACTGGGGATATGTGATCATGGATGGGTGTGCAAGTGAGGACAACAGCAGCCGCATTCTGCACACGTTGGAGACGATTAATCAGATTGGCAGGGGTGCCAGGGAGCAGTGCATTGCAGTAATTGATTCGTAAGGAGATTAAGATGTGTATTAGCTTCTCAGTATCAGCAGGTGACAGGATATTGCGGAGGGAGTCTGGCTATATTTCTGAGATGAAAATAGGCTACCTCCGTCACCTTATTGATGTGTGCCTCGAAGGTGAGTAAGGAATCAAGAGTTACACCTAGACTCCGAACTGCCTCAATTGGATAGGTTCAGCCTTGGACAATTCGTGTGGGGTTCCGACAGCAAAACTTCTGTCTTGTCTCAATTTAGTTTTAGAAATTTTGAATTGAGCCAGGCCTTCACAGTCGACAGTCAGGATAATATGCAAAAACCAGACTCACTGATGGATGGCTTTGCGTGGATATAGATTTGGATGTCATTGGCAATGCAATGATAGCTGAGATTGAGGTTGTGCAGGATTTGGCCTCAAGGTTGTAGGTAGATGCTGAAGAGGAGTTGGGCCGAGAACCGAACCCTGAGGAACTCCAGACAAAACAAGATGAATCTCAGAGTTTTGTCCTCCAAGACTGACAAACTGCTTCCGGTCGGAGAGGTAGGAGCTCAGCCAATGCAGGGCACAGCCAGAGACCCCTATACTCTCAAGTCGCTCAAGTAAGATCGGATGGTCAACGGTATCAAAGGCAGCGCTCAGGTCCAGGAGGACAAGAACACTTGGCAAGCCTTCATCAGCAGCGAAGAGTAGGTCATCAACTACTTTTACCAGAGCAGTTTCTGAACCCAGATTGGAAGGGATTGAGGAGGTCATTATTAAGGTGTTTCTGGAGTTGTGTGGCTACGGCACTTCAAGGACCGTAGAGATGAATGGTAGATTTGAGATGGGACGATAATTATCAGGGATGTTGCAATCGAGGCCAGGTTTTTTTAAGCAGGGGGGTAACTACGGCACATTTGAACAGTGGGAGAACGATACCAGAGTGAAATGAGTTATTAACAGATTAGTAACGAATTTGAAATTTGCCCGGATAATTTTGAATGGGAAAGGATCCAGGCAGCAGTTTGTGGGTCGGGATCTGGTAACTAAAGAGGAGGCCTCGAATTCTGCTAATTCGGAAAATTTCAGGAATTTTGAGGTCAAGGAAGGTTGAGGAACAATTATTCAGGTATTGGTTGGCAATTGAGGCTGGGTACAGATACGATTCATAGAAAAACTGAATCAACTGATCTGCCTGATCTTTTTTAGTGAAGGGAGGTGAGGGTGAGTGACTGGTAGGATGAAGTAGCTAATTAATGGTCAAGAAAAGAATCTTGGGCTTGTCGCAGGTATCCGCCAGAACGCTGGAAAGATGGTTAGTACGGGCACAGTGAAGTGCCTTCTGGTAACGGAGTAGTTGTTCCTTAAAGATTTGACCATGAACGGTGACGCCAGAAGTCCATTCAGCCCTGCGTGCATTAGCTTTGAGATCCCGGAGTTAGCAGTGTATCAGAGGGGTGGTTTTCTGTCTGAGACAGAGCGTGATTTTAATGGGGCCAAATCATCACGTATGCTTGATAGCACATTATTGTAAAGTTCTCCTTTCGCATCAGAGGCAGAGTGAGCCGAGGCGAAGAGTGAAGTGCTATTGATTGCGGAGACGAATATGTCTGGAGTTAAGGCACAATGTTTCCAAATTAGATTTGGTGCTTGGTGATGGAAATGGGAGGCGGTACTTGAAGATAAAACCACACAGCGGAATGATCAGACAGACCAGGATCAGTGACGGACAGGTTGGTTACCGATATGCCCCATGAGCAAACCAAGTCGAGAGACAGGAGCCAGTGTTAGAGATAGGAATAAGTGTTAGAGATAGGAGTCAGTGCTAGAGATAGCAGCCAGTGTTGGAGATAGGACTCAGTGTAAGAGATAGGAGACAGTAATAAACACCCATATGAATTATAGAGACACAGATCCTTGCGGGTTGTCGCCGGCTAATGGCGGGGATGCCTTCCCACCACCTCTGAATCGGTGATTCTTTATTGAATGAAAACCTGCGAATGGAACTCACGGCTCACTCCCAACACTCACAAAGAGACGGGGGAGACGCCCTGCTCGGAAGTCGAACCCGGCGGTAACGCTGCGCTGAGTGGAACACGCGGTGGTTGGTGTCTGGCCGCGTCTCGCCTTATATCGGTTCCGCCACACCTGACACTGTTCCATTATCCACCTTAGTTTCCCTGATTCAGCAGTCTTTCATCTACAGGTCGACTTTAGCAGTGTCAAGCAGGACTCCCCACTTCCCCTTCCTCTCCTTCCTCTTCCTCCTCCCCTTCCTCCTCCACCTCCCCCCTTCTTCCTCTTGCCCACCATTCCCGTCCTCCACCTCCTGCCCATCTCCTCCTACTCTACCCCTCCTCCTCCTCCTCCCCACTTTCCTCCTTCACCCCCTCCCCCTCCTCCTCCATCGCCTTCCTCATTCTCCTCTCCCCCCTCCCTCGGTCTAACAATGGTGAGACTGGGTCTAACACTGGTGAGACGGGGTTTAATACTGGTGACACTGGGTCTAACAATGGTGACACTGGGTCTAACAATGGTGAGACTGGGTCTAACACTGGTGAGACGGGGTTTAATACTGGTGAGACTGGGTCTAACAATGGTGAGACGGGGCCCAACAATGGTGACACTGGGTCTAACAATGGTGAGACTGGGTCTAACAATGGTGAGACTGGGTCTAACACTGGTGAGACGGGGTTTAATACTGGTGAGACTGGGTCTAAGAATGGTGAGACGGGGCCCAACAATGGTGACACTGGGTCTAACAATGGTGAGACTGGGTCTAACAATAGTGAGACTGGGACCAACACTGGTGAAAGTGGGTCTAACACAGGTGAGAGTGGATCTAACACTGGTGAGATCGGATCTAACAATGGTGAGACTGGGTCTAACAATGGTGAAAGTGGGTCTAACACTAGTAAGAGTGGGTCTAACACTGGTAAGACTGGGTCTAACATTGGTTAGACCGGGTTTAACACTGGTGAGAAACGGTCTAATACTGGTGAGCTGAGGTCTAACACTGTGAGACGAGGTCTAACACTGTTGATACAGGGTCTAATACTAGTGAGAATGTTGTCTAAAGAAAGCCGTCTCTGATGTCATCTCATTATCTGAAACCGCTTAATCCTATATAGGGTCACGGTGAAGCCGGAGCCTATCCCGGAAGTCTCTGATGTGAGCCAATCCATTTCAAGGACAATGTTTACATGATTTTCAAGGCATTTTATCTGATGTCGTTCCACAAGCATGCGTGTTTTGTTGTTCTTGCAAACTTGACGCCTCGTGGAAGTTGCCCGGTGTTTGAAAACCTTAACAGTTGTATTACTGCCAGGGAGGGGTAACCATTAAAGTTACGAAGTTTGTAACTGTGCGGAAAGGAAATCGACTCAGAGACACCCGGCGTTGCTCGCGTCACACAGGTGCGCTCGGCGTGCTGGTGAGCGCCTATACGCTGGAAACCGTAGCCGCCGTGCGGTTCCGCGGCACCGTGAGCGACGAGTTCGGATATGGAGTCATTCAACACCGCGACGGGCATTCCAACAAGTGGTGAGTCCAAAACCCGTCTTGGGGAAAATCGAATGTATAGGAAAACGATGTACACTGGGGATTTATTTCCAGTATAAAGTAACAACTGTGATTCGTGCAAAAGACGTTCTTTACACACGATTTATGTAGCCGAGCGATACAATAACAACTTATTTATTTAACACACAAACCTTCTACGTAGAGACCCACACACTCGACACAGAGACACAGTCTCTATACAGAGACCCACAACCTCGACACAGACTCAACGGCGACCCACAGACTCAGAGAACCACAGACTCTACACAGAGACCTACAGACTCTGTACAGAGACCCACAGACTCTACACAGAGACTCACAGACTCTACACAGACGCACAACCTCTACACAGAGACCTACAGACTCTACAGAGACTCACAGACGCTACACAGAGAGCCACAGACTCTACACAGAGACCTACAGACTCTACACAGAGACTCACAGACTCTACACAGAGACGCATAGACTCTACACAGAGACTCACAGCCTATACACAGAGACTCACAGACTCTACACAGAGACCCACAGTCTCACATAGAGGCCCACACACTCAACGCAGAGACCAAACTCATTACACAGAGTATCTGTCACAACGACTGGGTACGCGTGCTTTACATTCGTTTCTAAACTACGCATCCCTCTTTATGAGGGGTTGTTTTTTTTTGTCAAATGGCGTAACGCTAACGAGCTCAGTGGAAAGGGAAGCGGTTTTAAGAAATGTGAAAGAATGATGTGGCAACATTGGTTACACCGGATGGCAGAGGTAACATCCGCGCCTCCTCCTCACAGAGAGAGGGTCCTGCCCGAGGCCATCCCACCTCTAACACTGGCTCCTGTCTCTAACACTGGGTCCTATCTCTAACACTGGGTCCTATCTCTAACACTGGGTCCTATCTCTAACACTGGGTCCTATCTCTAACACTGGGTCCTATCTCTAACACTGGCTCCTGTCTCTGACGCTGTCTCCTATCTCTAACACTGGCTCCTGTCTCTAACGCTGTCTCCTATCTCTGACCCCCGCAAGCTCTAAATTCGGGATTCCTAGGACGCAACAAACATCTAAACTGACCAACGCGACAACAACGCGTTGAACCACAGAGCAGATAAACTCACAGCAACAACCTGTGTATGAATGAAACTCTCACCGTTATCATAACAATAACACACAGAATTAAACAAACTCACAGCACCAACTTGCAAAGAAATAAATCCCTAAGCGCAATAATATAATAATAGTGGCGTGGGAAACGTTTACGTTTATTTGTAACGAAATGAAGGAGTAAATGTAACCCCTGGAGGGCGGGAGACAATGGGAGCCCAGGACGGGAAAGACTTGGGAAGAGAGGAGTTTGACAGAGAAAAATGGAAAAACATCACGATTTGTAACGCGCCGGGTAAATCCCACGTCTGCTCAATGGACGGGGAAATTGCAGAGACAGAGAGAGAGGGGAAGTCACGCCACCACACACTGCTGATGAATTCGCTACCCGTACCCATTTAATCCTGTGCAAGGTCGCCGGTGGCCGGAGCTTATCCCGGTAAACACAGGGCGCAAGGCGGGGATATACCCAGGATGTGACGCTAGTTCATCGCAAGGCACTAGGCGCAATGTACTTAGCAGGTCAATTATCTTGGGCAGCAGCAAGTTTTTTTTACGGTGGGAGGAAAGCGGAATACCCAGGGCAAACCCACGCGGACATGGAGAGAGGCGAGAACTCGCAAACTCCACACGGAGAGAAACCCAAGCCAGGAACCGAACCGCCTCGGGTAGTGTTAAGGAAAGGAGCCAGTGCTAGAGATAGGAGCCAGTGCTCGAGATAGGAGCCAGTGTTAGAGATAGAAGCCAGTGTTAGAGACAGGGGCCAGTGCTAGAGATAGGAGCCAGCGCTAGAGATAGGAGCCAGTGTTAGAGATAGGAGCCAGTGTTAGAGATAGGAGCCAGTGTTAGAGATAGGAGCCAGTGTTTAGAGATAGGAGACAGTGTTAGAGACAGGGGCCAGTGCTAGAGATAGGAGTCAGTGCTAGAGATAGGAGCCAGTGCTAGAGACAGGAGCCAGTGCTAGAGATAGGAGCCAGTGTTAGAGACAGGGGCCAGTGCTAGAGATAGGAGCCAGTGTTAGAGATAAGAGACAGCGTTAGAGATAGAATCTGTCATTGTCACGCTCTATGATCGCTGTCACCCCAGGCTGGTGGTGAGCGCCCCTCTCGCGCAGAAGCGCCAGGGCAGCCTCCACAAGTGCCAGGTTCACCCTCGCAGCGGCGGCGGCGGCCGCGGCAGCTGTGCGCTGATGTTCGTCCAGGGTGAGTCTACAGACAGGTGGAGAACTCTACCGAGCTGTCTACATGCGGCGTACAGACTGTAGTGTGTATAGACTGTAGTGTGTACAGACTGTAGTGTGTATAGACTGTAGTGTGTACAGACTGTAGTGTGTATAGACTGTAGTGTGTACAGACTGTAGTGTGTATAGACTGTAGTGTGTATAGACTGTATGTACAGACTGTAGTGTGTACAGACTGTAGTGTGTATAGACTGTATGTACAGACTGTAGTGTGTACAGACTGTAGTGTGTATAGACTGTATGTACAGACTGTAGTGTGTATAGACTGTAGTGTGTACAGACTGTAGTGTGTATAGACTGTAGTGTGTACAGACTGTAGTGTGTATAGACTGTAGTGTGTACAAACTGTAGTGTGTATAGACTGAAATGACCTCTGGCCATCGGCTTATCATCTCTAAGATCCACCTGCCATATTTCCAGTGCAGTTGTGGGCGTCCACCAAGGACCCCATTCAAACCCACTGGGACCTGGTCTCGGCTAACTAATGACAGTTGTGACATTTTCATCATCGTTTGCAGCTGGGGCTGACATTGTCCCCAACTCCTCCCGATGCCGAGGAAAAATGGGTGAGTTTCAGGGCTGTAGCTCACGCAGCTGTAGCTGCACTGGGAACACGGTCCAGACCTCCCTAGAAAGCCTGGATGACGGAGGTGTTCTAGCTAACCGAGGAAACACAGCAGGCCCACACTCGCCCTTTGCAATATCCCACGCTCGAGAATGAAGAGCTGAGTGGACTCGCTGAAGACTGGTACCAGCGGTATCAAGATCCACCTCTGTGGAGGAGGATCGTGAAGGACACAACGGGGCAGTTGGAAGCAGTCGCCCTCCAACAACAACGGAGAGTGGAGGAGCGACGCTCACAACAACGAGGGGAGCATCAGGAGGCTAAAACAGAGCAAGTTTGCACAGTAGGGAGCATAGGTGGTGCATCTGCAAGTCATCTCGGTCAGGCAACCCATGGCCCAGCACAGGCGCCGTGGTAACGTCACCGTCACTTAGTGGCGAATGGTATTGGTTGTTGTGTGTGTGTATATATATATGTCTGCGTGAGCGTGTGGAGCGGTGGCCCAGCGATTAGCGCACTCGGCTACAAACCTGGTGACCCGAGTTCGACTCCCACTCACGGCCACCAACATCAGTGACGATTTTCTGAAGCGGTCCTGGGCCACCCTAGGTCGACTCAGCCTCAAATGAGTACCTGGTGCAGCCTTAAATGACTGCCGAGTGCGCTGTGTAGCAAACATCGCTACTAGGAAGACAAAGGCGTCCGGGCGTGGTGCTGGCAACCCACCCTCTCGTGTGCCGTGTCGACCTTCACAGGCGCTGCACGCAGCTAGCAGCACTTGACCATACAGTCTGTAGAGACTACACGGGGCATCTTTGTCTTTGTGCGCACAGGTAACGAGGCCCCTCCGAACAGTGTCCTGGGCCTGACTCTCGCCAGAGAAAACGATGTGCGAGGGAAGGTTATGGTGAGTAACACCAAGCGGGGGTGACGTCATCATGGCGCCCGTGCCAGGCCAGGTGCACCTTGAGGCTGGTACGGGTAGCGTCGAATACTCGCCGACAGGAGGCCACGGGAGGGACCCAGGTGCCGTGGGTTGGCTGCTGTGCCAGGCTAGGTGCAGGAGGAGGTCACGTGACAGGCCCACGTGCCAAGCACAGAGGTATCTCACAATGATGAGTGCTGATGCTCTCTTCGCAGAGGTAACATTCGCGCCTTCTCACAGAGAGAAGCTCCTGCGTTAGAGATAGGAGTCAGTGTTAGAGATAGGAGCCAGTGTTAGAGATAGGAGCCAGTGTTAGAAATAGGAGCCAGTGTTAGAAACAGCAGCCAGTGTTAGAGATAGGAGTCAGTGTTAGAGATAGGAGCCAGTGTTAGAGATAGGAGCCAGTGTTAGAGATAGGAGCCACAGTGTTAGAGATAGGAGCCAGTGTTAGAGATAGGAGCCACAGTGTTAGAGATAGGAGCCAGTGTTAGAAACAGCAGCCAGTGTTAGAAATAGGAGGCAGTGTTAGAGACAGCAGCCAGTGTTAGAGATAGGAGCCAGTGTTAGAGATAGGAGTCAGTGTTAAAAACAGCAGCCAGTGTTAGAGATAGGAGCCAGTGTTAGAGATAGGAGTCAGTGTTAGAGACAGCAGCCAGTGTTAGAGATAGGAGTCAGTGTTAGAGATAGGAGCCAGTGTTAGAGATAGGAGCCAGTGTTAGAGATAGGAGCCACAGTGTTAGAGATAGGAGCCAGTGTTAGAGATAGGAGCCACAGTGTTAGAGATAGGAGCCAGTGTTAGAAACAGCAGTCAGTGTTAGAGATAGGAGCCAGTGTTAGAGATAGGAGTCAGTGTTAGAAACAGCAGCCAGTGTCAGAGATAGGAGCCAGTGTTAGAGATGAGTCAGTGTTAGAGACAGCAGCCAGTGTTAGAGATAGGAGCCAGTGTTAGAAATAGGAGCCACAGTGTTAGAGATAGGAGCCACAGTGTTAGAGATAGGAGCCAGTGTTAGAAACAGCAGCCAGTGTTAGAGATAGGAGCCAGTGTTAGAGATAGGAGTCAGTGTTAGAGACAGGAGCCAGTGTTAGAGATAGGAGCCAGTGTTAGAGACAGGAGCCAGTGTTAGAGATAGGAGTCAGTGTTAGAGATAGGAGCCAGAGTTAGAGACAGGAGCGAGTGGTAGACATAGAAGCCAGTGTTAGAGATAGGAGCCAGTGTTAGAGATATGAGCCAGATTGTACGTCCTCATCAGGAGCGGTGGCGCAGCGGTTAGCGCACGCTGCGCTCTGGCGTCAGCGACCCAATGGAGGAAGGGGAAATAACAGCGAAAATGACGCTTTTAATGAGGCGTCAAGTTTGCACAAACCTCGCATAATTGTGAAGAAACACACGTGATTTGATAGCGAGAGCATCCTTGAGACTGGTTGGAGAAGGCAAGGGATGGGCGTCTGTGTGGCCGCTACTCACCGGCGTTAGACCCAGTCTCACCAGTGTTACACTCAGTCTCACCAGTATTAGACCCAGTCTCACCAGTGTTAGACCCTGCTTCACTAGTGTTAGACCCAGTCTCACCATTGAAAGACCCAGTCTCACCAGTGTTAGACCTCGTCTCACCAGTATTAGACCCAGTCTCACCAGTGTTACACTCAGTCTCACCAGTGATAGACCCAGTCTCACCAGTGTTAGACCCTGCTTCACTAGTGTTAGACCCAGTCTCACCAGTGATAGACCCAGTCTCACCAGTGTTAGACCCAGTCTCACCAGTGTTAGACCTCGTCTCACCAGTGTTACACTCAGCATCACCAGTATTAGAGCCAGTCTCACCAGTGTCAGACGCAGTCTCACCAGTGTTAGACCCAGTCTCACCAGTGTTAGACCCAGTCTCACCAGTGTTAGACCCAGTCTCACCAGTGTTACAAGCGGTCCTTGGCATCTCCTAGGCCCGCTCAGCCTCAAATGGGTACCTGGTGCCTTGTGTAGTAAACATCAGCACTAGGGAGACAAAGACGTTCGGCCGTGTACCGTATCTACTTTCACAGGTGCTGCATACTATTAACAACACTTGACCCTACAGTCTGTGGCGACTACACGGGGGGTATTTATCTGGTTACTGTTGCGAAACTGGCCGCGTGTACCGGGAGGAGTAATGCACATCGTCCTGCGCCAGTTCGACCACAAAACCGTGGCAGGAAATGTCACCATATGGCAAAGGTGGAAGAGGTGGTTGGGCCGTGGTGGGGCGTCTGTGCCTTGATAACATCCGCTGTTTGATTCCCAGTCTAACACCGGTTCCTATCTCTAGCACTGGCCCTTGTATCTAATACTGGCTCCTATCTCTAACATCGACTCCTATCGCTAACACTGGCACCTTAATCTAACACTGGCGCCTGTCTCTAACACTGGCTCTTTTCTATAACACTTGCTCATAAATATAACGCTGGCTCCTATCTCTAACACCTACTCCTATCGCTAACACTGGCTCCTATATATAACACTGGCGCCTGTCGTTAACACTGTGACTCCTATCTCTAACACTGGCTCCTGTGTCTAACACTGGCTGTACACTGAGACAGGAGTCAGTGTTAGAGATAGGAGCCGGTGTTAAAGGTGGGACCTTCTCTCTGAGGAGGAGGCATCGATGAAATCCGCAGCACAAACTCCCTGCCGCCCATTTTAAAAAAATGCCGATGACGGTGTTGATGACGCTGATGATGACGCTGATGATGATGCCATCACGCACATTGTGGGATCATCCCCTGCCAGGCGTGTGCCCCGCTGGGTAACATCGGTTGCGGCAAGAACGTGTTCCTCAAATCCACCTGTTACTTGTTCGACGAGAACCTCAGCATGAAGACGGCGATAATGGCCGGGTTTCAAGGTGGGTGGACGGTCAGGCTCACAGAGATCTCTCTTGTAGCCTTAAGAGACTGTAGGGTCAAGTGCTGTTAGAGAGTAGCGACTATGAAGGTCGACACGGTGCATACCGACTCAAACATTCAACCCGCTCGCTCACACAATCACCCAGACACTCACTCGCCCACCCACTCACTCGCTCATTCAGTAATCCACCAACTCACTCACCCACTCATTCATGCAGCCACTCACTCATTCAACCACTCAGCCACTCACCCACCTACAACAACAACCGCCATTGGCCACAAAATGGTGGTGACATCACCACGACGCTTGTGCCAGGCTATATGCACTTTGAAGTCACGTGAAGGGTGCAAGGCTCGCTGACAAGAGGTGAAGGGACAGACCCGGGTGTTACTGGTTGCCTGACTGAGGTGACTGACAAGGGGATTCTGGTTGTCTTCTCCGAGCAGTGTCCCGTCTCACTGAAAAGGGGATTCTGGTTGTCTTCTCCGAGCAGAGTGTCCTCTGTCACCCATTGACATGGTAATCCTGATCGACGGATCGGGGAGTGTGAACACGATGGACTTCCAGAAAACCAAGAACTTCATCCAGGAGATCTTTCGCGTGTTTCAGAGGAAGAGCAACGTGCAGGTGAACGGTGACTCTCATATCCAACACTGACTCCTATCTCTAAAACTGTCTCCCATCTCAATCTGTGACTCCTATCTCGAAAACTGTCTCCCATCTCTAACACTGTGACTCCCATCTCTAACACTGTGACTCCCATCTCTAACAGTGTGACTCCTATCTCTAACACTGACACATCTCGAACACGGTTCCTCCCATCTCTAACACTGTTCCTCCCATCTCTGACACTGACTCCTATCTCTAACACTATGCCTCCCATCTATAACACTGTAAATCCTATTTCTAACACTGTGACTCACATATCTAACACCATGATTCCTATCTCTAACACTGTGACTCATATCTCTAACACTGACTGTTATCTCTAAGATTGGCTCCCATCTCTATCGCTGGCTGGCTCCTGTCTCTAACATTAGGTCCTGTATCTAAGACTATACACTATAGGCTAGACTGCAGATTGTATTGTAGACTTCAAATCGTATGTATAGACTACGGACTGTATGTGTATAGACTTTAGACTGTATAAACTATAGACTGTATATATGGAATCTGTGTGTATAGACTGTATGTATAGACTGTGTATAGACTATAGATTGTGTGTATAGACTGTATGTATAGACTATGCATAGACTATAGACTGTGTGTAGACTGTATAGGCCATAGAGAGAGGAGGAGCGCTCAGTGACACAGCGATCCCGACCGAGCAGCTGTAATCTTGCCTCTCGCCCCCACTCACGCCAAGGTCTCACGCTTCCGTTTTGCTCCATCCCCAGATCGCTGTGGTCCAGTTCTCCACCGCAGTCAAAGAGGAGATCAGCTTTCGGACGTTCATCAGCAACCCCAACCTAATGAGTCTCGTGTCGAACATCCAGCAGATGTCCTCAAGTACTTATACAGGGAAAGCCTTAAATTTCATCATGTGAGTATAATCCCTCGTAGAATGCTGTCTCTCATAACGCTGTTTCACTATAACACGCCGTATATACAGCTGTACCTTCCATAGTTCTGTCTGTTATGATGCTGAATCACTATAACATTATGTGTATACAGCAGTACCTCTTACAGTGCTGTCTCTCATGACGCTGTTTCACTATAATGCTCTATATACAGCTGTACCTCGTATAGCACTCACTTTCATAACGCTGTTTCACTATCGATGCTCCAATACGGTCTTGCTGCATGTGCCCAAATCGCACTTGCGTTCGATGAGTGGCAGAGTCTTCTCGCGCGCTGCTCCCCGACTCTGGAACTCCCGTTTAAAATTGGGTCAGCTAAGTCTCTGTTCCGTAAGGCTTTGAAGTCCTCTGGCTGGGGCTGTTGATGCTGCTCACTGCTGTCGTGCTGGCATGATGGCTCTCTTCTGACCTGCCTCTGCTCGGGAACATTTATTCCTTCATTTGTTTGTTGTAGAATTGGTTTTTTTTTATCCCTTCTTTTACGTCCTAACATTTGTTGCTACTATTTGACTTTCAGTTGAACTGTCCTGATGTTGTTGACATGCCGTGAGGCCAGATTTTCTCCAAGTCCATTTGGCACTGCATGCATTCACCTTGAGGTCCCGCAGTTCAACAGTATAACAAGAGTGCGGTTTTCCACCCGAGACACATCGTGATTTGATTGGGGCCAAAACATCCAGTGTGCGTGATACCGAGCTGTTATAATCTTCAACTATCACATCAAAGGCAGAGTGAGCCGAGGCAATGAGTGATGAACTGTTGATTGCAGCGGTGAATAAGTCTTGAGTGATGACCTTCAAATTTCGGAATTGGATTTGGCGCTTAGTGATGGAAATGGGCGGCGGTACCTGAAGATCAAACCTCACAGTGGACTGATCAGATCGACCAGGATCAGTGACAGACAGGTTGGTTACAGATATGGCCCATGAGCAAACGCGGTCCAGAGTATGGCCGCATCTGTGAGTGGCATGTGTCACGTGTTGAATGAACCCAAATGAGTTTAGAGTGACCATGAGATCCCTTGTCGTGTGTAGAGCAGTGTATAATGTAGTGTATCGTGCAGTGTATAGTGCAGAGTATAGTAGTGTATAGCATAGTGTACAGTGTCGTATATAGTAGTGTATAGTGTAGTGTAGAGTCGTGTATAATTGTGTACATAGCGTACAGTGTAGTGTACAGTAGGGTAGAGTGTAGTGTACAGTGTAGTGTGCAGTAGGGTAGAGCGTCGTGTACAGTGTAGTGTACAGTAGTGTACATTGTGGTGTTCGGTGCAGCACTTTGACAATGGAACTCCTCTCTGCACAGGGACAGGGTCTTCGTGAGTGCAAGTGGAGCGCGAGCGAACGCTCAGAAGGTGCTCGTGATCGTCACGGATGGAGCCTCGAATGGCGGAGGACTTAACGAGGCTGTGGCCAGGACACAGATCAATAAAGTGGTGACCTACGCCATTGGGGTGAGGTGGTGGGTCTCTCTGTAGAGTCTGTGGGTCCCCATGTAGAGTCTGTGGGTCTCTGTGTAGAGTTTCTGGGTCTCTGTGTAGTCTGTGGGTCTCTCTGTAGAGTCTGTGAGTCCCCATGTAGAGTCTGTGGGTCTCTTTGTTGAGTCTGTGGGTCCCTGTGTAGAGTTTGTGCGTCGCCGTGTAGAGTCTCTGGGTCTCTGTATGGAGTCTGTGGGTCTCCGTGTGGAGTCTATGGGTTTCTGTGTGAAGTTTGGAAAGCGTTAGAAACCAAACCCAGAACATTTACTGATATAGTAAAGACTCAGCACATTCTGTTCATGTGACAAAACCTCGCTGATTGGCTGTGTCGGTGGTGGAGGGTTTACGACACAATTATTTACATGACCTAACCCAAAAAATAGATTTCATGATTAACATTGCTCACGGAAGCCTTCCTTTGAAAGTTACTCACTCGCATACTTATTAAGCGACTCACACATTCACTCCATACTCAAATATTCACTCACACACGCACTCATCCACCCAAATACTCACTACTTCATACTCTTAGCCACTTACTGTCACTCACTCAGCCACTCACACAGCCACTCAAACGCTCACTCACACACTCACATACTCACTCACTCACACACTAAGCCACTCACTCTGCCAGTTGCTAAAATACACTCACTCAGCGACTCACACACTCACTCAGTCACTCACTCCCTCAACTACCCACTCACCCAATCACTCACTCAACCACCCACTCACTCACTCACTCAGCCACTCACTCACTTACTCAGCCACTCACACACTTAATCAGCCACTCACACACTCAATCAGCCATCCACTCACTCACCCAATCACTCACTCAATCACTCACTCAGTCACCCACTCACTCACACACGCAACCACTCACACACTCACTCAACCACCTTACTCACTCACCCACTTACTCACTCAGCCACTTACACAGCTACTCGCTCACTCACCCAAATACTCACTTAGCCTCTCACCCAACACGTCTGAACACTGTGTTTTCCTAGGTGGGCAATGCGTTCAATCCGGGCAGCATGGGCTACAGCGAGCTGCAGTTGCTGGCCACGGACCCGGACAATGATCACTTGTTCTCCGTGACCAACTACAACGCTCTGGACTCGGTCCTCAAATCACTCGAGGAGAGGATTTTCGGGATCGAAGGTGAGGACCGATGCGCGTCACTGAGAGTTCCTCCTCTCTGTAGTCTCTCTACGGATACAGTGCAATATATATACAGTCTATACGCAGTATACAGTATACAGTGTGCTGTGTAACATTGCAAACTGCGGATACAGTGCAATATATATACAGTCTATACGCAGTATACGGTATACAGTGTGCTGTGTAACATTGCGAACTGCGGATACAGTGCACTCTATATACACATACACAGTCTATACGCAGTATACGGTATACAGTGTGCTGTGTAACATTGCGAACTGCGGATACAGTGCACT
>JAZEWT010000004.1:4362070-4375426 GCA_036362905.1 Mordacia mordax
GGTTACATAATGCAAAGAAGCACTCATTTAAGGCTGAGTCGACCTAGGGGAAAACATAGGACCGGTCCAGTTCTCTATATCTCCACATACAGCCCCCACAATACAGTGCACTCTATATACACATACACAGTCTATACGCAGTATACGGTATACAGTGTGCTGTGTAACATTGCGAACTGCGTTCCGACTTTAACTAATAATGATAACAACACGACTCGTAACGCTCCGCGCAAACTCCACGCATGCTCGTGCACGACACGCGGATACGGAGGCGAGAAAACCACAGAGAGGGGAGGGGGGGAAGGCATCCAGGCAGTCATCCAACGCCAACATTAATGAGCGTTTGATTAAAACCACCCCTGGTTACGTCGGCAATAGCAACGCCGACCCTTGATCCCTTGTCCTGACCCTTAACCCCGTGCGCTGACCCTTGACCCCGTGCACGGACCCTTGACCCCGTGCGCTGACCCCTGACCCCGTGCGCTGACCCTTGACCGTGTGCGCTGACCAATCAGGAGCGAGTGGCGACCTGTCCACCTTTGAGCTGGAGCTCGCTGGGACGGGGCTGAGTGCGCTGATGGACCCGGTGAGGCGGCCTCAGAGTCGGCCTCCTCCGCGGAGCGTCCCGAGCCCAGTCTGTGCAGAGAGAGAGAGAGCGGTAGCGCAGCGGTTAGCGCGCCACGCTGCGCTGCGGGCATGGCTGTCACCCGAGTTCGATTCCCGCTCACGGCCACGATTTTTTTGCACCGGCCCTGAGCCTCCCATAGTACCTGGCGCCATGGTGCGTAGTAAGCATTGACCACTGGGCAGACTAAGACGGCTGGGCGTGGTGCTGGTCACCCACGCCCTCTTTGCCGTGTCGACCTTCATAGGCGCTGCTCGCTACCAACAGCACTTGACCCTACAGTCTGTTGAGGATACATGGGGGATCTTTATCTTTGATAGAGACACACTGAGACACAGACACACAGTGACACAGAGACACACAGCGACACACAGACAGACACACAATGACACAGAGACACACAGTGACACACACACAGACACACAATGACACAGAGACACACAGTGACACAGAGACACACAGTGACTCACAGTGATAGGCGCACAAGTGCACGGAGACACAGACACACAATGACACAGTCACACAGTGACACACACAGGTACACAGAGACACAGTGACACACAGTGACTCACGGTGATAGACACACACAGGTGCACAGAGACACACAGAGGAGACACGGCTTGTTGCGTGAGCGTGTGCGTACAGGACAGCATCACGTTCGGGGCGGTGGGAGCGCACGGCTGGATGGGCGGAGTGGTGAGACGCTTCCCAGATGGGCACTCGGTCACGAGCTCCAACTCCTCCCTCGACAGGGGTGGGAGAGTGACGTCTGGTGTGGAGAGAGACTCCTACCTTGGTGGGCTCCGTGACCACCACCACCACTGTTACCAGCTCCGTGACCACCACCATCACCACCACCACTGTTACCCGCACAGTCACCACAACCACCACCACTATCACCACCACCACCATCACCACCACCACTGTTACCCGCACAGTCACCACAACCACCGCCACTATCACCAACACCACTATCACCACCAACATCACCACCATCATCACCACCATCACAACCATCACAGAACACAACGCTTCTCTGCCTCCAAGACTTATTGATTTGACAATACTTTGTGTCTGTGTCAAGGTGCGTGGGTGTGTGAATTGGTGAGTGTGGATTAGTGTGTGGGTGGGTAGGTCAGTGTGTGTGTGGGTGTGGATCTGTGGGTGGATGTGAGTTGGTGAGTATGTGGGTGAGTGTGGGTGAGTGTATGAGGTGGGGCCTTACCATAAATCCAACCAAAACCAAGCACCTGTCCAGATATTTAGTGCCACCAAATATACCACCTCCTCAGTTCTCCATGGGTGATAGAGCAGTTGTGGAGACAGTGGAGAAGTTTACATACCTAAGCAGTGTGCTTATGGACAGTTCCTGTTTGACAGTGGAGGTCTCGCTCCGAATCAGTTGGGCAACATTTTTTCATCAGCTACATAACGCTGTGTGGAAGCTGCCTGGCCTGTCGATGTGTGGGTGAGTAAATAAGTGGGTGAGTTAATGTGCGAGTGAGTAAATGAGCAAGCGAGTGTGCGAGTGAATAGGTAAGGTGTGTGAATGAGTGAGTAAGTAGGTGGATTATTGCGTGTGTGGGTGAGTAGCTGAGTGAATCAGTGCGTGTGTGAGTGTGCGGGTCTGTAGGTGAGTGAGTTAGCGACTGAGTGAATGTGTAAGAGTGTGCGTCGTGTTGACCATCGCAGTCGCTAGTCGCTCCTAACAGCACTTGATCCTACAAGCTGCTGAGGCTATATGGGGAACCTTTGGCTGTGTAGGCTACTCGCTGGCCCGGCTCAGGTTCAACTCGTTGAGCCTCCTGGCTTCAGGAGCCCCACACAGCCGGCACACCGGCTCCGTCTTCCTGTTTGAGATCCGCACCAATGATCCCAGGCTCAAGATTTACAAGGAGATACGCGGACTTCAGGTAATGTGGACCCCAGACTCACACACCGTGAGCCACGGATTTAACATTGGAGTCGATGGGAGGGTTTTACATTGGAGTTATGGTGTCTCGGCGGGGAACCCTCCAAGGGAGTCGACCTCAGTCGTTAATCCCCGCCAGATACCCAGGGGTTGACTTGCGCGTGCAGCCATGTGGCGTCGACCTCCAGAGGTTCAGTGGCGGCGTAATGGTTTCACCATCACTCAGCGATGTACTCACCCAGCCAGCAACAGATGAGCAGAGGCCTTCTGGATGCTTTTTCAATGCTTTATTCCACCAGCAACACACTGCCGGAGTAGTGGCCCACAACGAACTCCAACATCAGCGCTCCTTAAATCGTGCTGCGGCCTCCTCAAACAGTTCCCAGGCGAGGTCTGTCTACCGCTCACATAAAGGAGTTTATATCCACGTACGCACGCCCGCACGCGCAGCTGCTACCTTCGTCACCGACCACGAGTTGTTTTTATGACTCAGCGTGGGCGTCGTCTCACTACCTCATCCGGCCGCCTTAGCACCTCGTGACTCGCTGGTAATTGGCACGGGGGGACCCGAACGCACTTCTCACATGCACGTGGCTTGGCACGGTCGAGGCTAGGCATCACAGTTCCCCCCACCCCGATGAATAAAGTTCCCTCGGAGCTTTCGCCGCCGATGCGCCAATACTTGCGCCATATTACCGACTCGCCGTACCTGCTGCCAGCATCTACACTGCTCCTGGGGCTCCACATGGCCGGGGGAGGGGCACTCTGCCCCCCCCCCTCCTCTCACACACACCCCTCTCCTGCGGTCTACAACACGGTACTCTCTCCGGTACACACCACGGTACTCTCTCCGGTACACACCACGGTACTCTCTCCGGTACACACCACGGTACTCTCTCCGGTACACACCACGGTACCCTCTCCGGTACACACCACGGTACCCTCTTCGGTACACACCACGGTACTCCCTCCGGTACAGTCTATGGTACTCTCTGCCGGTAGACACTACGGAACAACGCACACTGAGGAACAACAATCTGCACACATGCCGCCAGCTCCGATGGTTTCCGCGCAGCTCCCGCCTCCATCATCACACCTTTCTGAGGTTCGATGAGCCGGGAACCCTCGACAAGACCCCCCCCACACCCCCGGCTCCAGTAGCGACGGGGACGCCTACCGGAGCGGTAGGCGTCCTCGTCGGATCTCACCCAGGTCAGGGAACCACCCCTGATGGCCGCTCGTGCACGCGTTCATCTCCGCTGCTCAGGGCAGTGAGACGCGCCGCACCGCTCTGCCCGCCGTGTCGCACCTCACCAACACAGCCCAGCGGCTCGCCTCGTTGCCTCCCAGCGCTCCGCGTCACCTCCGTTGTGTCTCTGTCCGCTGCTCTCCGTCGCTGCACTCCATGAAGCAGTTGCCTCCACCGCCGCTACGCTCTGCATCTCTCCGCGGTTCGTGCCTCGCTGCCAGCAATGGCGCGCAGTCACCTCCACCGCGCGGGCAATGGCACCGTCCAAAACCGCTTCACATCCCACCGCACCGGCACCGCAGCCGCCGCTGGTGAACTCCTAAGCCTCGCTCACCGTTCTGCTGGACTCCTCACCCGGCTCGCTCCCTCCTCACCATTCTCTCCAGCTGCCGCACGCCGCAGTCGCCGCCGATACAGTCGCTGCAGTCTCGGCAGCGCAGTCGCTCTCTCGCACCGCATCACCTTTGCTATGACGCTCTCCGCTGCTCCATGTCTCCGTGGATGAACAAATCAACAATGGACATTCTTCGACGTTCAAAGAGCCGAGATTTGTGGAAGACCATTGTCACCAACACCCTGTAGAATATGGTATCTCGAAGAAAAAGTTTAGCAACAATTTCAATTAAAACCCACCTTCTCACCTAAGGACTCTCACTGGCGCTGCTTCGACATACATCTGTGACCTACTTCAGACACCCTCCTCAACACAACTTCGATCTTCCAATACGGGCTTGCTGCATATACCCAAATCGCACTTCCGTTCGATGAGTAACAGAACCTCCTCGTACACTGCTACCAGACTCTGGAATGTCCTTCAATTGGAAATTTGATCAGCTGAGTCCCTGGGCACCTTTAAATCCCGTCTCAAGACTCACTTGTTCCTTCTGTGCAGCGCTTTGTGACCCTCGGGTGAAAAGCGCTCTAGAAATGAAAATATTATTATTAATAATAACATCTCGATCACGTGGATGTTTGCCGATTTGTTAACAGGGAATTAATTTCTAGGAGTTGTTTACTGTTGGGGCGGCACGGTGGCGCAGTGAGTAGTGCTGTCACTTCACAGCAAGAATGCTCAAGTTCGATTCCCGGCTCAGGTGCCTTTTTGTGTATAGCTGGTGTGTTCTCCCCCGTGTCCGCGTGGGTTTCGCCGGGTACTCCGGTTTCTTCCCACCATCCAAAGACACGCTGCTGCCTATGTTAATTGGCCTGCTGAGCGCGCGGTGGCGCAGTGGTTAGCGCTGACGCCTCACAGCAAGAAGGTCCCGGGTTCGAATCTCTCGGCTCGGGTGCCTTTCTGTGTGGAGTTTGCATGCTCTCCCCGTGTCCGCGTGGGTTTTCGCCGGGTACTCCGGTTTCCTCCCACAGTCCAAAAGCATGCTCCTGGATAGGTTGATTGGCTCGCAGACTAAAATTGTCCCGCAATGCCCGGCGATGGACCGGCGTACCGTCGTCGGGTGTATTCCTGCCTTACGCCCTATGTTTCCGGGATAGGCTCCGGCTTCACCGTGACCCTATATAGGATTAAGTGGTTTCAGAAAATGAGATGAGCAAATTTTCCCAAAAATGTGCCCTGGTATGTATTGGTGTCACATCGTGCACCTTGTGTCTGCAAGTAAAGGCTCCAGACGCCCGCGACCCTGTACAGGATTAAACGGGTCCTAATAATAGTGATGATAATAATATTTGCATTTCGAAAGCGCCTTTCATCTGAGGGTCACAAAGCTCTGCTCAGAGCTGTGGATAGAGCAGCATATCAACATCAAGATCAGAAGAGTCGCTTAAATCAAACCACTAAAAATTAATTAAGAACATCCAGTAACAAATAAAATTATTGTAAAAATAAAATTATATTTTCTGTTGATTTTAAAATTGGATTCTACATTTGGCTGAGTTATATTGTCATTCTCACTCGCGATAACATTTTTTTGTTGTTGTGTGACTATCGCTTGACGGATTAACATTGGTCCTTTGCGGTGGATTTCAGCTGGTACACGCGTCTTGTCGAAATCGATTGCGTGCTGCCTGTCTGCAGGGTGAGCTGTCATTGCCGACTTCTCCACATGCAGCGAACGTATTGTGCATCACGTTCTCGTCTTCTCGCGTGCAGCTGGGCTCGTACTTCGGAGCCACGGTCTGTGCAATAGACATGGACGAAGATGGAGCAACAGACCTTCTCCTCGTGTCGGCCCCCTTCCTCCACGTGCACGGGGAGGAGGGCAAGGTCTACGTGTACGAGCGCAGCACGGATGTGAGTGTGTGTGCGTGTGTTTGTGGGTGTGTGTGGCCAGCCCGCCTAAGAAATTTCCTGGGTTTGGATAGGATTGTGTGAGGAGCTCACAAATTTTTGAAAGATCTTGACAGGGTCATGTAGGTGGGCTCCTCCGGTTGGCGAGGCCACGGTGAATGGGTCATGCAGTCCGCATGTTCAGCCACCGCATGGGTGAGTGAGTGAGTGGGTGAGTGGATGAGTGGGTTAGTGAGTGGGTGAATGGCTGAGTCAGAAAAGTGAGTGAGTAACTGGATGCATGGATGACTAAATGACTGAGTGATGAGTGGATGAGCCAGTGATTGAGTGAGTTTGAGGCTGTGGTGGTTTGGTCATGTAGTTCGCATGCTCATCCACCATATGCCCAAGCAGCTTCTATTTGGCCGGATAGAAGCGCTTAAGGGCAGAGTAGGGAGAACAGATGGTGCATCTGCCGGTCATGTCAGTTAACCCATAGCACTTGGATCTGCTCCGAGACCTGCTCCTCCTGCACCTAGCCTGGCACAGCAGTCACCCCATTAAAGCCTGGATCTGTCCCGTGACCTCCTGTCGACAAGCCTTTCGACAGAAGGTCGCGGGACAGGCCACTCCACCAACCCACTCACAGCAATAAGCGCCCAAGTTCGATCCCTGGCTCGGGTGCCTTTCTGTGTGGAGTTTGCATGTTCTCTCTCTCTGTCCCCTCAGCCACTCACAAACCCACTCACCAACCCATTTACCAACCCACTCACCAAGCCACTCAGCAACCCATTCACCCACCCACTCACCTACTCACTCATCTACCCACCCACCTACTCACTCACCCACCCAGAGTTTGCAATCTCTCTTTCTCCCCACGTCCACGTGGATTTTCGCTGGGTAATCCACTTTCCTCCCACCGTTCAAAGACATGCCGCTGCCCAGGTTACTTGTCCTGCTGGGTAAATTCAGTGCTCTGCGATATATTGGCGTCACATCCTAGGTATATCCCTCCCTTGTGCTGTGTCTGCCGGGATAGGCTCGATCCCCTCCCTCCGCGACCCTGTACAGGATTAAGTCGGTATTGATAATGATAATGGTAATGAACTAATTAATAATTAATAATCAACACCCCGCATATGCTGCCAGTTCTCCCTGACCCAGGAGCTCAAAGGCATGGAGACCGAAGTGTGGGGCCGGTTCGGCTCGGCCGTGGCCTCCATGGGTGATGTGACAGGGGACGGGTGGCCCGATGTGGCCGTGGGGGCCCCGGGCGACGAAGAGGGCGCGGGGGCCGTTTACCTCTTCCACGGCGAGAGTGGGAGGTTCTCGCGGAGCTACTCACAGGTACGTCGCCAGAAGTCCCTATACCCCAAAGCTACGAGTGAGGCCATTGCATCGTATGAGCCAAGTGTATAGGGACTTGTCGCCCAGATGACAATAATAATTGCATTTTTATAGCGCCTTTCACCCGAGGGTCACAAAGCGCTGCACAGAGCTGCGGAAAGAACGGCACATGAACAACGAGATAAGAACGCAAATCGGCAATAACGTTTTTTGGGAGGTTTTTTTTCTTACAAATCCGAGCTGCGGAGAGAACGGTCACGTCAACAACATCAGGACAGTTCAACTGAAAGTCAAACAGTAGCAACACATTTTAGGACGTAAAATAAGTGATAAAAAAAAACAATTCTGCAACAAACAATGAATGAAAAAATGTTCCCGAGCAGGTGCAAGTTGCGGCTTGCAACTTGCACCTGCACGGCACCACCGAGCCGCTGCACGGCACCACCGAGCCGCTGCACGGCACCACCGAGCCGCTGCACGGCACCACTGAGCCGCATCAGTAATCCCAGCCAGATGACTTGAAAGCTTTACGGAACAAGTGAGTCTTGAGATGAGATATGAAGGTGCCCAACGACTCAGCTGAACGAACCTCCAATGGAAGGGCATTCCAGAGTCTTGGAGCAGAAGGCTCTGTCACCCATCGAATGGAGGTGCGACCTGGGGACATGCAGCGAGCTGCCTGTATTGGAGGATCGAAGTTGTCGTGTTGAGGAGGGTGACTGAAGTCAGTCACAGATGTTTGTCGGAGCTGCGCCAGTGAGAGCCTTGCACGTGAGTAGGATGATCTTGAATTCAATCCTGTATTTAACAGGTAACCAGTGGAGAGACATCAGTACTGGAAAAATGTGATCGTGGATGGGTATGCGGGAGAGGACTCTAGCAGCCGCAGTCTACACACGTTGGAGACGATTGATCAAGTAGACAGGGGTGCCAGGGAGCAGTGAATTGCAGTAATCGATTCGTGAGGAGATCAAGATGTGTATTAGCTTCTCAGCATCAGCAGGTGACACGATGTTGTGCAGTCTGGCTATATTTCTGGGATGAAAATAGGCTACCTTCGTCACCTTGTTTGATGTGTGTCTCGAAGGTAAGTGAGGAATCAAAAGTCACACCTTGACTCCAGACTGCCTTAGCAACTTCAGTGGTCTGGTCGTCAAGCATCAATTGGATCGGTTCAGCCTTGGACAATTGGTGCGGAGTTCCGATAGTAAAACTTATGTTTTGTCACCATTTTGTTTTTGAAATGTTGAATTGAGCAAGGCTTTCATAGTTGACAGTGAGGATGACATGCATACACCAGACGCATTGATGGATGACATTAGCTAGGTACAATTAAAACTCTGGAGAAGGGTTTCCACGTTAATATCTCATGAGGAGCAGAACCAGCCTCCGCTTGAACCAATACTGCGGGCACATTGTCTATTCAGCGGTAACATCGGCACCTCCTCACAGGTCCTACCCGAGGTGGTTCCATTCCCACCTCTAACATTTGCTCCTATCTCTCTAACACTGACTCCTATCTCTAACACAGGATCCTATCTCCAGCACTGACTCCGATCTCAAACACTGACTCCGATCTGAAACGCTGTAATCCTGGCTCAGTACAGTCTCTGTATTAACCCTTGCGTTGCCCACTGCAGTGACAGTGTAAATCGCGTTGTCACCTCACAGCAAGAAGTACTCGAGTTAGATTCCCGGTTCGGGTGCCTTTCTGTGTGGAGTTCGCATCTCTCTCTCCCCGTGTAAACGTGGGTTTTTGCTGGGTATTCCGGTTTCCTCCCACCATCCAAAGACATGCTTTCTGCCTAAGTTAATTGGCCTTCTGAGTAAATTGCGCCCAGGTTACGTGCGATGTACTGGCGTCATATCCTGGGTATAGCCCCGCCTTGCGCCCTCTGTCTGCCGGGATAGGCTCCGCCCCCCCGTGACCCTGTACAGGATTAAGCGGGCGTTGATAACGCTGATGTTGTTGCCTACAGAGGATCTCAGGAAAGTCTCAAGGAGCTGGAGTGAAGATGTTTGGAAGATCTCTCAGCGCCAACATGGACGTCAGTGGAGATGACCTCGTGGACTTGGCCGTCGGAGCACTGGGTGACGCCCTGCTCCTGAGGTGAGAGGAAACTCCACGTTTCCGTGACGGGCATCTGTATCGTCACAACGCATTGTGCAGACTTCACAATCCCATCTCATCTCAGTATCAGAAACCGCCTAATCCTGTACAGGGTCACGGTGAGCCGGAGCCTATCCCGGCAGACACGGGGCGCAAGGCAGGGATATACCCGCGCTGGGACCCCAGTCCATCACCGAGCACTGCGGGCAATTTAGTCTGCGAGCCATTAAACCTTTAGAGTAGCATGATTTTGGGACTGTGGGAGGAAACCGGGGTGCCCGGTGAAAACCCACGCGGACACGGGGAGAGAACTCGCAAACTCCACACAGAAAACAGCACCCGAGCCGAGATTCGAACCCGGGACCTTCTTGCTGTGAGGAGGCGACAGCGCTACCCACTGGGCCACCGTGACTTCACAATCAGAAATTTTACAATGTGCATAGCATCCGTTAGACGTCAAAGATATCCTTTGGCAGACATAAGAAACTCAGAGTCCCTGCGAGGATACTGCAGGGGAGGGGGGGGGATGGAAGGTAGACACATAGTTAGCCAGTGACAACATTAAGCACAGACTCGGAATGATGATGCTGTGACTGGATCGTCCCTCCCGCAAACACTGCGACCTACACGGTGTGATGTTTTTGGCCAATTGATAAGGGGTTTTTTTTAGTTATTGGGGGAAAGGAGAGCCCAGAGGAAACCCACGCAGAACAGGGAGAGAGAACACGCAAACTCCATGCTAGTTGTGGGAGGAAACAGGAAAATGCAGAGGAAACCAACACAGAACAGAGGGAGAGAACACGCAAACTCCACGCTAATTGTAGGAGGAAACCGCAGAACCCAGAGGAAACCAACACAGAATAGGGAGAGAGAACATACAAACGCCACAGAGAAAGGATCAGGCCAGACATTTTTTTGTGAGGTACAGATTCTGCATAGAGACCGTGCCACTCAAGTGCTTTCTATAGCCGCTCTTTTGGGATAGCCATGATGGTCGTTCCTCCTCCTTCGAGAGGTTTCGCCTGCGTTTGGGACAAAGGCCCGACGATGCCTCCACCATGGAACGCATCGTGCGGAGAGAGGGGAAGCGCTCAGTGACATGGATATAGACTGTACAGACTGTACAGACTACAGACTACCTGTATAGACTGTACAGACTGTACAGACTCTAGACTACCTGTACAGACTGTACAGACTGTACAGACTCTAGACTACCTATATAGACTGTACAGACTACAGACTACCTGTATAGACTGTATAGACTGTGTGTACAGACTACAGACTACCTCTATAGACTGTACAGACTGTGTGTACAGACTATAGACTACCTGTATAGACTGTACAGACTGTACAGACTCTAGACTACGTGTATAGACTGTACAGACTGTACAGACTCTAGACTACCTGTATAGACTGTACAGACTGTGTGTACAGACTATAGACTACCTGTATAGACTGTACAGACTGTGTACAGACTATAGACTACCTGTATAGACTGCACAGACTGTGTACAGACTATAGACTACCTGTATAGACTGTACAGACTGTGTGTACAGACTATAGACTACCTGTATAGACTGTACAGACTGTGTGTACAGACTATAGACTCCCTGTATAGACTGTACAAACTGTACAGACTCTAGACTACGTGTGTAGACTGTTTAGACTGCGTGTACAGACTATAGACTACCTGTATAGACTGTACAGACTGTACAGACTCTAGACTACGTGTATAGACTGTATAGACTGTGTGTACAGACTATAGACTACCTGTATAGTCTGTACAGTCTGTGTACAGACTATAGACTACATGTATAGTCTGTACAGACTGTGTGTACAGACTATAGACTACCTGTATATTCTGTACAGACTGTGTGTACAGACTATAGACTCCCTGTATAGACTGTACAGACTGTGTGTACAGACTATAGACTACCTGTATAGATTGTACAGACTGTGTGTACAGACTATAGACTACCTGTATAGACTGTATAGACTGTATAGACTCTAGACTACGTGTATAGACTGTATAGACTGTGTGTACAGACTATGGACTACCTGTATAGTCTGTACAGACTGTGTGTACAGACTATAGACTCCCTGTATAGACTGTACAGACTGTGTGTACAGACTATAGACTACCTGTATATTCTGTACAGACTGTGTGTACAGACTATAGACTCCCTGTATAGACTGTACAGGCTGTGCGTACAGACTCTAGACTACGTGTATAGACTGTATAGACTGTGTGTACAGACTACAGACTACCTGTATAGACTGCACAGACTGTATGTGCAGACTATAGACTACCTGTATAGACTGTACAGACTGTGTGTACAGACTATAGACTACCTGTATAGACTGTATAGACTGTGTGTACAGACTACAGACTACCTGTATAGACTGTATAGACTGTGTGTACAGACCACAGACTCCCTGTATAGACTGCACAGACTGTATGTACAGACTACCTGAATAGACTGCACAGACTGTATGTACAGACTATAGACTACCTCAATAGGCTGCACAGACTGTATGTACAGACTATAGACTACCTGTATAGACTGTACAGACTGTGTGTACAGACTATAGACTACCTGTATAGACTGTATAGACTGTACAGACTGTGTGTACAGACTATAGACTACCTGTATAGACTGTATAGACTGTGTGTATAGACTGTATAGACTGTATGTTTTGACTGTTTTCCGAGTTAACGGAATCCGAGGTGGGAATCGAACCGCATCGGGCAGTGTTAGAGACAGGAGCCAGTATTAGAGATAGGAGTCACAGTGTTAGAGACAGACGCCAGTATTAGAGATAGGAGTCACAGTGTTAGAGACAGACGCCAGTATTAGAGATAGGAGTCACAGTGTTGGGCGGCGCGGTGGCCCAGTGGTTAGCGCTGACGCCTCACAGCAAGAAGGTCCCGGGTTCGAATCTCTCGGCTCGGGTGCCTTTCTGTGTGGAGTTTGCATGCTCTCCCCGTGTCCGCGTGGGTTTTCGCCGGGTACTCCCGTTTCCTCCCACAGTCCAAAAGCATGCTCATGGATAGGTTGATTGGCTCGCAGACTAAAATTGTCCCGCAATGCCCGGCGATGGACTGGCGTCCCGTCGTCGGGTGTATTCCTGCCTTACGCCCTGTGTTTCCCTGATAGGCTCCGGCTCACCGTGACCCTATATAGGATTAAGCGGTTTCAGATAATGAGATGAGATGAGTCACAGTGTTAGAGACAGAGCTAGTGTCAGAGAAGGAGTCAGTGTTAGTAAACAGGAGCCAGTCAGTCACTCACTAACCTACTCACCAAATCACCCACTCATTCACCCACACACTCACCCTCTCATTCACCCTCTCATTCACCCGCCCACCCAACATCATTGAATTTGATCCAGGTCCCCAGAACTGCCGACCCCATCACCGATGGCTCCGATGTCCCCGTAGGTCCCGGCCGATCGTGAACGTGAGTGTGGTCATGACCTCATCCCCTGCCCGCATTCCCCTGCATGAGACGAGGTGTCCAGAGTCCTCCTCCTCGTCCTCCTCGCACTCGTCAGTGAGGAGCAGCATCGTGGCCCTGAAGATATGCTTCTCCTCCACCAGCATTCAGGGGGAGAGGAGTACGGAGCTGCATGACCCTGGGTCTCTGTGTAGAGGAGTCTGTGGGTCTCTGTGTGGAGGAGTCTATGGGTCTCTGTGTAGATGAGTCTCTGGGTCTCTGTGTAGAGGAGTCTCTGGGTCTCTGTGTAGATGAGTCTCTGGGTCTCTGTGTAGAGTCTGTGGGTCTCTGTGTAGAGGAGTCTGTGGGTCTCTGTGTAGAGTCTGTGGGTCTCTGTGTAGAGGAGTCTGTGGGTCTCTGTGTAGAGTCTGTGGGTCTCTGTGTGGAGGAGT
>JAZEWT010000004.1:4399761-4413229 GCA_036362905.1 Mordacia mordax
CAAACGTGACCTCATTGGCCCTGTCACCGCCGTCACCTGCATATGTCACCCTACTGATTGGCTCGTTGTCTCCCTGCTCGCTCGTGATTGGCCAACGCCTCCAGTTTGAATTCGTCAACAATCCGTGCCCCTACCGTGATTCGTCGCCCCCCTCGTGTATCGTTAACATTGCCCTCCCCCGCGATTGGTTGGCGTCTCCCCGGCTCGCCCGCTGATTGGCCAGCTGCCCGGATTTGAATTTGCGCGGCCGTTAACGCCGGGCAGGCAGCGATGGCGGCGGCTGCGGATCGCCAAGGAGGCGGCGGGACGTGGGCGACGAGGCCGGGCGAAGCCGCCAGCGACGGCGAGAGCCACGGGCAACGAGGGCCGCGGGACGACGACGCCGCCGCCGCCGCGGAGCTGCTGCTGTGCCACTTCGCGGGACAGCCGACGCTCGAGTTCGGCTCGCTGAGGCCCGGCTGCCGCCGCTCGCTGCGGCTGCGCCTCCGCAACCCGAACCCGTGGCCCGTGGCCGCCTGCGTGCAGCCGCCGCCCGCCGGCGGCTTCAGCGTCGAGCCCCGGGAGCTGCTCGTGCAGGTGACGACGCTGGCAGGGGTTGGCGGGACACGCGGTGACGGGTGAAAATGTGTTTTGTTGTGGACGACAAGTTCCTATACCGCTGGCCCATCTGATTCAATGGGCGCTCGCGCACATTGGGGTATAGGGACTTCGCGCCCTCCCCGTATTGCTGCTGGTAAATTGGAGCCCAGGAGAAGTGCAGCTAACGAGGAGAGGGGGTTGGTGGAACAGCCGGTGATCGTGTGTAGACTTCTCGCCCCTCGCTATTACACAGGTTTGGTCGTGGGGATTTGCTGTCAAGCCTGTTAGTGGTGGGCGACAAGTTCCTATACCGCTGGCCCATCTGATTCAGTGGGCGCGCGCGTACATTGGGGTATAGAACATCTCGCCCGCCTTGAATTACCGTCATTGGAGTCCAGAAGAGGTGTTGGTGACGAGGTGAGGGGGTTCGTGGACCAGCTCGGTGATCGTATAGATGATGTGTTGCTAGAGGAACGGTTTGACAGAGCAACGTTGTGGACGATAAGTTCCTATACCCCTGGCACGTGTCATTGAATGAGCGCGTGTACTTTTGGGTATACGAATTTCTCGTCCTCTGGAAATTACTGCAATCGAATGTCGATGAAGTGCAGCTGGTGATGAACCAGCTGGTGATTGTGTAGATGATGTGTTTGTGGTGCAAATATTTGCTATGAAGCAGTTAGTGGTACCTGACCGTCCGTATACCCCGAACCTATATGTTCCAATGGCTGCGCAAGTACATTAGGGTATATGGACTTATCGCCCTCTTATTTGAATGCGATTTGTGGCTGGAGAAGTGCAGCTCACGACGAGAGGGGATTGCTGGAGTAGCTGATATAGTAATTGCATTTCTAGGGCGGCACATCAACAACAATAACATGTTGTTTTTCTAATCAATGGGCTTGTGAAGACACACCAATGAGCCGGCTCCCTAACCATCAATCGTCGGCCCGCTGGCGCGGAGCACAGTGGCGAGGCCTTTCTCTGCGCCATGCACGCAGCAGCCACTCCGGCGAGAAGACGGCAGACTTCTGTATTTACAGCGCTTTCATAAACACCTACAACGCTCTTCAGCGTGAGTCGATCCGTAGCCACATGACGATACGACACCGCCCACCCCCGCGCTTAGCGCGTTAACGAGCTGTCTCCACTAAATGAACGTCGCTCCGTCCCGGCTCCCCATCAGACCCCCCCTTCGCTTCCGCACATCTACTTATATCCCCCCAGACCACCACTCCCCCAGGTCACCGCCAACATCACCCAGCCACGTGATATCATCCCACGTCCACCAGCCAACCCGGTCATCCCACTGTCGTCTCTGGATTAAGATGAGCAAAGATCGTCACTAGAGATAAAGCAGCTATGTGTGGTGCTGGCCACCCACCCCCTCGGTGCCGTGTCGACCTTCACAGGCACTTGCACGCTACTAACAGCACTTGACCCTACAGTCTGTGGAGGATGCACGGGGGAGCTTTGTCTCGTGCATAACTTTATGTATCTGTGTATCTTTGTATAACTGTGTGTATCACCGTGTGTATAACTCTTTGTGTATAACCCTGTATGTATAGCTCTCTCCATATAACTCTCTGTGTATAACCCTGTATACATAACTCTGTCCATATAACTCTGTGTATAACCCTGTATGTATAACTCTCCATGTATAATGGTCTCCGTATAACTGTGTGTATAATTCTGTCTATAACTCTGTATAACTCTCTGTGTTTAACTCTCCGTGTGTATAACTGTGTTTAACTCTCCGTGTGTATAACTCTCTCTGTATAACTGTCCGTGTGTATAACTCTATGTTTAACTCTCCGTGTGTATAACTCTCTGCGTGTATAACTCTCTGTGTGTGTAAATCTCCGTGTGTATAACTCTCTGTGTGTATAACTCTCCGCGTGTGTATAACTCTCCGCGTGTGTATTACACTCCGTGTGTGTAAATCTCCGTGTGTATAACTCTGTGTGTATAACTCTCTGTGTGTATAACTCTCTGTGTGTATAACTCTCTGTGTGTGTAAATCTCCGTGTGTAAATCTCCGTGTGTATAACTCTCTGTGTGTGTAAATCTCTGTGTGTGTAAATCTCTGTGTGTATAACGCTGTGTGTGTGTAAATCTCCGTGTGTATAACTCCGTGTGTATAACTCCGTGTGTATTACTCTCTGTGTGTGTAAATCTCCGTGTGTGTAAATCTCCGTGTGTATAACTCCGTGTGTATTACTCTGTGTGTGTGTGTAACTCTCCGTGTGTGTAAATCTCCGTGTGTAAATCTCCGTGTGTAAATCTCTGTGTGTATAACTCTCTGTGTGTATAAATCTCCGTGTGTATAACTCTGTGTGTATAACTCTGTGTGTGTGTAAATCTCCGTGTGTATAACTCCGTGTGTATTACTCTCTGTGTGTGTAACTTTCCGTGTGTGTAAATCTCCGTGTGTAAATCTCCGTGTGTGTAACTCTATGTGTGTGTAAATCTCCGTGTGTATAACTCCGTGTGTATTACTCTCTGTGTGTGTAACTCTCCGTGTGTGTAAATCTCCGTGTGTAACTCTCCGTGTGTATAACTCTCTGTGTGTATAACTCTCCGTGTGTATAACTCTCCGCGTGTATAACTCTCTGTGTGTATAACTCTCCGTGTGTATAACTCTCCGCGTGTATAACTCTGTGTGTGTGTAAATCTCTGTGTGTAAATCTCCGCGTGTATAACTCTCTGTGTGTGTAACTTGTGCGTTGTGGCGCAGCCCGGCCACACCGCCGATCTCTCCGTGCTCTGGGCCCCGCCGTCTACTGGCGCCATTCGCGAACTGCTCAGGGTCTCCTCCGCCGAGCTCCTGCAGCTCCGCGTTGTCCTACTCGGGACCTGTGTGCAGCCTCCACAGCCCAGGGTGGGTACCACGGACCGTGTGTGTTTGTGCGTGCATCTGTGTGCGTCTGCGTGTGTTCGTGCCACACATAGATATCAGTCCCCGGCTGGAAGCTCACAACCACCGACCTCTTCCCCCCCCCGCCTCCTCCCACAGAAGAGTTTGTGGGACCGCATCAAGCACAAGCGTCCCACGTCCCAGCCGGAGCCACATCCTCCATGTGAGCGGCGCAGCAAACCCAGCTCGGCGGCGCGGCCGCAGCGGCCTCCGCGTCTGGCCCTGCGTCCGCTAACGCAGCAGCAGCTCCAGCGCCGGCAACAGCAGGATGAGCTGATGGCCGAGCCAGCACCGCAGAAGCAGGGCCGCGCTCCGAGCGGTGGCCGATGGGGCACGGAAAATGACGGCACGAAGCTGCTCCGTCCCGAGGAAGAGGAGGCAGCGGCGGTGACGCCGCCGTCACCTCCTAGCCGGGAGGGCGACGCCAGCGCCCTCCGCCGCGCCAGGACGTTCACGCTGCTGCTCGGCGCCGAGGCGCTGGTGGAATCCCCGTACCACGAGGACGAGGGGGTGCGGGTGGATGGCGGAGGGGAGGGGGAGGAGGAGGAGGCTTCTGCAGTCTCGCCCGGAACGAGTGGAGGAAAAGGTGAAGGTAGAAGAAGCGCAGAAAGAATAGAAACAGAAGTAGTGGTGGCAGGAGGAGCAGGAATAGGGGTAGCAGCAGGTGGCGGCGCATTATCAGGAGGAGGAGCATCAGGAGGTGGAGGAGGAGGATGGCCGCTTTACAGGGAGGCAGACTGCGGGTCACCGCTGAGCCCCACTGGAACTTCGCTGCAGAGGGAGGCGGCGTGGCGGGGTGGAGGCGGAAGGCCCTGCGTCGCGGAGATTTCCGGGCTGGTGCTGAGTCCTGGGATCTCGTTCTTGAAGGAGACGCAGGGTGGTGGTGGTGACAAGAAGGAGGTTGAGGAGGCAGCTGGAGGCACGATGATTCTGGAGGTGAGTGACGATGGCCGCAGAGGATTGTCGCAAACACACGACCTCAACGATCACCTACACCAGGGCTTCTCAACTTATTGTGCCTCAAGGCCCCCCCCGTGCCCACCTGGGTCTGGTCTCCGGGGACCGCCAGGTGGCGCTGGCGACCCACACAGGGGCAGCGTGAGTAGTGCTGCCGCCTCACAGCGAGAAGTCCCAGGTTTGATTCCAGGTTCGGCTGCCTTTCTCTGCGGAGTTTGCGCCTCCCCGTATCCGCGTGGATTTTTGCCGTTCCCTTCCTGTTACCGCCCACAATCCAAACAAAAATGCTGCTGCTGGGGTTAATTGTCCTACTGACTAAATTGCCCCCTGTGTCCTGAGATGTCGTAACTTGCTTACCTCCCCCCTCTGGATAACTGTTAAAAAGTGCTACAAAGCTCTGCTAAATTGTAATTAATAATAATAACAGTGCCTTCCAGCTTAAATGAAAAACTGAATCTGCCCCCATAGATGGCAGAGAGTCTATGCACAGAAAGAAAAATCCACCTGTAATACTGGCTCCCATCTCTAACACTGGTTCCTATCTCTAACACTGGTTCCTCTCTCTAACACTGGCTCCTGTCTCTACTAGATCCTGTCTCTAACACTTGAACTTGTCTCTAACACTGTCCAAAGCAGTTACATTTCTGGCACCTTTCTGTGTGATGTTTGTCTGTTCTCTCCCCCTGTTCTGTGTAGATTTCCTCAGGGTTTTCCAGTTTCTCGCACAACTAGTGTGGAGTTGTGTGTTCTCCACCCTCTGTTCTATGTGGGTTTCCTCCGGGCTCTCCGGTTTCCTCCCACAACTAGTGTGGAGTTTGTAGCGAACAGTACTCGCCCTATGTCATTGCGGCGGCATCCAGAGTCACCCTCGGTGAGAATGAAACTACTAGGCAGCTCGCCTGAGCTTGGCCGAGCCGCGCCGCAGTTTGTGTCATGCCGGCCTTGAGCTGAGGGTGCTCGTGCTGCTGGGGATGGGACGGCTCTCGTTGGCCTCGAGCTGATAAAACGCATCTGTTGCGCTCATTCTCCTACCGATCCTTGAGCCGAGTTGGCCAAGCGTCCTGAGCTGGGTCTCAGGTCATTGAGACGAGGTCGTTTGCGCGGGAGAGGTCCATCCGGCGCCCGCTTGCCTCTGCGGAGTCGCCACGTAGCACTGCCTGCCTCTCACGGCGCATGAGTTGAGTCAGCGGCGCTTCTCGGTTAAGCAGATTTTATTTCTTTACCCTCTCGACGTGAGAGATGCTCCACTAATCATGCCTATCCTTCTTATGGGTGGACTGTGGTCTTTTATTTGTGTCTCCTCTGCTCTCCTGCTCTGACTCTCACACCGGTCCCGTCTCCTCCACACCTTCCCTCTCCATGGCCCTGCAGTGGCTCCTCAGATTCTCAGTCGTTCTGGAAATTTCGAGTCTCTATAGCTCCTACCCTTCGGCGGCGGTCTCTGGTTGCCCTGGCAACATCACCGTCCTCAGTTATGCGCATGTCTGCCTCTATGTGCCCGTATTTACAGTGTGTTACATAACCCCATGCACACTGTCTTACTCATTCCACATGCACACCTGCTGTATTCACTCGTCACCATTACCCACGCGGAGCCACAGTCAGCCCGTGTTTGTGACACTGCAATTTAAACGGAAAATCACGATAACGTAAAATCATAAAATCGCGCGTCGTCCGCTCTCTGACCGATCACAATGCCCACCTTCCAGTGCGTCCAGGAGCATGGGTTTCCTACCGTCCTGGGGAGTCTGTCTCCGTTGTCCGCGGTAACCAGTGCCGCGGAGGAGATGCTCCCCGTTTGCACGGTGGCCCCGGCCCTCATCCCAGTCTCCGTGGCGACCGAAGAGATGAGGGAGTGTCCCGGGAAGTCCGTTAAAGCCGGGAAGACAGCTGCCGAGGGGTTTGTCTCGGCGCCCGTCGCCGCTCCGACCATCGTCAAGGAGAGGAGGGCGGTGGCCGCGGCGACAGTCGTCAAGGAGAAACCGGCGTCTATTACCGCGGCGACAGTCGTCAAGGGGAAGCCGGCGCCCTTCGACGCGGCGACCGTCGTCAAGGGAAGGCCAGTCGCCATGGCGACCATCGTCAAGGCGGACAGATTGGCGTCAGCGGTGTCCATGCATCGGCAGCCGCCGGCGGCGCTCGTCGTGCGGAGCCTGTGTTTCGGAGATGGAAAGACGATGAAGACTGCGGTGGCGACAGCGGAGACGGCAGAAGTTGTGGTGGAAACGGTGGAAGAGATGATGGTAGAGACGGTGGAGGTTGTCGTGGACACGGTCGAGACAGTGGTGGAGATGACGGTGGTCGAGGCTGCGGGGGAAACGGCGACAGAGCCTCCGGTGCAGTCTCCGGGTGCCTCGGCGCCGCTCAAGCGCCGGAGTGTGGAGCGGCCGCCCGAGGAAGAGGAGGAGGAGGAGCGGCAGCGGTGGAAGAAGCGCCCGAGGGACGGTGACGTCTCCTCCTCCACAGGGTGGGGGCCGGACACCGGGAGAAGGCGCAGCGCTCACCACCGACTGGTCTCGGCTGGTGAGTGGTGGGGTGAAGGGTGGGACGAGCGGTAGAGTGAGTGTCTTGGTGAATGTCGTATGCTGGGGTGTGGTGAGCTTACCCATTCACCTACCCACTCATCTACCCACTGACCCACTCACCTAACCACCCGCTCACCGACCCACCCGCTCACCTACCCACCCGCTCACTCATCTCCCCTCCCACTCATCTACTAACCTACATACCCACCTACTCACCTACCTACTTATCCACTTACTCACCTATCCACCCACTCACCTACACACTCACCTACCCACTTAACTCACTAAGGGTTTGTCGACCTCGCCCCCAATTCTGACCCCACCTGCTGACCTCGCCCCCTAACTCCTCAACCCTGTCTCCTAACTCCCTCGACCCCACCCCATGACTGTGTGTGACATCAGGCCAGCCGGGGTCAGGGGGTCGCAGGTCAAGGAGGTCAGGGAAGCGGAGCCTGGCGCCGGTTCGGCTCTGTCTCCTCCAACCAGACAGTAAATACAATACACGTACAGTACACGCACTGTACATACAATGCTCGCCCTGTACACATACGGTGCGCACACTGTGCACGCAGCACACATACGGTAAACGTACTCTGTATAGAGTGCACCCGCAGTAAATTCACACTGTACATATGGTACACGCTGCGTACAGTGCATACAGTACGCACAGAGTGCACACGCAGTACGCATTGTGCGGCCTGTACAAGCAGCATACACTGCACACACAGTACATAGAGAACACATACGATGCATGCAGTATGCTCACAGTACGCGCACGCAGTACACACTGGGCGTACAATGCACCCTGTGCACACAGTACACGCTCGGTGCACACGGTACATAGTACATACCCAGTACATACAGTACACATGCAGTACACAAAGTGCAGTACATATAGTACACACACGGTACACATAGCGAAGTACAAAGAGCACAGTACACATACATTACACGCAGTATATACACAGTACAGTACACACAGTGCATATACAAAGTACACCCGGCCGGACCTAGTCATCCTAGGTCGGCTCAGCCTCAAATGAGTACGGAGGGCGGTGTGTAGTAAACATCGTCATTTGGGAGAGAAAGGCAGCCAGGTGTGGTGCTGGTCACCCACCCCCTCATGTGCTGTGTCAACCTTCACAGACGCTGCTCGCTACCAGTAGCGGTTGACCCTACAGTCTGGAGGATACACGGGGGGGGGGCTTTGTCTTTGTTAATGTGTGTGGGTGAGTATGTGAGTGGTTCTGTGGGTGAGTAAGTGCACGTGTGGGTGGATTAGTAGGTGAGTGAATCTATGAAAGTACGTGAGTGTATGTGAGTGAGTGAATGGACAATTGGGTGAGCGTGTCTGGGTGAGTTAGTAAGTGTGAGTAAGTGGGTGGGTGAGTGAGAGTGTACATGAGCAACTGAGCGTGAGTGCGTGTGCGAGTGGGTAAATGTGCGAGTAAGCGAGCGAGCATTCCATCTGCGCCGTGGCGACCTTCACAGTCCCCACTCTCTAACAGCCCTTGACCCCACTGTCCGCCGAGGCTACATGGGTGATCTTTGTTTCTGTATTCGGCAGTTCCCCTGGTGCAGCACCCGCTCTGCTTTTCGGCGAGGAACTTGTTCTACGACGAGCGCTGGGTAGAGAAGCAGGAGCGCGGCTTCACTCAGTGGCTCAACCACCTGCTCGCCCCCGACGAGGGGAGCGAGGGAAGCACCTCCACCGCACACTCAGGTACCACAGAGAGAGTGTGGGGGGGGAAGGGTGAGGGCGTGAGAGTAAGTGTGAGAGGAAAGATGACTAAGAGAGAGGGTGTGTGAGTGAAGGAGAGGGTGAGTGAGAGAGAAGGTGAGTGTGGATGGGTAAGGGAGCGTGAGAGCGAATACCGATGGCCCCGGTTATGTCCCATGACCTCCTTCACCTGCTCCTGGCCTGGCACAGGCACCATGTAGACGTCACTACCACTTAGTAGCGAATGGCAATTGTTGTTGTTTTCTGAGCGAACATGGCAGCGGTGGTGGTGATTGAGCAACACACGCTGCCCCCTCACCCACTGACCCACTCACTCACCAACTTACTGACCCACTCACTGACTCATCCACTCACGCACCAACCCCGCTCACACTAACCCACCCACACACCCACCGACCGACCCACTCATTCACCCACCCACCCTCTCCCTCTCGCTCCCTCCTTTTCCTCACTCTGCCAGCAGCAGCCGCCATCACCTCGCTAGTGCTGAGCGGCCCTGAGAACAAAAACACTGCCGCCACCACCACGTTCACCACCGGGACCGGCGTCACCGCCCCCATCGCGGGAGTCCCTGGCGGCGAGGAGGAGGAGGAAGTGGCGGCGGCGGCGGCGCGACGGCAGCGCCGCGCGTCCGCTGTACGGCGCGGGGCCGCGCACCGCCTGTTCCGCGACCGCCGGTTCTCGCGTGCGGTGGCGCTGCTTGAGGCCGACATCGAGAGCGGGCGCGTGGCCGTGCGGCCCGACCGAGACATGTGGAGGGATGTTGGTGCGTGGTGGGGGGTGGGGGGAGCTGTATCAGTAGCTGTCTGTATATCTCTGTGTATCTCAGTAGCTATCTCTATTTCTGTGTATCTCTTGTGCATCTCTAGCTCATTAGCTGTATCTCTATATCTGTGTAAATCTCATCTATATTTTTGTGTGTATCTCTGCGTGTGTGACGGGAGTGCAGGAGAGAGGAAAAAGCTGCTGCGCTGGCTCCTGGGCTATAACCCCCTGTGGCTGCGACTGGGCCTTGAGGTGATGCATCTCCTCCTTCCAGCTCCACAATGCCTACCTTCACTCAGACATTCAGAGAGCTGTGCTTTGTTGCAAGAATAAGGGGTGGTTGTCCGCTGTTGAGGATATACAGGCTGCGTTGGTAGCCCGTGATCACAAATCACTTTGTAATATCATCATATGACACTGGCTTGCAGTGCCACATCGATTACCTTCCTTAGAGGGGGATATGGAAATCCAATCTCCGACCCACAGGAGCAACTTCGCAGGTTTGCTTAGCATTTTATTGAGATCTTGGAGGAATGGAAACCCCAGCTCACATAACATTGTGGCACAACATGGGGGTGACCGTACTGGGGTTGAAGTGCCCCAGATGTTGGAAATAGTTGCACCTCCTGCGACTGGCTGGCGAAGGTGCCATGTGTAGAGGCTGTACTAAAGACAATCCACAGACCAGGAAAATCATTAGGAAGAGATGATCTCCAAAGGGAGATGCTGAAAGAAGGTGGTGTTTGTCTGCAGACTGCCCTATATGACATAATTTCATGCATCTTGAGGACAGGACGGGTTCCGCAGGCTTTTAAAGATATCCTAGTGGTCCCCCTATTTAAGAAAGGGGGGACCACACCGATTGTAACAACTTCAGAGGCATCTTGCTCCTCAGCGTCCTGAGAAAGGTCTTAGGAACGTTTGTTCAACACAGTCTTGCCAGGCACGCTGAGGAGAGGCTTGCGGAACCCCAATGTGGTTTCAGGCCGGGACTGTCCTGCACAGACGCCATATTCTCTGTCCGGCTACTACAGCAAAAGTGTAGGGAATTCCAACAGGACCCGCATCTCTGCTTTATTGACCTGGTTAAGGCCTGCGATACCATAATTAGGACAGGGCTGTAGGTTGTTCTTCACGCGTTTTTGGGATCCCTGACTCTGCTCACCAGCATTAAGGACCTTCATGATGATGGACAAGCCTGGGTAAAGCTATGTGGTCGGGAGTCAGAGCCATTCCCTTTTCAGCTTGGGGTGTAACAGGAATGCCCTCTGCTCCTACATTATTCAACATCTTTTTTGACCATGTAGATCGAGAGGCTTTCCATAGATATGCCAGAGGAATTTCCATCTGGTACAGGTGCAATGGGAGGCTGACCTATGCCTGGGTGCGATCAAGGAATGGCTCTCTCTTTGCCAACCATGATTTTTATGCCAACGATTTGGTATTTTCCATTCGCTGTGAGGAAGAGCTGGGAGCTCTGCATGTGTATCCGTGTGTGTATATTTATATATCTGTGTGTGTATGTATATGTGTGTAACTATGTGTATATATGTGTGTGTGTATGTGTGTGTGTGTGTGTGCATCTGCCAGTGATCTCAGGTAACTCATAGCACCTGGGTCTGTCCCTATACATCTTGTCGGCGAGCCTTTGACACTTCACGTGGCTTCAAGGTGCATATGGCCTGGCACAGGCGCCATGGTGACATCACCACCACTTCGTGGTGAATGTCGGTTATTGTTTTATATATGTATATATGTGTGTTTATGTATATATCTGTGTGTGGTGAAAAGTGCTCTAGAAATGCAATTTTTTTTATATATCTGTGTGTGTGTATATATATATGTGTGTGCGTGTAGACCATCTATGGAGAGGAGATTCCCCTGGAGAGCGATGCCGACTGCCTGGGCCTCGCTCGCTTCATCCTCACTCGCCTGCTGTGGGACCAGGGAATGGCCACCCACTACCAGCATCGCACCGTGCCTCACCTGCACCGCCCTGGTGACTCATCACTCACCAACTCGCTCGTATTAGACAGGGGCCAGTGTTAGAGACAGGAGCCAGTGTTAGAGATGGGGGCCAGTGTTAGAGACGGAGGCCAGTGTTAGAGACGGGAGCCAGTGTTGTGTTGCAGGAATCCCGCATGCTGAGTGTGCGAGCTCGCGTACTTTCCGCTGCAACGACGAGTGCACTATGTTTGTGCGTGATCAGGGATGCTTGGGGCGCTCTCTCGCTTCACTCTGCGCCGTCTGCTCCTCCTCGTCGTCTTCCTGGACGAAGCGAAGACGCGGAGGCTCATCGCTCACGACCCCTGCCTCTTCAATCATGGCGCCCCCTTCAAGGTGGGTTGGGGGAGTCTCGGGGATGTGAGACGGCACAAAAATTGACATCTCGGTGTGTCCGTGTCTCTCTGTGTGTCTCTTGCTCTTTGTCTCTCTGTGTCTTTTTGTGTTGTTGTATCTCTCTATGTCTCTATCGCTCCGTCTTTCGCTCTCTTGTCTCTTTCTGTCGCTCCGTGTATCTCTGTGTTTCTCTGTGTGTCTCTTTGTGTCTCTGTCTTTCGCTGTGTCTCTGTCTCTCTGCCGCTGTGTCTGTTTCTGTGCATCTTCTGTGGGTGTCTCTTTGTGTTTGTTTGTGTGTGTCTTTTTTATCACTTTGTCTTCTGTCTGTGTCTCGGTTGCGTAGTGTATAGAGCAGTGTGTATTTTGCGTATGTATGTAGTGGGTGGGTGAGTGACGAAGTCGGTGAATGAGTGAATGATTAGATTGGTGGCTGCATGAGTGCGTGGGTGGGTAGGAGAGTGACTGGGTGAGTGAGCGGAAGACGATTTCTGAATAGAATAATAATGACGAGTTTGTGTGTCGAGCAGAGCAGCCGCGAGGTGGTCCTCGCCGTGAGCCGGGACCACGTCTCTGCGTCCGTGGGCGACCTCGCTCGCAAACTCACAGCGCTTGGCTTCGCGCTGCAGTACCACCAGGGGCCGCTGGACGAGTTCCGTTTCCGTGTGGGCAATGTACGCAGCGACCTGCGCTGCGGGGTTCGGCTCACGTGGGTCTCCGCACTGTACACCGCACCACGCACTGCCCTGTACACTGCATTGTACACCGCACACTGCACTGCACACTGCATTGTACACCGCACCGCACACTGCCCTGTACGCTGCACCGTACTATGTACTGCACACTGCACTATGCACTGCACTGCACACTGCCCTGTACGCTGCACCGTGCTATGTACTGCACACTGCACTGTGCACGGCACCGTACACTGCATTGTACACCGCACACTGCACTGCAGACAGCATTGTACACCGCACCGCACACTGCCCTGTACGCTGCACCATACTATGTACTGCACACTGCACTGTGCACTGCACCGTACACTGCCCTGTACATTGCATTGTACACCGCACACTGCACGTACACTGCATATACAGTGTCCACTGTACACTACACTGCACACCCTGCACTGTACACTGCACTGTACACTGCACAGTATACTGCACCGCACTGTACACTGCACACTGCATTGTACACTGCAGCACACACTGCCCTGTGCACTGCACCATACTATGTACTGCCCACTGCACCGTACACTGCCCTGTACATTGCATTGTACACTACTACACTGCACGTACACTGCACTGCACACTGCACTGTGCACTGCATATACAGTGTCCACTGTACACCACACATTGCACACTGTACTCTACACTACGGTGGACTGTACTGTACACGCTACACTATACACTACTATATGCTACACTGTTATACACTACACGAGTGTTAGACTCAAGAGCCAGTATTAGAGATAGGAGTCACAGTGTTAGAGATAGGAGTCAGTGTTCTATCGCAGGTTTCCCGCATCTGGAGCTTGTAAGCTCACTGGATACTTTCTGCTGTAATTCTGAACATCTGTCTATGCTTTATTTGTGTCTCTCTGAACCTCCCTCTTCCCCCAACCTCTCCCCCTCTTCTCACCTCTCC
>JAZEWT010000004.1:4558774-4573346 GCA_036362905.1 Mordacia mordax
CCCTCCCGTCCCTTCCCCTCCCTCCATACCCTCCCTCCCTCTTCTTCCCTCTCCTCTCCCCTCTCCTCTCTCTCCTCTCTCATCCCTCTCTCTCCTTCCTCCCTTTTCTCCCTTTCCCCCTATTCTTCCCTCTCCTCCCTCTCTTTCCCTCTCCCCCTTTGCCTTCCCTCTCCTCCCTCTGTCCTCTCCCCTCCCACTCCCCTCTCCCAGGTACACAAGGAGATTGATCGTCTGCAGTCCGAATTGGAAGCGACCGAGGCTCAGCTCAAGGCGTCCATTGCTGCGCGAAGGCAGGTACAGGAGACCCTGGAGAATACCCAGCAGGTGAGGGGACACATCTGCTCGCTTGCTCACACTCACCTACTCGCCCTTGCTCGCTCACACACACACATTCGCCCGCTCACTCGCTCGTTTACTTACTCACCTACTCACCCGCGCTCGCTCACACACTCACACACTCACACACACGCTCACTCGCTCACTTACCTGCCTACTCACCTACTTGCCCGCGCTCGCTCACACACTCACTCGCTCACTCGCTCGCTTACTTACTCGCCTACTCACCTACTCACCTGCGCTCACTCACACACACACTCGCCCGCTCACTCGCTCGTTTACATACTTGCCTACTCACCTACTTGCCCGCGCTCGCTCGCACACTCTCACACACACACACTCACTCGCTCGCTTACTTACTCGCCTACTCACCTACTCACCCGCGCTCGCTCACACACTCACACACACGCTCGCTCGCTCCTTTACTTACTCGCCTACTCACCTACTCACCCGCGCTCGCTCACACACTCACACACTCACTCGCTCGCTTACTTACTCGCCTACTCACCTACTCACCTGCGCTCGCTCACACACTCACACACTCGCCCGCTCGCTTGCTTACTCGCCTACTCACCTACTCACCCGCGCTCGCTCACACACTCACACACTCGCTCGCTTACTTACTCGCCTACTCACCTGCTCACCTGCACTCGCTCACACTCACACACTCGCCCGCTCGCTCGCTTATTTACTCGCCTATTCACCCACCCACTCACCCACGCTCGATCACACAATCACACACTCGCTCGCTCGTTTACTTACTTGCCTACTCACCTACTCACCCGCGCTCGCTCACATACTCACACACTCACACACTCGCTCGTTTACTTACTCGCCTAGTCACCTACTCACCTGCGCTCGCTGACACTCACACACTCACACGCTCGCTCGCTTACTTACTCGCCTACTCACCTACTCACCCGCGCTCGCTCACACACACACACACACTCGCCGCGCTCGCTTGCTTACTTACTCGCCTACTCACCTACTCACCCGCTCGCCCACCTACTCACCCACTCGCTCACCTGCTCACTCATACACTCACCCGCTCACTCGCTTAATTACGTGCCTACTCATCCGTACGCTCACCTAGTCACCTACTCACCTACTCATCCGCTCGCCTATCTACTCACCCGCTCGCTCACCTGCTCACTCACACATCCACCCGCTCACCCACACGCTCACCTACTCACCTACTCATCCGCTCGCTCACCGACTCACCCGACTACTCACCCAACACCTACTCATCCGCTTGCTCACTCACCTACTCACTCACATGCTCATTCACCCTCGTTCGCTCACCTACTCACTCACCCGTGCTCGCTCACTCACTCACTCAGCTACTCACCTATTCACTCAAATACTCACCTGCTTACTCGCCTACTCACCTATGCACTCACCTACTCACCCGCCGACTCACCCGCTCATTCACCCCTGCTTGTTCACCCACCCGCTCGCTCATTGGTCTATTCACCCATCCACTCCCCCCCCCCCCCCTTCCACACACTTCCCCCACCAGGAGCTACGGGAGGCGGAGTCTCAGTGTGAGCGGGCGGTGAGAGAGAGGGCGGAGCTACTGGAGCGCTGTTGCCTGGATGCTCAGATGCAGCGCCAGGTATGGATACCGCTCTCCCTTTACTCTCCCTTTACTCTCCCTTTACTCTATCTCTACTGTCTACTGTTCAGGTGCAGCGCCAGGTACGGATACCACTCTCCCTTTACTCTCCCTTTACTCTTCCTTTACTCTCCCTCTACTGTCCCATTACTCTCCCTCTACTGTCCCTTTACTCTCCCTTTACTCTCTCACTACTCTATCACTCAGATGCAGAGCTAGGTACGGATACCGCTGTCTGTCTTTACTCTCTCTTTACTCACTCTCTACCGCTCTCTCTCTACCACTCAGATGCAGTGCCAGGTATGGATACCGCTGTCTCTTTACTCTCTCTTTGCTCTCCCTTTACTCTCCCTTTACTCTCTCTTTACTCTCCCTTTACTCTCTTTCCCTCTCTCTTTACCCCTCTCCCTCTGTATTGCTCTACCTCTCTACCTCTCTCCCTCTCTCCATCTCTCCATCTTCATGTCTTTGTGTCCCTGTATCTCTGTCTCCGTGTCTCCGTAGATGCAGGCCCATTGGGAGGAGTTGGTGTCCCTGTGTCTGTGTCCCTGTGTCTGTGTCCCCGTGTCTCTGTAGGTGCAGGCTCGCTGGGAGGAGTTGGTGTCCCCGTGTCTCTGTGTCCCCGTGTCTCTGTAGGTGCAGGCTCTCTGGGAGGAGTTGGTGTCCCCATGTCTCTGTGTCCCCGTGTCTCTGTAGGTGCAGGCTCGCTGGGAAGAGTTTGTGTCCCCATGTCTCTGTGTCCCCGTGTCCCCGTGTCTCTGTGTCCCCGTGTCTCTGTAGGTGCAGGCTCGCTGGGAGGAGTTGGTTGCCCAGGCAGAATCTTCTCGCTCCGAGCTCCATGAAACTCGGCGCCAGGCGGACGCCCTACGCATCGAGTTGTACCAAACGAGACAGGTTCGTACGGAGACACACGGGGACACAGAGACAGACACGGAGACACGCAGAGTTGTACCAAACAAGACAGGTTCGTACGTAGACACACGGGGACACAGAGACAGAGACACGGAGACACGCAGAGTTGTACCAAACGAGACAGGGTTGTACGGAGACACATGGGGACACACAGACAGAGACACGGAGACACGCAGAGTTGTACCAAACGAGACAGGTTCGTACAGAGACACACGGGGACACAGAGACAGAGACACGGAGACACGCAGAGTTGTACCAAACGAGACAGGTTCGTACGGAGACACACGGGGACACAGAGACAGAGACACGGAGACACGCAGAGTTGTACCAAACGAGACAGGTTTGTACGGAGACACACGGAGACACACGGGGACACAGAGACAGAGACACGGAGACACACAGAGTTGTACCAAACGAGACAGGTTCGTACGGAGACACCTGGAGACACAGAGATACGCAGACATGGGGACACAGAGACGGAGACAAGCAGAGTTGTACCAAACTAGACAAACCCATACTGAGACTCATAGAGACTAACCTTATAGAACCGCTGCTGCTGATTCCGCTGCTGCTGATTCCACTGCACTCCTTTATAACGATGCTGATGCTGCTGCCGATTCCACCGCTGCTGCCGCTGACTGCCGCGCGGTGCGAAGGCCCTGGAGGTGTCGGTGGGGCGTGCGGAGTGCTGCGCACAGGACGCGGAGAACCTGCGCCGCCGGGCGGAGAGAATGGAGCGGCGAGCGGAGGAGGCGGAAAGGGAGAGCGACCTCGCCCAGCGCAGGAGGGACTGGGCCTTCACGGAGAGAGACCGGGTGGTGTCGGAGAGGGAGAGCGTGCGGTGAGGGGGAGAGAGGGGGAGAGAGAGAGACTGGGCCTTCACGGAGAGAGACCGAGTGGTGTCGGAGAGGGAGAGCGTGCGGTGAGGGGGAGAGAGAGAGGGAGAGAGAGAGAGAGACTGAGCCTTCACGGAGAGAGACTGGGTGGTGTCGGAGAGGGAGAGTTTGCGGTGAGGGGGAGAGAGAGGGGGGGAGAGAGAGGGAGAGAGAGAGGGTGGAAAACCGCTCGCCTAGCAGCCTCGGAATCTTCCGAGCTCTGCTCGGTGCCAGGCTGTGGCTGGAGTTCTGTCACGGCGCGCTGATGCACTCCGTGACGGCGTTCAAGGAGCTGTGGGCGCTGGAGGAGGAGGAGGCCGTGTGTTCAGTGACGGACACCGAAGACGTGAAAACAGAACTCCGAGAGCAGACGGGGTGGTGGGAACCGACGGCACACACGTACAGGGGAAAGGGTAGAGGGTGGAGGTGAGAGGGTAGAGAGTAGAGGGGAGAGAAAAGGGAGAGGGTAGACGGCGAAGGGGAGAGAGCGGAGGGGAGAGGGTGGAGGGGAGAAAGTAGATGGTTAAGGGAGGGGGTGACACCTAGTTTGAAAGATGGTATGGAAAAGGAGACTTAAAAAAAGCAAATAAAACAGATAAATAAAAAATAAAATTTAAATAAGTTAATATAGCAAATAAATAAATACAAAGCTATATTTTTAAAAACAGCTGAAATGATTTCAACTGATGTTCGGAAAAAATATGAACTGACGTTTTAACTATCAGTAAAAAAAAAGACAGAGAGAGAGGGAGAGAGAGGAAGGGAGAGAGCGAGGGAGAGACTGGGCCTTCACGGAGAAAGACCGGGTGGTGTCGGAGAGAGAGCGCGTGCGGTGAGAGCGGAGGAGAGGAACTGGGAACATGAGTGGCAGTAAGAGAGTAAAGAGAGAGCGTGCCGATTTCTCGCCCCGTAGAACCTTGTGCGGGAGTCTGCGCCGGGAGAGAGACCTCGCCGTCTCCGACCTCGCCCAGGCTCTCCGCGATGTTGACGACGCCACCCAGCAGAGGGCGGAGCTTGCGCGCCAACTCAAGGAGATGCAGTGGGTGCAGCCGTCCCTCGCTTAGTGCTGACTCTGATAGCGCTGTTTCACTATAACGCTCTGTTCGTGCGGCAGTCCTTCGCTTAGCGCTGACTGATAGCGCTGTTTCACTATAATGCTCTGTATGTGCAGCCGTCCCTCGCTTAGTGCTGACTCTGATAGCGCTGTTTCACTATAACGCTCTGTGCGTGCAGCCATCCCTCGCTTAGCGCTGACTTTGATAGCGCTGTTTCACTATAACGCTCTATCCGTGCAGCCGTCCCTCGCTTAGCGCTGACTCTGAATACGCTGTTTAACTATAACGCTCTGTGTGTGCGGCTCTTCCTCTGTCTCTGTCTCCATGTCTCTGAGTGAAGAGAGCGGATGCAGTCCCAACTGGAGACAGCGTCTCGCTGGAGACAACCTCTTTCTCTTGGTTCCCACGACTCCGCCATCGACGCGGATAGCTGGGAGACAGAGCTGCTGGAGATCGACAGTGACGCGGTCTGTCTCCACCCTGTCTCCACCCTGCCTCCATCCTGTCTGCTTGTGTCTCCTGTGTCTCTTCCCTGTTTCTCCTCCCAGCCTCCATGTGTCTCCTCAAGTCACCCCGTGTCTCCTCCCTGTCTCCCTTTGTGTCTCTGTGTCTCCCTGTCTATGTGTGTCTGTCTCTGTGTCTACGTGTGGGTGAGTGTCTGTGTGTGTGTATTAGTACCACTCTGTTTCTCTGTGTCTTTGCATCAATGGCTGTGTTAGTCTCTCTCTGCGTGTCTCTGCGTGTGTGTGAGTCTTTGTCTCCGTGTCTCCGCAGGTAGAACTGTCTCCAGGAGACGGGGACCAACGTGTCTCCGTGGTAACTGAGCGGGGAGGGGGAGGGGGAAGGCCCCCCCCTCCTCTCACACTTCTGGTGCGGAGACCGCGTCGCCACAGAAATGCCACCACTGTCCCACCCATCACCTCCTCCTCCTCCTCCTCACAGAGAGGTGGGTGGAAGGGTGGGTTGGTGGGTGGGTTGATGAATGGCTCGTTGGGTTGGTGTGTTGGTGGGTGGGTGAGTGAGTGGTTGATGGATGCGTTTGTTGCTGAGTGGGTGGGTGGCTTGGTGAATGGGTGGGTGGATGGGTTGGTGAGTGGTGGGTATGTGGGTGGGTGGGTAGATTGGTGGGTGGGTTGGTGAGTAAGTGATGATTTATATCTGTGTGTGTGTGTATCTACTGGTATATTTACGAGAAGGTTTGTGAAGGACGCTACTGGGCAGTGTCAGGCTGGATGCACCATGAGGCTACTGGGCATTTGGAGGCAGTTGCCCTCCAACAACAACGCAGGTCGGAGAAGCGACGCTCACAACAACGAGCGGAGCGCCAGGTGGCTAAAACACAGCAAGTTGGCTGAGTTGGGAGCATACGTGGTGCATCTGCCAGCCGTCTCAGTCAGGCGGCCCCATAGCACCTGGGTTTGTCCCGTAACCTCTTGTCGGCGAGCCTTCGACACTTCACGTGACAGCCACAGGGGGCATGTGGCTTGCCAGAGGTGCTGTGGTGACGTCGACGCCACCCAGTGGCGAATGGTGGTGTTGTTGTGTGTGTGTCCGTGTGTGCGTGCGTAGGCTGCGTGATCTCGCTGGAAGCTGGGATTTTTGTGGCTTCTGTGTTCCCAGCGCCACAGAGAGATACTGGTCCCTGCGTGGGCGATAGAGTGATCTCGGTATTGAGATGCGGGCACACACGGGCACACACGGGCACACACGAGCACACACGAGCACACACGGGCACACACGGGCACACACGGACACACACGGGCACTCACGGGCACACACACACACACACGGACACACACGGGCACTCACGGGCACACACACACACACGGGCACACACACACACACGGACACACAAGGACACACATGGACAAGGACACTCACATGGACACTCACACACATGGACACTGACACACACGGACGCACATGGACACATACACATGGGGACACTCACACACACACGGACACTCACAGTCACGGACACTCACACACATACGGACACTCACACACACACGGACACTCACAGTCACGGACACTCACACACGCGTGAGCGGTGATGGTGAAGGGCTCCTGAGCGAACACTCGCGTGTCTCCAGGTGAACGGAGTCGCCGTGGAGAGTAAGAGCCTGTCCGAGTGGGAGAGCCTTATGCGAGAAGGCGTCGACTCCATGTCTTTCGTCGTCAAGGTGACGTGGGCGGGGGGGGGGGGGCGAGCGCTCGCGAAGGTCGGTACCGCGCACGAGGGAGGTGGGTGACCAGCGGCCGCGCCTGGCCGCCTTTGTCTCCCCGAGTTGGTCGGTATTCGCTACGTGCAGCGCTAGGAGCCCGCCAGGCCCAGGACCCGTCCGGAAAATCATCACTGGCGTTGGTGGTTGTTATAGGTATATTTTATTTATTAATTATTAATAATTATTATTCAGCAGACACCCTTATCCAGGGTAACTGACATCGAGACAGGAGTAGTGAGGAAACCACAGAGAAGCGAGGGGAAGGCAGTCATGCATTCAGCCGGCGCCAACATTTGCCAGACACTGGGTTATATTATGATGTTATCGGCAAATTGATTATTGGAGTATTTTTTTTTTATGTGAGAGGAAACCGGAGAACCTGGAGGAAACCCACACAGAACAGGTTGAGAGAGACCACACAAACTCTACACTAGATGTGGGAGGAAACCGGAGAACCTGGAGGAAACCCACGCAGAACAGGTTGAGAGAGAACACACAAAGTCTACACTAGATATGGGAGGAAACCGGAGAACCTGGAGGAAACCCACGCAGAACAGGTTGAAAGAGAACACACAAACTCCGCACAGAAAGGCGCCCTAGGCGGGTAGTGGCCATGAGTGGGAATCGAACTCGGGTCGCAGCCCGGTTCGCAGCCGGGTGCGTTTACTGCTCCGCGCGAGAGGCAATAAATTGTACACAGACGCATGCACAGAATCACTCGCCTACCCACACACGGGTACGTGTTGGCACGATGCCTCTCACACCACACATCACTATCAGCACGCGCCTTAATCCTGTACAGAGGGCGCAAGGTGGGGCTGTACCCAGTATGTGACCCCAGTACATCGCAGAGCACACTTTTTTCGGGGGAAATTTATTCGGGGACGGTGAGGGGAAACCGGAGTACCCGGCGAAAACACGCGTGCGTGCGTGCGTAAAATATCGTCAACTCGGGGAGACAAAGGTGGCACGGCGTGGTGCTGGTCACCCGCTCCTTCGTGTGCTGTGCCGGCCTTCATTGGTGCTGTTCGCTTATAGCACTTGACCCTACAGTCTGTTGAGGATATCCAAACAACTTTGCATACATTCACACACATGCATATTCTCTATATCGAGTTGTCTCCTATAATGTTTCTGTGTGTCTCCTTGTGTCTCCCCATGTCTTGCATATCTCCCTATATCTTCCTCTGTCTCCCCATATCCCGTGTTTCCCCCTGTGTGTACCCATTCATCTCCCTCTGCATCTCCCTCTCCCCATGTATCTCCCTCTCCGTACATTTCCCTTGCTACCCATCCTCCTCGCCCTCTCTCCATGCATCTCCCCCTCTCCCCGCGCTTCTTCCCCTCTCCCCGCGCGTCTCCAGACATCTCCCCCCACCTCCGTCTCTCAGCTCTCCCCCATCCTCGATAACCCAGACCCGGGCCCCGGCCAGCGGACCCACCACCAACTCTACCACCACCACCACCACCTCCACCACCAACAGCACCACCACCTCCTTCACCACCACCAACAGCAACCACAGCAGCAACAGCAGCCTCAGCACAGCCACAGCAACAGCAGCAGCAGCAGCAGCAGTCACAGCGGCAGCAGTGTCCCTGTTCACCGGATGCCCACCACGTGCCACGGTGTGGCCACCCCACCGCAGCCATGCCAGCCGTACCCTCACAACCACGGCAACCAGCACCACCGCCACCATCGCCCGCAACAGCATCAGCAACAGCAGCAGCATAGCGTACTCTATTACCCTCAACCAATCACATCGCAGCCTTGTCACGGCAACAGCCCCGCGGCGCACGGCCTCCACCGGAGGAGACACTCGGACGTGGCGGTGCCGTTCCTCCCGGAGCCCGGTTGCCGCTCCGCCCCGGAGCCTCCGCGCCGCCTCCCACTCCTCGAGGAGCCTCCGACGACGATGGTTTCTTCCGTCGGAGGAGGTTGTGGTGGTGGTGGAGGTGGTAGAGGAGGTGGAGGAGGTCGAGTGTCTGGGAGAAGTCGAGGAACTTGGCCCAAGGTCTCCGCATCCTCTTTGTCTCTGTCTCTTGGGGGTGTCCTGTCTGACGGCGCTGTCCCTGTCATCTCCGCCGGCGCCCCCACCTCCTCCTCGGCTCCTGGTGACAAAGTCATCTCCACTTCCTCCTCCATCTCCTCCACCTCCTCCTCCTCAGCTCCCACAGCGACGGCGAGGACAGCGGCTGCACCGGCTCCGGTTGTTTTGTCATCATCCGGCGCGGACGAAACTCCCGCCGGAAAGTTGGCCGGAGCGCCGGTAGTTGGCGACGGCATTGGTGGCATTGGCAGTGGTGGCGTTGTCTGCAGTGGCAGTGGTGTAGGTGGTGGCGTGAGCAGTGGCGCCGGTGTTAGCGGTGGTGGCGTGAGCGGCGGCGTGAGCGGCGGCGCCGGCGTTAGCGGCGGCGCCGGCGTTAGCACTGGTGTCGGCGGCGGTGGCGCCGACACAGCCGGGCCGGTGGGCGGGCGCCAGGCCACGCTGGGCGGCCGCCTCTCCGTCTTCAAACCGGTTCGCCGACGGCCGCCGATCTCGGGGGAGACGTTTCGCCGCCCAGGGGCCACCAACGCCTCCTCCCCGCTGCCGGTGGCGATAGCAGCAGGAGGAGCAGGAGGTGGAGGAGGAGCAGGAGGTGGAGCAGGAGGTGGGGGAGCAGAAGGAGGATCAGCAGGAGGTGTGAACATTGCTGCCCCCCCACCCCACATTTCTGTTGGTTCCACGGCCAAAACGACGCCGTCCACACCTCCGCAGCAGCAGCCTGCGGACTCAGCAGCGGCAGCGGCTGCGGCGACCCTGAAGGAATCTCTCTGCGGTTTGTTGGAGGAACGCTCTGAGTCGCCAGTGTCATCGTCTTCCTCGTCGTCGTGTTCGTCGTCTTCGTCCCGTTCGTCGGTTCTGCAGCAGCAGCGACACCGGCGCAGGCAGCAGCAGCAACAGCGACCTCCTCCACCTCCACCTCCGACGTTTTTGCCCAAAGTCTCTGCGGGAACAGAGCATGGGGAGCGAGACGGTGACGGTGGCGGCGGCGATGTTCACGGCAGTGGGGAGCGAAGGGTGGAGGAGGAAGAGGATGACGATGATGAGGAGGAGGATGAGGATGAGGAGGAAGACCAGGAGGAGAATGGACGATGTGAGGACGAGGGGGACAGGAGGAGGAGGAGGAGGAGTTGGAGGAGGCGGGCGCCGAGTCCCCCGGCGGGGCACGAGACGTTTTCCCACGGGGAAGACGGGCGGAGGTGGGCAAGCGGGGGAGCAGGCGGGGGAGAAGGGGGAGGAGGAGGAGTGGGTGGAGGGGGGGGAGGAGGAGCAGCGAGCGACGCCACGCTCACCCCGCCCGCGAGTCCCACCGTCGTGTCCACCGTCGTGTCCACCGTCGTCTCCACCGTCTCCACCGTCCCAACCTGCACCGCCGCCGCCGCCCCAGCGCAGCTATTGCTGCTGCTGCCGATGAAGAAGAAGCAGCAGCGGCGCGAAGTGGAGGGATCGGCGGTTGTGCCGGAGCGGAGAGTGGAGCGGAGCGTGGAGCGGAGGAGCGCCGGGGTGGTGGTGGTGAGGGCCGCGGGGCAGAGAGCCCGGTCTCCTCCGTTCACCAGGGTACGGAGAGAGGAGAGAGGGAGGAGAGGGAGGAGAGGGAGGGAGGAGGGAGGGGGGCTGTAGGTGGAGAGAAAAGGGATTTATGGGGGAGCAGGGAGGCAGGGGGGAGCAGGGGGGAAGGAGAGTGAGGAAGGGAGAGAGGGAGGGAGTGGCGAGCAGAGAGGAGATAAAGGGAGGAGTGAGCAGGGGGGAGGAGAATCAAACTGTCATGGGCAGAACCTTCCGTCTGTGCGGAGACACGGATGTTACTGCTGCATAGACACCTAGTCTCTTCTCTCTCTCTGGCTCTGTGTGTCTGTGTCTCGATCGACTTCTCTCTCGTGTCTGTCTACGCGACCGCACAGCAGCACCCCCGCGAGTACCTCCGCCCACACCGCGTGGCTGTGCGAGCCTCCCTGGAGAGCTCACCGAGGCTCCTCCTCCCCTCCGCCTGGCTCGCCCAGGGGGGCCTGGCAGGGCAGAGACACAGTATCAGCGTGCTGGGGGGAGGGAGCAGCACAGGTGAGACACGAGGGAGGGGGCGGGCGGTGGGGGGGCAACTCGGGGAGAGAGAGTGTGTTGCTGCTGTGACTCCTCCGCCTTCAAATCCACCACCACCGCAAACTGGAAGAATCAAGCTTGTGCTTCGTTTGATCCTTGCCTGCGTCCCTCCATCAGGCTCCGGGTGAGGGACAGGTATTCACGATGCCTCCTGGTAGAACCCTATTTGGCAGAGCCCGGTGATTCATCACCTACTCGCGAGGTTCCTCCAGAAACCAGACGCTGCTGCGTGTGGCCACGTGGAATGTTCGAACGCGTATTGCAGGGGAGAGGATGCCACTCCTCTGTTGGGAGCTTGACTGGTGCCATCCGGATCTTTGAGGAATACAGGAGATCCGAGGGACTGGTTCTGGTTGCAGTCACCAGGAGGGGATGAACAATCCTCTACTCGGGACAGGAAACTGCCGAGCAGCAAGGAGTGGCTTTTTTTTAATAACAGAATTAACGTGGCGTGGGAATGACTGCCTCAGTAGCCTGTGATCAAAAATCTTTAATTCCATCAAAAAAGTAATCCCAGTAACAGGTCTGTAAGGGTATAGAGCATTTATATGAGATCGCCCAAGATTGAGCAACGTGAGGTTGACGCTGCTGAGGCCACAGTACCTCAAACCTCAGAAGAGATAGCCTTCAACATCGCCTCCTTGCCAGGCACGCTGAGGAGGGTTTGCAGAACCCCAATGTGATTTCAGGCTGGGACGGTCCTGCACAGACGCCATATTCTCTCTCTGGCTGCTACAGCAGAGGTGTAGGGAATTCCAACAGGATCTGGATCTCTGCTTTATTGACCTGGTCAAGGCCTGCAATACCATTAGTAGGCCGGAGCTGTGGCTTGTTCTTCGTGCTTTTGGGATCTCTGACACCCTGCTCACCATCATTAGGGCCCTTCATGATGGTGAACAAGCCCGGGTAAATCTACGTGGTTGGGAGTCAGCGCCATTCCCTGGAGTCTGACAGGGATGTCCTCTGGCTTCCACATTACTCAAAAAAATTTGACCACGTAGTTCGAGAGGCTTTCCATGAATGTTCCAGTGGAATTTCCATCTGGTACAGGTACAGTGGGAGGCTGATCGATGTTGGAGTGCAGTCAAAGGATGGCTCCCCTATTGGTCAACGATGTTTTCTATACTGGGCGGTACGGTGACGCAGTGAGTAGCATTGAAGCCTCACAGCAAGTGGGACCCAGGTTCGGTTCCCGGCTCGGGTGCCTTTCTGTGTGGAGTTCGCATCTCTCTCTCCCTGTGCCCACGTGGATTTTAGCTGAGTACTCCGGTTTCCTCCCACCGTCCAAAAACACGCCGCTGCCTAGGTTGATTGGCTTGCTGAGTAAATTGCTACCTAAAACGTGTGCCCTGGTATGTACTGGCGTCACATCCTGGGTTTTCCCCTGCCTTACGTCCTCTTGTTGGCCGGGATAGGCTCCAGCCCCCCACGACCCTGTACAGAATTAAGCGGGTACTGATGATGAATGTTCGGTATGCTGATGATCTGGTGATTGACGCTCACTGTGAGGAGGGATTAGAGTCTCTTGCCGAACCTGGAACGCATTTCTAAGATATGGGATCTTGCCATCAGCCCCAAAAACAAAATTAAGAACCTGCCTGAATATTCTGTGCCATCACTAAGGGCACAGGATATCCCGTGGGCACTGTGATGTTGTGTGCGTAGAGATGTTCCTGCACGCGGGTACTGTGATACTGTGTGAGTAGAGATGTTACTGTACGCGGGTACTGTGATACTGTGTGCGTAGAGATGTTACTGTACGCGGGTACTGTGATGCTGTGTGAGTGGAGATGTTACTGTACGTGGGTACTGTGATACTGTGTGAGTAGAGATGTTACTGTACGCGGGTACTGTGATGCTGTGTGCGTAGAGATGTTACTGTCCGCGGGCACCCTGATTTTGCCCGGTTCCGGTTTGGCGGCGGAGGTCTTTCTCCGAATAGAGTTGGATGGCGTTCATCCTGTTATCGGCTGCGTAACGCTGTGAGGCAAGCTGCCTGGCCTCTCGCTCGTCTGAGTCTCCGCATCTCCATCCCTCCATCCCCGTGTCTTTTTATATCATGTCTCCGTGTCTCAGTTTCCGTGTTTTCGTGTCTCTTTACCCAAGCCCAGATGTATCCATTTCTGCCCATGTCTCTGCATATCCTCAGTCTCTGCATCTCTATATGTGTGTCCCCGTGTGTTTGCGTCCCCACGTGTCCCTAGGCTCTGGGTTTCTATATCCTATGTCCTCGCGTGTCCCCGCGTGTCCCCAGGCTCCGCGTACTCCCCTCTGCCCGTGACGACGGCCATGATGCGCCACGCCAACGTGCCCACGTACACCGTGTTCAGCACCGCCGTGCGCGCCCACACGGCGCCTGGCCTGGCCACGGGCTGCGCCACGCTCACCGGGTGAGCTGACTCATCCGCTCACTCACCCGCTCACTCGCCCGCTCACTCACCCGCTCACTCGCCCGCTTACCGTTTGCTCGCGCACGCACTCACCCGCTCACCCGCTCACGCACCCGCTCACCCACCCGCTCACCGTTTGCTCACACACACACCCGCTGACTCACGCACTCACCCGCTCACTCACGCACTCACCCGCTCACTCACGCACTCACCCACCCGCTCACCGTTTACTCACGCACGCACTCACGCACGTACTCACCCGCTCACTCACCTGCGCACCTGCCCGCTCACTCATCCGCTCACTCGCCCGCTCACTCGCCCGCTCACTCACCCGCTCACTCACCTGCTCACCCGCCCGCTCACCGTTTGCTCGCACACGCACTCATGCACGCACTCACCCGCTCACCCACTCACATTGTTTTATCACACACACAAAGCCACTCATTAACAGGGCAATGACGCCAGAACACAAACACTAATGACCGCAAAGACTTAAGTTACAAAGCATCAGAGCATTGTGTGTGTCGACTATAGACTGTATGTATAGACTGTATATAGACTAATGATGTATATAGACCTCGATATCGAGCGCTCTATGAGCGTTATTCCAACAGAGCAGCGTTAGACAGCAGTCACCGCTCACAACAATCACAAAATCCCATCACACACACATACACACATGTAAACACTGGGTGGGTGGGTGGTTGGGTGCGTTCGTGGGTGGTTGGGTGGGTGGGTGAGTGAATGAATTACTCTGTGTGTCTGTCCCTCTCTTCCTCTCCTTGCCTGTGTCTCCCCCCATCTCCCCATCTCCCCTCCCTCTCTGCCCACCCTTGTCCAGCTCCCAGCACTACAGTCTCGATCAGCACACCCGGGATCTGGCTGCGTGTGACGTCAGCTCCGACTGCTCTCGGAGCACAACTCCCCACAGCACGCAGTCGCTGCCCAGCACCCACAGCACGGGTACACGCGCAGCCAAACATACACAGCACGGGTACACGCGCAGCCAGACACCCACAGCACGG
>JAZEWT010000004.1:4583576-4594280 GCA_036362905.1 Mordacia mordax
CCACCCCCTCCCTCCCCCTCCCTCCCCCCTCACGCGGGGATTGGCCAGCTCCTTGATGACGCGGATCTCCTGGTCGGACAGCACGTTGTAGAAGCGTAGGATGCGAGGTGCTTCCCACTCCTCCTCCATGCGCAGGGGCTGCAGCAGCAGCCGGGGGCTCCCCCAGCCGTCCCACAGACGGCAACTTAGCCTGGCACGGTGAGCCTCCGTCTACAGACGCAGAAGGACGCGGGGAGAGGGGGGACACGCGGGGTGAGCACACACAGGGTGTTTGGATTGAAATGTATCTGTAACCTAGAGGCTAGACCTGCTCACCACAAAGGGAGACCCTAGCAGGAGCGCTAGACTCCCAGACCTGCTCACCACCAAGGAAGACCCTAGCAGGAGCGCTAGACTCCAGACCTGTTCACCATGGGAAATCCTAACAGGAGTGACAGCCTCCAGACTTGTTTACCAAAGGAACCCATTGTGAACCCATTATAAGCCCCTGTGAACCCATTGTAAACCGATTGGGAACCCAATGAAAACTCATCGTGAATCCATTGTAAAGCCATTCTCAACCCATCGTGATGTCTCCTCACCATCTTTACTCCCTCTCCTCGGCAGAGCTTCCCATAGGTCCCACTCTTCCCATCCTCCTCCACCTCCTCCTCCTCATGCCCTGACGGAGCTCCCGTTGTTGAGGAGGAGTCGCTGCGGATGCCGGTGGTGAGGAGGTGAGAATCATCATCACCCTTGCGCTTCACGGAGAGCGTCTGGGAGAAGTAGTTGAGGTTCCCTTGTGCTCGCTCGTGAGAGGGGTCTGGGAGAAGGAGGTGAGAGGGAGGGGACAGGGAGAGGGGAGGAGAGCGGGAGGGAAGAGGGAGGGATGGAGAAATATGGAGATGGGAAGAGAGGGGGAGATGGAAGGGGGTTTGAAAGAGAGGAGTGGGGGGGGGAAGAGAGAGCGGGGTAGAGAGCGGGAGAGGTCAATCTATTATTCAATCGCTTATTGAGGAAAGAGTGGGAGTGCGACTGCGTGCTGAGACTTGGCCACTTTGGGTGTGAATTGGGTCCGAGACGGATGCTTGCCACCATTAAAATGGCCATTGGGCAGATCAGCTCCACAGTGGGTCCTGGTGTCAAGAACGTGGGTCCACATCGGCCGTTCTGTCACGAGTACAGCAGATGTTCTTGCTTGGACCCAGCATGCATCCATGATGCTGCAGCTGCACAGAAGTCAAGCAGCCTCCGACCATTATTGAGCCGATCTTAACCATACCTTTCGATCACTCCAGCCCAAGTGGTTGCATCATGATCTGCTTGGGCATTATATTCACCCAGCAGGATGACTTTATCCCGAGGGGCCACTTTAGCCATCAACTGGGGCAGGTCATGGAGGGCACCTGACTCATCAGCCTTGCCTGCATATTTCTATACTGATGTTCATTTTCAGTGGGGGTGTAAGCCACCCCCACCACTACCACCATCCCACGCCTCCCATTTATAGGGAGGCGAGCCCACAATAGCCTGGGACTCACAGGTTCCCACACACCACCACGCACGTTCCCACACCCCTTTCCTTCTTTTATTTAGAGGAGCCACTCTCTGTTTTCCAATTTCCTGCCCCGAGTGGAGAACTGTCCACCCCTCCTGTTGACTGGAGTCAGAACCAGTCTCCCAGACCGCATGTATTGCAAAGAAATCCAGATGGTACCGGTCCAGCTCCTGACGGAGGAGTGGCAACCTTTCCTCCGCAACAACCATGCAAACATTCCACCTGACCACACCCAGCAGCTTTTTGTTGTTTCTGCAGGAACTCCAGGGTAGGTAATGAGTCTCTAGGCTCCTCCAAATGGGGTATTTGCCAGACGTCATGAATGCCTCTTCCTCTGGGATCTCCGGCACTAGATTAGGTTCTTCTCTAACTCGTGGTTTCTGGTAGTGAAATTTCCGGTGGGGGGGGGGGGAGTTGTTGGCTCCCGGAACCTGCCCAGAGCCCCCGTGACCGCTGCGGATGCTGTCAGCACGGCCACCACAGCGCCACCCACCACCCTTACCACATTCAGCTCCCCACGCAAAGATCCAACCCGTGTAGCCTTAACATTCCACCGAGTCAAGTGCTGTTAGCGAGCAGCGCTCACGAAGGCCGGCATTGCACACGAGGGGGTGGGTGGCCGGCACTCTATCTCCCTAGTGGCGATGTCGATGACACGCCGTACCAGGTACTCGCGTGAAGCTCAGTTGATCTGGGAGAGGCCCAGGATTGTTTTTTAAAAAATCGTCATGAGCTGGTTGAGAAGATCACGAGCGCATCGTCGGGTTTGCGGTGCAGTAATTGCTGAAGCGGCGCTTGTCTCGAGTCACTCGTTCATTATCAGTACCCGCTTCATCCTGTACTGGGTCGTGGGGGGACCAGAGTCTAGCCCGGCTGGCAGAGGGCGCAAGGCGGCAGAATACCCAGCATATGATGTCAGTACATCACAGGGCACACGTTTTTTTGAGGGGGGGGGGCTGTTTACTCAGCAGGCCAATTATCCTAGGCAACAGCGTGTCTTTGAACGGTGGGAGGAAACCGGAGTACGCGGCAAAAACCCGCATGGGCACGGGGAAAGAGAAAACTCGCAAACTCCACACAAGGCACCCGAGCCGGGAACCAAACCCGGGACCTTCTTGCTGCGAGGCGAGAGAGAAACTCACTCTGCTACCGCGCTGTTCTGTCAACAAACGCAAACGTTGACACTCACGCAGACAGAGCCCAGACACACACACAGCCCAACATCTCAATCTCCTGGCCTCCATCCCGGTCTCCGGCTCTATTCCCATACCCAGAGCGAGCAGCTGTTTCGTGAGCTCGTAAGCTTCCTCCGTCCTGCCCTGCTGAAAGGCCACGAAGCTCAGGTGATCCAAGATATCCACCTCGTCCAGCGCCGTCACTCCAGTCAGCCACTCCACCCCCTCCTTCTCCTCCTCCTCCTCCTCCCCCTCCTCGCGTCTCTGCCGCTGCTCCGACGGCCGGGGGGCCGTGTCGCGCATCATGCGCAGCGCCTGCCTCATCCACAGCTCCGTGTGGCGGTAGTCGCCCTCCGTGTAGGCCACGCGGCCCAGGTCGTAGCAGTCGCGGGCGGAGAGCGCGTCACGAAACCTCACGCCTGCACACGGCAGCGGTCGCAACGCGGAGACACGGCAAGGGACGCGAGCTCAACGTCTACAGAGACTCAGAGGCACAAGAGTGCCCACAGCTTCAATTCTGCAGCGCAAGCTACGAGACACTGGCTGTGCTGCGTCCTAAGGTGACTGCCTATTGGCAGGAAGCTGTCTCTGGTGTGAGCCAATCCGTTTCAAGGACAATGCACACATTTATCAAAACACAAACGAGTGTGATTTTTTCAAACTTGGCACTTTACTAAATGCGTCTGTTTGATGTCTTAAGGAACTTAATGCTCTGTTACGGTCAGCAAAATGGGTAAAACCTCTTTTTTACCACTCTATACTGGAAAAAAAAGAACTCATAGCATAGACACTCAGGGCCACCAGACACATGATCTAGAGGCTTATGCTTTAGAGATTCACAGACTCAGTGTCCAAAGATGTGAGGTCTAGACACTCAGGGTTGTGACTTTAGAGGCATAAAGGCCACAGACTCATAGATTATAGACTCAGTGACTCAGTGTCTGGAGAAAGAGTCTTGAAAATAAGTGGCTCAGGGGGTTGACATTCGCGGTCTAGAGACTCAGTGTCTTGAGACTCAGTGTCTTGAGACTCAGTGTCTTGAGATTCAGAGACTCAGGGTGCAGAGAATCTGGTTTGTAAGGCACAGCCCAGGCTACAGCAGCTGTGGCCAGAGCGAGTACCTGGGAGGTTTCCCTGGGCAATGTCCCAGGTCCTCAGCCGGTACGTGTCCTGGAGGCGCATCAACGCCTTGGCCGCGCCCGTCACGTCCTCCTCATTGGGCAAACGCGGGCGGTGGGCTGACAGATTCGCCAGGAATTCTGGGTAAAGAGATGTTGGGTGGAGGGTGGCGCCAAGCGGGTGCGGGGGTGGTGGAGAGAGAGGGAGGGAAATGGAGAGAGGAGATGGAGAGAGAAGGAGATAGGGAGATGAAGGCAGAGAGGGAAGGAGATGGAGATAGGGATGGAGATAGAGAGGGAGGGAGATGGAGATAGAGGGAGATGGAGAGATGGAGAGGGAGATAGGGAGAGGGGAGGGAGATGGAGAGAGAGGGAGGACCTAGGTCGGCTCAGCCTTAAATAAGTACCTGGTGTGGTGTGCAGAATGGATGAGCTGGTGAGTGAGTGAGCAGGTGTGTGAGCGAGCGGGTGAGCGAGCGGACAAGCGAGTGAGCCAGTGAACGAGTGGATGAGCGGGTGCGCGAGCGGGTGCGCGTGAGCGAGCGGACAAGCGAGTGAGCGAGCAAGTACACGAGTGGATGAGTGGGTGTGTGAGCGAGTGGGTGAGCGAGCGGACAAGCGAGTGAGTGAGCAAACAAGTGGATGAGCGGGTGCGCCAGCGACTGGGTGGACGCCGCTGTGTGGACGTCGCTACTATCCACCTGTAGCGGGATTCATAATGGCCGTATCATCCAGTGACCGCCACTGCTGCCCCAGCCTCTTGAGCAGTCGGTAGGCGTTCACGGGGTTCCCCAAGAACGCTTCCGGGTCAAGGGTTGCAGCCCGACGAGCTTCCTGCAGAGACTCCACCCACCTGGGTGGGAGGGTTAGGGAACAGGCGAGTGAGCGGGCGAGTGAGCGAGCGAGCGGACGAGTGAGTGGTTGGCAAGTGGGTGAGTGAATGGGTAAATGAGTGGGTAGGTAGTGGTGTGAGCGGGCGAGTGAGCGAGTCAGTGATTGGGCAAGCGGGTCAGTGAATGGGTAAATAAGTGGGTAGGTGGAGGTGTGAACGGGCGAGTGAGCGAGTGGGTGGTTGGGCAAGCGGGTGAGTGAATGGGTAAATGAGTGGGTAGGTAAGGGTGTGTGCGGGCGAGTGAGTGCGCGGGCGAGTGAGCAAGTGGGTGCTTGGGCAAGCGGTGAGCGAATGGGCAATTGAGTGGATAGGTGGGGGAGTGAGCGGGCGAGTGAGTGAGTGGACGAGTGAGCGAGTGGGTGGTTGGGCAAGCGGGTAAGTGAATGGGCAATTGAGTGGGTAGGTGGGGGAGTGAGCGGGCAAGTGAGTGAGTGGGCAAGTGAGCGAATGGGTGGTTGGGCAAGTGAGTCAGTGAATGGGTAAATGAGTGCGTAGGTGGGGGAGTGAGCGGGCGAGTGAGTGAGCGGGCGAGTGGGCAAGCGGGTGAGTGAATGGGTAAATGAGTGGGTAGGTGGGGGAGTGAGTGGGTGAGTGTGTAGGTGATTGAGTTAATGGGCGTGTGAGAGAGTGAGTGGTTGTGCAAGTGGTTGGGTGAGTGGGTGGGTGAGTCATTGAGATTGTCATTGATGGTGGTGGTAATGACAATTCATAGCGCGCACAGTATTAGTTCAACGTTGAACGTATTCATTGGAAGACAGACCGACTCAGGCACAGTGAGGAAACCACAAAGGGGGGTGGGGGAGTTAGTCTCAGTCAGCTGGTGCCAACTCACCAGTGATTATATGTGTGTCTATGATAGACTGTGTGTTTATTATAGACTGTGTCTATGACAGACTGTGTGTGTCTATTATAGAGTGTGTCTATTATCGACTGTGTGTGTCTATAATAGACCGTGTGTGTGTCTATGATAAACCGTGTGTGTGTGTATATGTGTCTGTGTGTGCCTGTGGTCGACTGTGCATGTCTATGTGTCTGTGTGTGTCTGTGGTCGACTGTGCATGTCTATGTGTCTGTGTGTGTGCCTGACACTTCACGTGGCTTCCAAGTGCATGTGGCCTGGCACAGGTGCCGTGGTGATGTCACCGCCACTTAGCGGCAAATGGTGGTTGTGGTTGTTGTTCTGTCTGTCTGTGATTGATCTCAGTGCAGCTGCTACTGCAGCTCATACGCTTTCAGGCCGTGCAGGCGCTTCTGCTGCACTGCGATGTAGGAGTTGAGGGAGTTCACGAGATCCGATTCGGTGCGAAGCAGCTCGCTCATGTGTCCTGGGAGAGATGCACAGGGAGAGAGACATAGGCTTCCATTCCATGCAGCCTGGACTACCGCAACACTCTCATAGCTGCTCTGCCTTTCTACGCCATCCGTCCTCTTCCAACTTATCCACAATTCTCCTCGCTTTTCCCAAAATCGACTCCTCTGCTTTGCTCTCTACGCCGGCTGCCAGCTGCTGAACGCACATCAAATTCATGACTGCTTACAAAAGCTGCTCTTTCGGGATAGCCGCGTCGATCGCTCCCCCTCTCTCCTTCATCACGCACCGAGCCGTGAAAACCTACATCAGTGCATCAAATTCAAAACACTGGTTCACTGCACTGGTCCCATCATGGTGGAATGACATCCCAAGAGCCAACAGAGATCAGGACCACAGAGTCGCTCACATCTTTCCGGAAAATGTTCAAGTCACATATTTTGAACCTGTCTGACATCTGTGGGGCTACCGGTTTGATGCACGTTTCCGTTAATTGGTTCATTTGTTTTGCTGCGTGCAACGTAAGTCGCCCTGAATAGGGGCGTCTGCTAAGTGATAATTAATAATAAGATACAAACATAGAGACTCAATCTAACACCCACACACAAAGATCCCCCCCATCTAGGCTTAACAGGATGTGTTAGCGAGTAACACCTATGTACTCGTTTGAGGCTGAGTCGACCTAGGAGAGGCCCAACACTGGTGTTGACCGCGAGCAGAAATCAACCTCGGGTCATAGCTGGGTTCAAAGTGCAGCGCGCCAACCGCTACAGTACCTGCTACACTACCACTCTCCAAGAGACGCAGAGACTCAGTCACACAGAGACTCAGTCACACAGACTCAGTCACAGTCCACACAAAGACTCAAGTCACACAGAGATTCAGTCACACAGAGGCACAACAGAGATACAACACACAGACACAACACACAGAGAGACAACAGAGACATGACACACACACACTCCACCACATAGACACAGACACACGATGAGACCCAGGTGCTATGTGTGAACTAAGATGACTGGCTCATGCACCACATGTGCTTCCCACTTTGCCAACACATGCACTCCCTTCCTCACACACGTGTGTGTGTGTACATACACATATATGTATCGGAGTGTCTGTTAATTTGATGTCTTTGATTTACTTAGTCCGGTGATGGACTGGCGTCCCGTCGTCGGGTGTATTCCTGCCTTACGCCCTGTGTTTTCGGAATAGGCTCCGGCTCACCGTGACCCTATATAGGATTAAGCGGTTTCAGATAATGAGATGAGATTTACTTAGTCATTATTTTACTAAGGTGATTTATTCTAATGTTGTTGCTGGCATGCCGTTCTCTCCACAGCTCTGTGCAGCGCTTTGTGACCCTCGGGTGAAAGGCACTTTAGAAATGCAAACATTATTATACATGTACCAGCGTGTGTATACGTACCCGTATATACATCTGAGTGTGTATCTACCTGCATGTATACACGTATATGTGTGTGTGTATGTATTTCTGCATGTATATATGATCTGAGTGTGTATCTCTGTGTATCTGTATATCTCTGTATATACGTGAAGTGACTCAGCGGTAACGTCCGCCCCTCACAGAGAGAAAGCTCTGTCCGAGGCGGTTCGATTCCCGCCTGGGGCGCCTTTCTGTGCGGAGTTTGTGTGTTCGCTCCCCCTCTTCTGTGAGGGTTTCCTCCAGGTTCTCCAGTTTCATCCCACGTTAAAACAAAAAGCTCATTCATTAATTGGCCGAGAGCATCGTTATATAGCGCGGAGTCTGGCAAATGTTGGCGCCGGCTGACTGCATCGCTGCCTTCCCTCCACCTCTCTATAGTTTATTCACTGCACTGCTGTAATGATGTCACCCTGGATGAGTGCGTCTGCTACATAAAAAATGATTATTATTATTATCGACCCAGAGGCGAGATGCAAATTTCTGTAATTATTTATTAATAAATGGAATAAAATCATAAACTCAATAGTGTTGGTTGTAAGTACACAAAAGATGGGGGAACACAGGCCAGACTCATGACTTCCGATCCTGAGCCCTCAAACAATGACCCTGTCCGTAGAAAAGAGAAAATGATTTCTTTACGATTGCTGCTACTTATAATATTTGCATCTTTAGAGCACTTTTCACCCGAGGGTCACAAAGCGCTGCACAGAGCTGTGGAGAGAATGGCGTGTCAACAACAACATTAGAGCAGCTCAATTGAAGTAAAATGAAGACTATGAATCAATGGACATAAAATAATAAATAATTGTTAAACAAATAAAGGAAGGAGTAAGTCTTCCTGAGCAGGCACAGGTCAACAGCGAGCCATCATCCAAGCACAACAACAGTGAGCAGCATCAACAGTCCCATCCCGAGGACTTTAAGGCCTAACGGAACGAGTGAGTCTTGAGACGGGATTTGAAGATGATTCCCAGGGAGTCAGCTGAGCGAATCTCCGATAGAAGGGAGTTCAAGAGTCTAGGAGCAGTGCACGAGAGAGTTGTCACCCAACGAATGGAGGTGTGATGTGGGCACGCGCAGCGAGTCCGTATTGGAGGATCGAAGTTGTCGTGTTGACGAGGGTGGTAAGATCTTAAAACACCACTTAGACACCTTTCACACAGTGTCCAGTTTGCAAAAAAGCCACGCACACTCTTGGCAAAACGTGCAAATTGCCAAAAGGACCCATAGCGTAAACAGCTCGACATGAGCTACTGAAGTATTGATATTGCATTGTCCTGAGCTGACTGCCTTTTATTAACACGTGGCTAAGAGTGACAATTAGATTCTAAAGGAGACTGCGTGTTCTCTCCCCGTGCCCGGGTCGGTTTTCGCCGGGTACTCATGCTTCCTCCCACCGTCCAAAGACACGCTGCTGCCCGAGGTTAATTGACCTACGAAGTAAACTGCCCCCAACAAAGTGTGCCCTGCGATGTACTGGCGTCACATCCTGAGTATAGCCCCACCTTGTGCCCTATGTCTGCCAGGATAGGCTCCTGCCCCTGCAGCCCCGTACAGGATTAAGTGGCTACTGATACTGAACTGGATTCGCAAAAGCTAGACTCGGGAGTGTGTGTGTGTATCTGTGCATACGTGCGTGTGTGTACATTTGGGGGCTAAACGAGCGCAGCACGGGCTAGAGAAGAGATGGACCGATGCGGCACAGGGAGACCTGGAGCTGAGTGGACTCGCTCAGAGACTGGTACCAGCGGTGTCAAGATCAGCCTCTGCGGAGGAGGAGGATCGTGAAGGACGTTACAACGGATGGCGGAGGAGCGATGCTCACAGCAACGAGCGGAGCGCCGGGCGGATAAAACACAGCGAGTTGTAAACAGTAGGAAGCACAGGTTGTGCATCTGCCAGTCATCTCAGTTAGGAAACTCATAGCACCTGGGTCTGTCCCTTGACCTCCTGTCAGCGAGCCTTCAACACTTCACGTGACAGCCTCAAGGTGCACCTGGCCTGGCACAGGCGTCGTGGTGACGTCACCACCACTTTAGTGGCGAATGCCGGTTGTTGTTGTTCTGTACACGTGTGTACACGTTTGTGTGCACACACACACACACGCACACACGAGTGTGCGTGTGTGTGTGTGTGTGTGTGCGTGTGTGTGCGCGCACACACACACACACCGATAGACGTGAACACCTCCGCAGGTGCAGGTTGCGCCACCATCAGCAGGAGCAGCAGCCGGAACACCATGGCCATCGGCCTGTGGGGATAACAATGATAACAATAAGAATGATGATAACAATAACAATGGTGACACTAACAATGATGATAACAATGATAACAATGATGATAACAATGATAACAATGATAATAACAACAATGATAATAATGATAACAATAACAATGATAATAACAATGATAACAATAACAATGATAAGAATGATGATGATGATAACTGGACTCTCCACGCGACAGCATGGCCCAGCGCGCACCGTTCGCGCATCACACAAACCGCTGCCTGCGCAGGTTCGATTCCCGTCTCGGGCGCCTCTCTCTCTCGCTCTCTCTCGCTCGCTCTCGCTCTCTCTCGCTCTCTCTCTGGAGCTGCTGTTCTCGCTGCCCCCCTTCTCGTGTCGGTGTCCTCTGGCTGCTCTGATTTCCTCGCACGAGTAACAAAAATAATACTCGTTCAGCAGAGAGCAGCTTTTCGCGGCAATCATCAATACTCATCAATCGGCTAACAACGTCATTACATATGGAGCGCAGTGCGTGGCAGGTGTTGGCGCCGGTTGACTGCATGGCTTCCCTCCTCCTCCGTGGTTTTCTCGCTAAGCCTCTGTAATGCTGTCGCCCTGAATACGGGCGTCTGGTAATTAATAATAATTAATAATAACATCATCACCATCATCACCATCATCACCACCACCATCACCATCATCACCATCACCACCATCATCATCATCACCACCATCATCATGACCATCATCATCGCCAGCGAAACTGTCGCTGAAGACTGCTTTTAATCCTCAAGTCGACGCTCAGCGAGTGCTATCCCAAAAGAGCAGGTGATCACACTGCTCACTCACACTGCTCACACTGCTCGCTCACACTGCTCACTCACACTGCTCACTCACACTGCTGCTGCTCACACTGCTCGCTCACACTGCTCGCTCACACTGCTCCTGCTCACACTGCTCCTGCTCACACTGCTCACTCACACTGCTCACTCACA
>JAZEWT010000004.1:4594780-4606640 GCA_036362905.1 Mordacia mordax
TTCTTGCTGTGAGGCGACAGCGCTAACCACTGGGCCACCGTGCCGCCCAGGTGTTAAGATCTTCATCTCATCTCAGTGAGAAAACGCTTAGTCCTGTACAGGGTTGCGGTGAGCCGGAGCCTATCCCGGCAGACACAGGGCGTAAGGCAGGGATATACCCACGATCTGACGCCAGTCCATCATCGGGCGCTGCCGGCAATTTAGTCTGCGAGCCAATTAACCTATGCGGCAGCATGTTTTTTTCAGAACGTGGGAGGAAACCGGAGTGCCCGGCGAAAACCCACGCGGACACGGGGAGAGAACTCGCAAACTCCACACAGAAAGGCACCCGAGCCGAGATTCGAACCCGGGAGCTTCAAGCTCACTGGGTACTGATGTAATAATAATCGTCTATCTGTAACGCCAATCCACACAAGGTTGTGCGCCATTATCACAGCCGCTGCTGTCGACTTTGCCACAGGGCAATCCATTTTTATAGTCCACAGAATTGTAAGATATTTACCATCATGGGCTTCCCTGTGCAGTCACACGAAATCGAGACTATTAGTGAAAGATAAATCATATTATCGGAGCTCATCAGCCACGCCACACCTCAATAAGCCACTTTTTGCAAGTTACTGCTCTGAGTCTGAAGCATGGGAGCTCAGCCAAAGGGCAAGAAATCCATCCTTTACAAGCCCAGCATGACTTTTTGCTGTTATTCAGTTAATTCATTCCATTCCAATTGCATCCATCATATTTTAATTGGTCTGGGAAATCAACTTTCCATTATGTACAGTAATGGCTTTTGCATTGAGCTCTGGCTGACACTGCCAATGATGCACCTCTTTATGCTCCTAATGCGAATGGATTTTCCCACCATTATTTTAATATACCCTCTCACCATGACTCATCACCCACACTGGTTGACTGTGTGTGCAGAGAGAGGCTGTGCATTGTATTCCTCCTTCACGGATACGTGAAGTCACAAGCTCTCCATGCCACGCGGCACATTACAACTGCTGGAAATTTCCCAAACTCATGCTCGATGCATGATGATTGTTTCGAAAAGCTGCTCTCTCGGGACGGCCGCGTCGATCGCTTCCTCTCTCCACCTCGCGACGTTTCGCCTCACACGATAGAGGCATCCTCAGGCGCAGTGTGCGTGTCGTGTGTGTGACTCCTATGTATATGTAGGTGCTATGTATGTGTTGAGTACCCTCCACAAAGTCGCTGCATTCCAGGAGATTAATTCGTGAAGCAATCGAGGTTCACAGGACAGAAAAGTCCATTAACTGCAGACTAGATGTGAGAATAAAGCTCAGCCAAACCTGAGCTTTAATGTATGTGTTGAGTACCCTCCACAAAGTCGCTGCATTCCAGGAGATTAATTCGTGAAGCAATCGAGGTTCACAGGACAGAAAAGTCTATTAACTGCAGACTAGATGTGAGAATAAAGCTCAGCCAAACCTGGAGGCCAGTCATTGAAGTCAGTAGCACATAGATATAGAGCTCTGAAATGCGGACATCAGAGGGGGAATCACCAAGTGTTTGGGAACTTCTTTCATGAGATGCAAACTAGGAGATTAGTCACAGGTGGAATGTGGTTAATGTGTTTCCGGAGTATGAGCAAGACAATGGAACCATTTCCAGTGCACTCAGACGGTCGTCTATTGATCTTGGAATGCAGCAACTCTGTGGAAGTGACTCAACACATACATAGTACCTACATATAAATAGGAGTCACACACACTGCGCCTGAGGATGTTTTTAACGCGAGGCGAAACGTCGCGAGGTGGAGAGAGGAAGCGATCGACGCGGCTGTCCCGAGCGCAGCTTTTCGACGCAATCATCAATCACCGTTACCGTATTTTTTTCAGTCCTTAACAGACTCGAAAATCAGAATTGCGGAGCAGAATTTTGCACCGTTTTGTGCTACTTTATTAAACAATTAAGTGTGCCTTGGCATAGCAAGGATGCAAACCCACAATACAGCACTTGTACAGTCTTTTAACAGCAGTGCAAATAACCGATGGGCCACGGTGCACAGTACGGTACAGGGCACGCGATTCAAGCCGTGCAGCACACAAGCCACACTTTCCAAGGAGGGGGGGGGAGGGGGGGGTCACCCGTCTTCGGCGAAAAAGAGGCCAGTGGCCGCACACAGCGTCAAAATATTTCTGGAAGGAGGGACGCACAAGGAACGCATTGTGTCTGCTTCCACAGGATTGCCGTCAAGCGACTCGCGGCATTTGTTCGCCGCGTTGAAATCCGCACCGCATTTGCAGTTGATTGTTGGCGATTGCGTGCTCCGGCTTACCGGTGCAAACAAAAAAAAGACACTCGACGGCTGCACGCGTAGGTTTGCCCCGCGACCGAGTTCAGTGAAATATGGCTGTGCTTTTGAGTGACGCTCTACCAGCTCCTTCCTTCATGTGTGCAATAGGCAAATAAAAACACATTACTGTATATAAAAACACGACAATGTGACTTCGTACAAATACACGTTTCAGAGTACGTCCTACATCTACGGCGAGCTCAAATGACTTACAATTCAGATGGTAGAGACATTAACAGGGTACAGCACGTAAAAACGTGATACGTCCTTTTAAAGGTGATGTAAAAAGCTACTCAGCTACTGCTATCTCAGAACCAAGCTGGGCTTTAATTAAGCATCAGCAGAAGTGCAAGGCTCATAATACACAATTCTGTGTTCAGGAATTAACCCCATCAGCAGCAGTAGCGGCGGTGGCGATGACACCATGTGCCACACTGCACCACGAACAAGGACTACGATGATGAAGACTAAATTCTCACAACTAGAACGAGCACAACTACAGTTCCACGTGTGGGTAGAGCTGGGGTCATCAAGCACTGGCGTGCACATAACAAACAAAAAACCTAATTCACATACACCACAACTGTGTCCAGCTTCAAATGTAGGCACATCACTCCGTCTATAGCCGTCTCTCCTTATTTATAGACGTAAAAACCCACAAAACGGGCCACTTGCAATGCTTACTGCAAAACTGTGCAGCACCTTGACCACAGCGGCACTGGGCAGTCCTTTCAATGGGTTAGAGCAACGATGACTCACACAAGAGATAGTTAAATATCAAATGTACGTAATTAAAATGGTTCATAGCCAACTGTCAATCCACTGTTGGATAAAAGCCTTCCCAAGCTGGCTTGGGTGGCACCCAGGATGAGATCTGGTGTTACTCACCATTGATTTTCTCTACGGTCAAAAATAACACAAAGGTAGCTGAGTTCACTGTACAGCATACTAAGCACTTCACTACTGCTTCAAACTGGATAAAGCATGGGTGATTAACATTGTAAATATATGGTCAAACGTAAACTACGCAATCAATGCTTGAAATTAATGAGCTATTTGTAACATTGCTTGCTCTTGTATTCTTTTACAAAAAAAAAGAGCTCCTGCTAAATATTCCCTTGTCCTGGTGGTGCTAGCAAGTGAAATATCTACTGTGGAGCCTATGGAGTCAGGTAGGATTGCAGAAGAGGCTTGGTTCAGCGCTTAAACATGATGAAATCGGAGTCAGGAGCGCCCTGCGCCATGACCGAAGAGCTGCTTGGGAGAGATTGCAAGTTTTCCTCCTCGCGTAAACATTCACAAACCGATGGCACGGCGTCGATGGATTTAAGACGGTGTCTGTTGGCGGTGGTACTGGTGATGTTCACTCGTGCAATAGGAGAGCGTGTGCAACTCAGGCGGAGGCAAATTCGTGACAATTTTTGTTTTAAATAAATATGAACCGCACACCATTGTTAATGAGACCGCCTAAAATACAAATGCTTGCTTGCGACAGTCGCTTCTGGTTACAGTATTCCAGCAACTGCTAACAGTTCTTACGTCTACAATGAACACGTTTCTCAGTTTCATCAGCCATCTCCATAGACCCAGGGTCAGATTTGCCCCAGTCTCTTCAGGGTGTTTGAAATCTCAACCTGCCACCCATGTACATAGCTGAGAGAAAATCACATAACAGGAGTGTTAAGCCTTCGACGCAAAAAAAAAGAAATTCAGAAATCCCCAAAGTGTCAGGGGGCTTTAGACAGTTGCATTAATATCTTAGGAGGGCAAAATCAATTGGAGTGTGTTTTTTTTTCCTTTCCCGAACGAGTATATAGTAGGTTGTGAATTCATAGATTGTTTAAAAATTCCACCATTTAAATAAACGACTGGGTGGATGAGGCATTATAAACCAGTAAGTACCCTGTCGTAGTCGGGCGTAACAAAACGTGCCGGGTGGCAAAGTCATGCAGTGAATAACGCTGCTGCGCACAGAAAGAAGGGTTCTATTCCCAGCTCGGGTGCCTTTCTGGGTGGAGTCTGCGCGTTCTCTCCGCGTGTGCACGTGGGTTTTTCACGGGCACCTTGGTCCCCCCCCTCCCGCCCTCCTCACCATCCAAATACACGCTGCTGCCCAGGTTACTTGGCCTGCTGAGTGAATTTCTCCAAAAATATTTCATGCGATGTCACGTCCTGGGTATAGCCCCGCCTTACACCCTGTGTCTGCTCCGGGCCCCGGCGGCGACCCTGTACAGGATTACACAGGTACTGATACCGAACTTAACGAAATATGCCTGTCATCCTGGCAATTATTGGTTTGTGGATCACTGCAACAACAAAAAAGCCCGTTTCATAGTAACCTGCCGAGTAACCAAGTAAGCATAGGCCTGGGCAGGTGGAACAGAGTTCTTGCTCAAATATTTGATGTAGGGGAGAGGGCAGTAAAGCTATAACCCGCTCAAATAATCACCTTCCGGGGATCCTTGGCTACTCAACAAAGGTTTCCATGGCTAACTGCCCCTCCAACTTTAAAAAGGCTGCCGCTTGCTTGCAGAGAACAGAAGCGAATGTTTCTCGTGTGGTTTTGAAAGGAGTGTACGTTGCAATATTAAAGTTGCACGTTGCGAAGAATCACGTGTCAAAAGGGAGTGCTTTATAGACGATTGAGGTTATTCTACATATAGTACTTCGAATAGCATTATTTATATTCCTCGGAGATTTTTATTTTTTAACACTGAAGCAAAAAGGCTTCGAATCTCCAGCACCCAGCATGCATGCACAGCACCTGCACTTGGCGGCCAAGGGATATTACTGCATTGACATGGACGGGTCAGCTCAATATTGAGATTGAAGCCAGGGTGATTATAATCGCAGTGAGCACGCCCATCCGTAGGTGGCCGTAGCTCACCCTCCTGCATTGGACACTGCGGCCGGTCATTAGTTATTCCTGTTACAGGTACCGTGAACAAAGATCTCAGCTCATTGTCAGAAACTGCTTAGTCCTGTCCAGGGTCGTGGTAAGCCGGAGCCTATGCCGGCAGAAACAGGGCGCAAGGCAGGGACATACCCACGATGGTACGCCAGTCCATCACCGGGCACTGCGGGCAATTTAGTCTGCGAGCCAATTAACCTATGCAGCAGCACGTTTTGTTTTGGACTGTGGGAGGAAACCGGAGTGCCCGGCGAAAACCCACACGGACACGGGGAGAGAACATGCAAACTCCACACAGAAAGCAGCGCCCGAGCCGAGATTCGAACCCGGGTCCTTCTTGCTGTGAGGCGTCAGCGCTACCCACTGGGCCACCGTGCCGTGAACAAAAGCCGCCCATCTCAGCACGCTAAAGAAGGTGGAAGCTTCGCCGTGGGTTGAAAGCACTTGGAAAGCGCTGCTGTAATGTGTACAAGTACGTAAGGCAGGTCACACAACAGTGGTTGGTTTCCTGCTAGTGCACAATAGGGATGAGGACCCACTACCCTCACAATACTGCATGCCAATTCCCACATCGTTTCCTATTACTTCAGAAACACATTTTGTTTCCACGGTTGTACAAATACAACACACGACAATAAAATCATTAAGTGGTCAGTGTCTACCTTTGGTCAGCCAGCTGTCAGTGACAGTAGCCCGCAATCAATATAAAAGGTACAGAATCTTGCACGCAACATTTTCTATATGTACTCATTCGTAATGGTTACACGTTGGCGTTAGGACTCAGAAGCACGGTGCATATATGCGTATACACACACACCAGAACGGCTTCAAATGTTTTATGCGACACTTCCAAAATGTCAGCCCCATTATGTAAATATATAGATTTATGCACAGACGTTAATATATTATTGATCACAAATGATGCACATACATACTACGCATGAGCCAAGAGTCCGGTTGGTTGGTGCAACTCTTGTCAAATACAGAAAGCTTTGAACGTAGGGATGTAATGATTTATTCCCACCGGTCATTGAACATTGTCCAATGTGAGGTTGATTCGATTCAAGAATTGACATTTTTTTTTTAATTTGTGAACAGAGCAACGTCCAGCTGTTGCAGGCGGGCACGCAAAAACAACTGAATGCACAAGTCGAGATTTCATGGAATAGTTAAACCTCTCGCGTGTCCCATCTCTACCGCCGCAATTAACCTGTAAAGCTACAAACTCAAGCCCTCACCCTCAAGCGCTCGGTCACCGTTAGTGCATCTTGTTGGCTGGTGGTGACAAATATTGCCATTTCTGCTCTCCGCACAGAGTTGATTCCGCTGATGGTTTGCACAGAAAAAAAAACACACATTTGTATACGTGGTCGACCAAACTGTTGTTGAGGCAGGTGCAATTCTTGACGCCTTCTTAAGCGGAGTTTCTAATGAGTTGAATTAAATCACGTGCAGCTATTTCAATGGGGAATGAAATATGCAACCGTCTTGGCATAATAAGGTATCCTCACAGTCAACAATGCAAGCAATATCACAGGTAGTTTCTATTCGGAGGAGTACGCCCCCCCCCTAATCCAGAGGTGAAGAGTAGGCTTGAAACTATTGACTCCTACGCGCTGATGAATTGTCATGACTGGGCATCACGAGCAGTGGATTCAGAAACATTCTCGTTTATCTGCCACTGCGCCGCATGTGGACATTATCAGTGGCCGCAGCGGTTTCAGCGAACCACAGAGAATACGAACGGCAAATCGTCGATCTCACAACGTTCGTAAGTGTTTCGTCGCTCACTTGTTTCAAACCCAAAAGAGCATCCTCGTGACTCCTCGTGTCGGCCCGCGCGGTGCTGCCGCCGCCGCCGCCGCCGCCGTCGTCGTCAGCGCAGCCACAGCGGCTCGTCGAGCCGCCGCACGCGCACCTTCTGCTTGTAGTGGTACTCCTTGAGGTAATCCTTGAGCACGTGCGGCACCGGCAGCGCGTCGATGCCGTCGTAGGTGAGGCGGCCGCAGATGGAGGCGCGGCACAGGCGCTGCAGGCTGAAGGGGAACGAGCGGTGCAGCGGCGTGGCGAGCAACGGCTCGAAGAACATGCACGCGCTCGGGTCCTTGTAGTGGCGGAGTAAGGCCGTGACGGCCGGCGCGTGGAACACGCACGGGTCGTGCGCGTCGAAGCTGAAATTGTGGTTCCACTGCTCGACGCGCGCGTGCAGCGAGCGCCCGTAGCGCCGGAAGCTCACCGAGAAAAGGTAGTCTTCCTGGGCCGAGTCGCGCAGCAGGAAGGTGCCCTCGGGGCGGCTCTCGAGCAGGGCCTCTGCCTGGTAGCGGTCCATGACGCCCCAGTAGAAAGGGCTCTGCGTGATGTCAAGCAGGTCCGGCACCAGGCAGTGGATGTAGTCGATCTGCGTGTGAGCGAGGCGCACCGGACCGCCCGGCGCAGGCCCCGCCGCCGCCGCCGCCCCCACCACCGCTGCAGGCTGCTGTAGCTGCTGCTGCTGCTGCACCTGTTGACAAAGGAGCTGGCTGAACATGAGCGCAGAGCTGGACTCCAGCCGGTGTCTCGGGGGAGGTGCAAACACCGCGACGGGCAACTCGTCATCCTCCGAACCAGACTCGGCGCCAACGCCGCTATGCCCAGCCGGCGGTGTGTTCGGCTGGCTCATGCCAGGTGCCAACTTGGGGCCGAGCTTGCACAGCGGGTTGATCTGCGCCGTTGTCTCGAAGGTGTGAATCTGCGCATCGGGTGGCGGATCCACGCCCTCCTCGATGCTCATCCGCCTGCGCTCCCGCAAAGCGTCCTCCTCATCCTCCGCCACGTCGAGCGAAGCCGCGAGGAATGGCCCGCGCGCCGCCCCCACCGACGCCCCCACCGGTGCCGTGTGCTGCTTGATGAGGTGCCACTTGCGTGCCAGCTCCGAGCCCGCTGGGAAGGGGCAGTGGTCGAGCATGAGCTCCGACAGGTGAATCTTCCGCTTGCTCGAAAGCTGCCCGACGGACAGCCTGCTGCCGTTACCGTCACAGGCGCCGTACGAGGTGTGGTGGCGCCGCGCGCCGGTGCTGCACAGCGGGAAGCACTGCCCGACGGTGTCCTGCAGGCGATTGCGCAGCGTGCGCGAGCGCGTGGGGGTCTGCTCGAAGCGGTGCTCCGTGCACACGCGCGCCTCGGCGCTCTCCGCCTCCGCGGCGTCGCCATCGCGGCACTCTTCGGTCACCAGCCGCGAGTGAACGTTAACGTCGTCGGCGTCCAAACCGGCGGCGGCGGCGCCGTCGCCGCCGCCACCGCACCGCGCTTCGCTGCCGACGCAGCCATCACCGCCGCCAACCTGCGAGCGTTTTTTCTTACTGGTCCAGGGAGCGTGGCGGAAATACGAGTCTCTCAACGAGTTTACAGCACCGACTTTGGATTTTGGCTTTGCCCCCGAGCTGCAATCCTGTGACGAATTTAACCCCACAGTGACATCCGGCACTATGACAACAATATCAGCGCCTTCCCTCTGCACGGATTTGTCACCGCTCTCTGCCACCTCCGCGTTCAAGCTCGAGGCGTTCTCCTTCGCAGCCATAGTGGGGCTCCCGCGAGCTGGCAATTCCTGTTGTTGCTGGGCAGTGAGAGCTCCCAGAGGATGCGAGGCAGCCGCCCCCTCAGCTTCACGACACTCGCTAAACCAGCGGTGGCATTTGTACTTCAAGCTGATCCAGGCCTTCTCAACCCTCTCCATTGAAGAACCTACGGAGAGAAAAAAAAGCGAGGGATTAAAGGGTTTTCATCTGGTTTGATGTTTTCAAGAGCAGCAGATGTAAGCTCTTGGAGATTAACTTTAAACGAACCGCTCTATTAAAATATACAAGGTCATATGAGCCACTGTAAAAAAAATGCAATACGCACGTTGTTTTATTTTACTAAAGCTCACACAATCATCAAATTATAAAGTATAAATGTAAAAAAAAACGTCTTATCGGTCATTGTCAGGTCATAGTTCCTGCACGGCACATTACGAACAGGAAAACGATATCTAAATGTAATGCGTGTAGAAATGCGTCTACATTTACGGTAAAATATTTTAATTCCAATGAGGACGAACATACCGACAAGCCCCAACGAGGCAGAGCAGCTGTCAGTGGCGCCTGCTCTGTCGTGTGAAGGCGCTATGTTATCTGTCTACTGTATCGTGTTATGTGTACATGCGTGGGAGGGTATATTTACATGTAGACAGGTGTACGTGGGAAGGTAAGTGTGTAAGTGTATCCGTGTGTCAGTGTATCCCCATACGCACGTGTATAGTTAGTGCACCGCACTAGTAACTCGACCGAGTTACGAGTTTGATTCAGTGCCGGGATTAACACGAGTGGTCTATGTGAAACATCGCTGGACAGACTCAATCGGCATGGTACTGGAAATACTGCTCGCTCATGAGCCAATTCGGACTTAACAGGTGTTGCAAACAACACTTACTCCAACAGTCCAACTAGGCTATGCAGTGGTAGGGTGAAAGGCGCTTTAGAAATGCAAAATATTAACGTTAGTCGCACAGAGCTGGGTGGCCCGGCAACAACCCAAGGGGAATTACGCAAGCAAACCAACCGACTGATATACAGCTGGCAGATAAGATCACAGTGACATTGTTTAAAAGAGCAGGACGTTTACTGCAGCTAATAAATACCTATATGTCCCGTACAAAAGCACAGCTACATATACATATGCAGAATATAGAGATACAACATATTACGCACAACAAGCCTCCTACTTAATGTCCAGAGACTTCTCTATACACGCACACCTATACTAACATATACAGGCACCCCGTATAGCCATATCGTCAGGATGAATACATCTTGTGTCAGCATTTATTAAGGCCGGCACGGCACAAAGCAGGGTGTTGTGGGCAGCAGTAAACTCAGCCACTGCTGACAGTGCGGTGACAACGTTCAGACGCCGCACTTCATTCAACGTTAGGTGAACCTAGGGAAGGCCCAGAACAAGCCGTGAAACATTTTCCACCGTTAGAATTGAAACACGTAAACCAATAACAAATAGGGCGGCGCGGTGGCCCAGTGGGTAGCGCTGACGCCTCACAGCAAGAAGGTCCCGGGTTCGAGTCTCTCGGCTCGGGTGCCTTTCTGTGTGGAGTTTGCATGCTCTCCCCGTGTCCACGTGGGTTTTCGCCGGGTACTCCGGTTTCCTCCCACAGCATGCTCCTGGATAGGTTGATTGGCTCGCAGACTAAAATTGTCCCGCAATGCCCGGCGATGGACCGGCGTCCCGTCGTCGGGTGTATTCCTGCCTTACGCCCTGTGTTTCCGGGATAGGCTCCGGCTCACCGTGACCCTATATAGGATTACGCGGTTTCAGATAATGAGATGAGACTCTTACACACACACGCGCGCCATAATAAGGCTCCTGCACAGGATTTCAGACACTCTCACACACGCTCCTACACACGCACCCAGACACACACGTCGCTTATGGTTCGTTCAAGCAACAGCCGTCACAAGTCAGTCAGTCACACCGCTTGTGCCAGGCTAGGTGTCGCGACCCACGTGCAGTAAAGGCTCTCCGGCATGGCACAGGTGCTACGAGTTCATTGACGCAGACGGCTGACATTCTTAAGGCAGTGACACACGCCGACACAAAGGCAAAGATCCCCCACGTAGACTGTGGAGCGCGTTTGGCGGTCACAGGAGGTGGGTGACCAGCACCGCGCGCGGCCGTCTTTGTCTCCCTCATGGCAATGTTTACACACCGCGCTCTGGCTACTCATTTGGGGCTGAATCGACCTAGGGGAGAGGCGCAGGAGCGGTGCACAGAGCGGTCACCGGTGTTGGCCGTGAGTGGGAATCACCGTCTTCGCATCCCAGCGCGCTCTCTTAACCTCCGAACCTAACACACAAGCTAACATAGCCAATGTAACATCAACCCCCCCCCCCTCCTGAAAAGAGTTACACGGTGTACACACACACACACACACAACAACAACAACCGCCATCGCCACTAAGTGTCGGTGAAGTCACCGCGGCCCCTGTGCCAGGCCAGGTGCACGTTGGCTCTCACGCGGAAGTGTCGATGGCTCGCCGACAGGAGGAGGTCACGGGACAGACCCGGGTGCCCGGGGCTGTCACGGGACAGACCCGGGTGCCCGGGGCTGTCACGGGACACCGAGATGACTGGCAGACGCGGCACCGCCCGTGCCCCCGAACCGGACCCAGCACACCTTGCACCGCACACCTGATGTCACTGTTGTTATTAATAGGCGACTCGCACACGATTGCTCCTCTACAACACACACACACGCACACCTCTGCCACTCGCTCACCCAGAAACCTTTACACAGCTCTCCGCACAAACAAACAAACCCCCAACCCTCCTCTCTCTACACCATCTCCCCACACTCACCAACAGGAATATCCCGAATGTCACTAGGGTGCGTGTGTGTCGATTTCGTCGGCCTCAACACACACTGACCAGACTATAGGCACAGCACACAGACCACACAGCTCTGTGCAGCGCTTTGTGACCCTCGGGTGAAAAGCGCTCTGTAAATGCCGTTGTTATTATTAATACACGGCACACACGCACACCTCCCACTCTCACCACTGAACCTTTACACAGCTCTCCGCACAAACATCGCCGCCCCCCCC
>JAZEWT010000004.1:4628240-4639021 GCA_036362905.1 Mordacia mordax
GCAGGCGAGTGGCGGGCGAGGGGCGGCGGCGAGTGGGCGAGTGGCGGGCGAGGAGTGGCGGCGGGCGGGCGAGGAGTGGGCGAGGGGCAGACGGCGGCAGGGTCAGCACGGCCCGTGTGGCGGTCCCACGTCCCGTGGCTCGTTAGTGATTGCGTCTCCCGGTCGAAAGCAAAACAATATTAACTCTATGCCAGGGACAAGGTGATCGTCCTCCAGACTGCATCTGTTCCTCCGCAAATGCAATGGTACCAGTCGATAGCAAGAATCCCCGCGGCTAAAATCTATACTCGTTCGTACTGTAGGTTATCGCACATGATCACGTGCGTATTATATATGCTCCTGGATGGTCAGAAAAGAGTCTTATTAAAATACGTGACAAAGCGTGGACCGACAAACGTTCGTGAAAAATGTAGTACCGTGTAGTCTCATCTCATCTCATTGTCAGAAACCGCTTAGTCCTGTACAGGGTCGTGGTGAGCCAGAGCCTATACCGGCAGACACAGGGACCAAGGCAGGGATATACCCACGGTGGGACGCCAGTCCATCATCGGGCACTGAGGGCAATTTAGTCTGCAAGCCAATTAGTCTATGCAGCAGCATGTTTTTTGGATTGCGGGAGGAAACCGGAGTGTCCGGCGAAAACCCACGCGGACACGGGGAGAGAACTCGCAAACTCCACACAGAAAGGCACCCGAGCCGAGATTCGAACCCGGGACCTTCTTGCAGTGAGGCGACAGCGCTACCCACTGGGCCACCGTGCCGCCACATTAAAGTAAATCGACTTTCTTTAACGAAACTTAAGACGACTGCTTCCTAAATCGCTTGAGGGATTTCGCTCGTTCACAAGCCTGCGGATGGGATGCGAGCAACTGTCGCACACCGCGGCGGGCTCCGGAGGTTTAACGACCGCTAACGGCCCACCTTATCCTCCTGGCTACGGAAGTAGTAGAAGACTTTCCCGACGAGGGCGCACCAGACCCGCTTGGAGTAGCCATGCTTCACCTGCACACGAGGCCGACGGAACGACAGCAGAGCTATGCACAGCACAGAGGGCTACGTGGCGTTCTGTTGAGATATTTTGAGATTGTTTGGAAAGGAGATCGTTAGAGATTTGAAACTATAAAGGAAAAGGTGAAGGACACCTACTCATAATGTGAAGATTTTCCTTCGCTGCTGATTATTTGAACTTCTTAGGTGAGATCCTTTCACTTGTCATGCAAACTGTAAGTTTTGATTGCTTGCAACATTTTTATTTTCATTTTACGGCTCGATGTATGATATTTCCTCTCCAAAGCAATTCTCACATTTCCAGAGCACATTGTTCCGGATGATGATTATTATTATCATCTCTTGGCCATGTCAATTACTTCTATGCGACCCTTGTCAACTCTCGCTTCCCATGCAACCTGATTTACACCTCGGCTGCGTCACCATCAAAACAAAAAGAGCTCTTGCTCTCAAAGAGCCTGACCCAACATAAACCGGCCGGCTCATGTAGAACCACCTTCGTACCGACCACACGAGCTCAGTGCAGCACACGTCCAGCCAAAACCGTGCGCGGCGCGAGCCTAACGCGGATTCGTGTTCGGCGTGTACGCGCGCACCTTGGTGAGCCAGCCGTGCGCGCAGGGCTTGAGGTGCGGCCACGCGAGGCCCGGGCGGGCGGCCTGCACGTGCAGCACGGCATGCAGCGCGCGCACCCACTCCTCCAGCAGGTTGGGCGAGTCGGCCGCCAGGAACAGCGTGCGTTTCTCCGTCACCAGCTGCGCAAAAGACGCGCGGCGGGGGCGGCACAAACCGCGTTCACTATTGGCCAAGTCGTTGGCGGGAGACGGTGGTGGGCGGGCAAGGGAGGGAACTGTGCCCTGAGGGCGTGTCCACCTGGGAGGCCTTGCATTGTTCTCATCTCATTATCTGAAACCGCTTAATCCTATATAGGGTCACGGTGAGCCGGAGCCTATCCCGGAAACACAGGGCGTAAGGCAGGAATACACCCGACGACGGGACGCCAGTCCATCGCCACGGTGAGCCGGAGCCTATCCCGGAAACACAGGGCGTAAGGCAGGAATACACCCGACGACGGGACGCCAGTCCATCGCCGGGCATTGCGGGACAATTTTAGTCTGCGAGCCAATCAACCTATCCAGGAGCATGCTTTTGGACTGTGGGAGGAAACCGGAGTGCCCGGCGAAAACCCACGCGGACACGGGGAGAGCATGCAAACTCCACACAGAAAGGCACCCGAGCCGAGAGATTCGAACCCGGCACCTTCTTGCTGTGAGGCGTCAGCGCTAACCACTGGGCCACCGCGCCGCCCGCCTTGCATTGTTTGCCTCTCAATTTTATTCGAGCCTATTTATCGACACGGCCGATGGTGGATGGCGGTGGACGGGAGTCGCGAGGAGGAAACGTGCCCGAAGTGAACAACGCACGCGGGTCGTGCCGCGGTTGTGAAATGGGCTCGTGCGCAGGAGGCGAAAGGAATCAACGCGAAACTGAAGGCCGTGAGAGAGTGAGACACACTGGGGAGAGCTTCACACGGCGGTGGTTAAGCGTGTGCTTGCTGACGATGCTATAAACGCAGCGGTCATTGTGTCACAGGTGTGTGGAAGCGAATGGCGCGTGGAGACCAAAATTGCTCACCTGCATCATCTGAGCTTCGTCGCCACGAACCACGCGGCAGCAGGAGTTCAGCTCGATCTGCCCCTGGGGCTTGCGGATGACATCGCTCTGCAAGGGTTCAAAGGTGGGAGGGTGGAGGAGAGGTGGGGGGGGGGGGCAAACGTCACCTTACTGGTTAGCAGTGGCAAGCTCACGGCCAGCCTTGAGAGATGAGCTCAGTGGCAACACCGTAAGGGCTACACGAGGCAAGATATCGTAACTTTGATATGTATGAATGACACTGCTGTGTGGTTCTGGTTACTTGAATTCAATCCCCAGCCATGGGCGATATTATAAGATAACAATAGGTTTTACCGTATCTGGCGATTATGCAGGTGTTAAGATCTTAACACCTTAAGATCTTAACACCTTAAGATCTTAACACCTGCATAATCGCCAGATACGGTAAAACCTATTGTAATCTTATATTTGTCTATTGGCAAAAAAGTACCCATGGGCGATATTAGTTGCGGCCTGGGATCTGAGAAAAGAGGTCTGGGATGGGTGTCTCACCGGGGACTTGTAATAGAGCAGTTCCCCACCACGAAGCACGAACCAGCGTCGTTTCCACGTGGGCACCTGTCCTCCCAGCTTGAGCAGGTAGCCCGACTTCTCCAGGGTCTCCTGCCAAGCCAAGTCAACAACTCCTCATTCGCACCGAGTCGCAAGACTCCGGCGGGCAGTTCCTGCGCAACCCCTTCTCTGCGACGTTTGGCCGTTTTCAGAATCGATATTCATGCGCAAGTCCGGAAACCTAGCAAACTAGAGGAAAACCACGCTCGCAACGGGATAATGCTCATTTCTAAATATTTTTGTAGAGCTGGAAAAAAACTTGCTCGCCGTAATGCCAGTTGGTGGACACCTGTACAATGGGAGACTCATATAGACGTGGCTATCTCTGCACGATCCATCAACCCTTTCCCCTAAGGCACTATACTGGAGAAGGCAGCCAAGCAACAGGCACGCCAAGATCGGGTGTCATACTGCATGCTGATCTGGGTTTAAAAATCAAAATCTTAGCGGTGCTGGCATGGGTGTGCCACTCATCGAGTGGCACAGCTATGGAATGCGCAGGTGGTGCAACTTGCACCAGCAACACGGGCGCTGGGCTACCAAGAAAGGGGGCAAATTCGTCTGCGTGTCCAATTCCATTCCTCGCCGCAGGGCCCAAGGTGACTGAGCTAATAAACTGTGTCCGTGGTTGGGACGTTCAGCCCTCCGCTGATCTCCCGTGCACACACACCCCGACTACGCTGCAGACGCCGCATCACGAGACGACGAATTGCACTCGGGACGGACAAAGCTCCCAGAAAATACCACGAAAGCTACTTGTGAAATCACTAGCAACAGGTCGATGTCAGCAGCAGCCGCTGCTGCTGCGGCTGCTGCTGCGGCTGGGGCCGTGCAACCGCATCGGAGGCGGTGCGGCTGCGAGGCGGGGGAGCTTACGGCGCGCGTGCTGTCCGAGGAGCGAGCCGAGCACGTCTTGAGCAGCTTGTGCTCCGGCTCCGAGTGGTCGCTGTCGGCCCAGCACGCGTCCGGCGGGATCGCGTAGTCGCTCTCCGACGACATCGACGACATCGACACGCCTGCTCGCAACGCACGCGCGGCGCGGCAGAGGCGCGATCCGTCAAGGGGGCGAGTGCCGGAGCGCGGGGAATTCCGGAAAACGCGCGCCAACGTGCAGGGACCCACCTCTCTTAACGGCGCGCGGGCTGCCGGGACCGCCGCCCTTGCGAGCGGCGGCGGCGGCCGTCGGGGGCTGAGCGGCCGCGGCGGGGGCCTGCGGCGGGTTGGGCGGGGGTCCGGAGGGCGGCGCCGGCGGGGCCGACGACGGCGGCTCGGAGGCCGAGGCGCGGGAGCTGGCGCGCGACGACGAGCCGTCCTCGTCAGAGCACGACGCCCGGTCGGGCGACAGGGGCGACGCGCTCAGCTCCGTCGCCTTCTGGAGAACGCGGTCGCGAGGGCGGAGCGGCAGAGTCGCGTCGCGCCGGTCGCCCCGGGGCGGAGGGATAACACGTGACACGAGGCGGCTTTGCGCGCGATAACGTTGCTGGCGGGTACGCGTGCACGCAAGAGTGGCGGCTCTGTATGCGGGGTTAAGCGTGCTGCGGTGCGTCGATTCGTCAGGGAAAATCACTGCGACCGCACGCAGCCTGTGCACTGAATTGTACGCGTCGGCAAAGATTATTTCAGACTCGTGCAAATTATAAATTTATGTTCAATGTAGGCTAACGGAGCTATGTCGGTGAAATTGTAGTTTTAAAAAAAACTGCAGTGAATGCGGCATGATCACGTTGTTCATGTATAATATTCAGTTAAGATTTTGCGGGCAGATATATTAGGCGGTAGAAATATGGTGCACCTTTGAACACCTGCACGTTGGAAGACGTGTGCAATTTAAATTATTTGTATTATCAATCTCACATCAAGAGATATTTACAGAAAACTACCACTGCAATACAGTAATAACTGTACAAATCATGGACATACTTTGGAAGTGTGGTACCATTTTTCAAACGATGGGCCCTTTTGACTTTTGTGAGTTTGTTCAATTGTGCAATTTTAAGTGCGACTAATTTTAAGCGTTTCTGATTAATTAAGATTGTGGTTAGAGTTTAATTCATGCACAGGTTGTTGCTGTGAGTTTATTTGTCCCTTGATTTTGTCCGTCGTTACCGTTGGTCATTGAGGTCGTTCGTCGCGTCACAGGAATCCCCACAACTCGTTATCGGGGGTGCTTTCTGCCGCGACAACGAACGCCCACCGATCTCCGACAGTGGCGGTGCCGGGTGTGCAGGTTGCGCGCTGCGCGGGGTGTTGCCGCTCACCCCCTTGAGCATGGCGTACACCGGGGCTGTGAGGCTGTTGTAGATGAAGCTCCTGAACGGGCTGGACGTAGTCCAGGCCACCGGACTTGACACAGCTGGGGAGAGGCGGCGAGAGGAACCGTTCGACAGGCGGCACAGGCAAATGGGTGCAGATCGGGGTCAATCAGGCGACAGACCCGGGTCGGACAAAAAACGGAGACGCTGTTAAACCATGAACTCACCTCTACCCACCGGGACCGCGGAATCCCCACCGCTCCCTGACCCTGACATCCTCAGGCCGGACTTGGCAATGGCATAAATGCGGCTCTCCTGTTAATGTAACAACACATATCTTTAATCAATCGCGATACAAATATCGGCTGCCGTGGCAAAGTAAATGATGGTCAATTCTAATTATTCCAGAAATAAAGTCACAAGCGCTCAGTCACAGAACGCCTGAAGATGCCTCCAACGTGGGGAAGTGAAACGTCGCGAAGAGCTGAGGAGAAGTGCTCGAAACGGCTATCCTGAAAGAGCAGTGTTTGGAAGCAATCATCATGCATGGAGCCGTGAAAACCTATGTCAGCACATTAATATTATCAACACTTAATATTCCAGACCCCTTAATGCTTCAACAATATCTGGTAATGTTGAATGGGTGCTAAATCTAAATACAAAACCGCAATGATTACAGAGAGATATTCTGCAACTTGCATTTAGCAAACGTAGCTTTAACTCTGACACAACTAAGGTACGAGAACCGGTCAGTGGCCGTAAAGAAAATCCCAACAAGAAAAACTGTGGCGGAACACGACGCGTAAGAAACTGTACCCAAGATGGCAGGCGATGAAGCGGGGGCGTTGGTGGAGCCGGGGTGCTCACCACCTGCCCATCTCTCGCTCCGTCTGCCGCAACCACCGCCGCCGCCAGCTCCCCGTCGTCGGTCTCCATGCCGTCGCTCTCCTCCTCCCTCTGCGGTGCCGCCGTGCAGCGGCCGTTGGCATTTTCGCCGGCGACCGTCTCGTCCTCCGTGTCGTCGTCGTCGTCGTCGTCCGTGTCGATCTCGGTTTCGAAGCGGACGCGAACGGGCGACTGGCTGCGGACGTGACGTCTGAGCATGACCTCCGACCTCCGCTCCACCGAGTCGCCGTCCGCCGCGCGGGGCCGTCGCCGCCGCTGCGCGGTTCCTCCCGTGGCCCCGCGCGCCTCGGGGAGCGTCGCGCACGTGGGGCGGGCGTCCTGATTCGGACGGCGCGAGTCGTCACCGCCGTCCCCGTCGCGGTGCCGCTGGCCGTTGTGGCCACGGTCGGCGTTTGCCGCCGCGCTCCCCGGGCTGGCGTCGGACACGGGGCTCGAGGAGTTGGCGATGCCTGACGCCGGGCCGCAGGCGGAGGTCGACGAGGACGAGAACGAAGAGAAAGACGACGACGAGAAGGAGGGCGGAGTGAGGCTCAGCGCGGACACGCGGCTCGGAGACAGCTCCAAGGCGGCGGCGGCGGCGTATCCGCCGCCGCTCGCGCCCCCAAATCCCGTGAGCGCAGTACCAGCCGCGTTCGCCGGAGTCGGGGTGGCGTCACCCGCCGTGGCGGCGGTGGGCTGCGGAGGAACCACCGGGCTGAGAGGCGGCACAGGGGGAGCTGTGCACGGCCTCCTGGGCGAGCTCGACGCCGCCGCCGGCGCCGCCGTTTGCGCGCGCGACTGCTCCCGCATCGTTGGTGCCGCGAGCACGAGCGTCTGCTCCGCTTGCCGCACGATGACGCCGTCGTCTTGGCCGGGCCGGCGGAAGCGAGACTCCCACTCGCTCGTCACCGTCGCCCGGCCCGCGCTGCCGGAGCTGAGCACGAACGGCCTCGGCTCCGAGCCCATCAACTCCGCCGAATCGGCGTTTCTGCGCGGGTCGCCCGCTTCGGCCTCCGCTTCGTCGTCACCATCATCGTCGTCGTCCTCGGCATCTATGTAGTCGTCCCCATCCTCCTCCTTCATCATCGCCATCAGCGTCTTTGTGGCTGCGGGGGAGGGAGGAGGCGGGTGGTGACGCGGGTCACGGTGGGAACGCTCTGCTCGCGTCGCGAGTGGTCCACGCCGGCCGCGCGGCTCCCGTGTAATTGGCTCCTCTCGGTTATAAACAACATGGATCCGTGCAGACGGAGCGAGCTCTCGCTGAGCAAAGGTCCTCTCCGTGTTTTAACAGAAAGTTTTCATTGCTTCGGCAGATAAATCGGAGGTCAGTGGTGTGATGAGAGCATGTGAGGGTAAGATGACTGCATGTTTACAAATGAGCCTGAAATAAACCTGTTAGTGTAATTAATAGGAATAATAATTGCATTTATAGAGCGCTTTTCACCCGAGGGCCACAGAGCCCTTCACAGAGCTGCCGAGGGAACGGAATGTCAACAACAACGGCACCAGAATGTAAGACAAACAGCAACAACATTTTTTGTGTTTTTTTTGTGTATATACACAGTGCTGCAGAACAAGCAAAATATGATCAGACCTTCAACTACAATCTCAAAATGCAAAATTACCAGTGAATATAATACATATATTGGGAACGGTTTAATTCAACATTTATCGTATAATAATAATAGCACTTCTAGTAATGATCCGAAGACACTCAGACGAAAGGAGGTTGGTTGAGCGTTCATATGGCCGTGGGATTCTACCCCAATACCCTCCTCTTGAGGAGCAACCGGCCAATGCGGTCCGACCTGGGTGACCGTGGACGGCGACCGTGCGAGCCGGTCGTGCGGCCCTGCGTGAAGTCGCGGCGTCACCGACACTTGAATCGCGCGGGCGGCGATCGCCGTTAAGGAGCGCGCGACACGGCGAGCAGGGGACTTACCCTGCAGGCTCTGAATCTGCTCCTGCTGCTTCTGATTGGCCGCCCTCAGCGCTTGATTCTCAAACTCCAACTGAGGGAGAAAAGATAAAAGAGATTTTTTTAAAGAAAGGTTTGAGCAAAACGGGATGTCAACGAGACTCCGGTCTCAGCAGAGCGGTAAATACCGTGGACCCCGTGTCTTACCTCGTGCAGTTTCAGCGTCACCCACTCCTTAATTTTTGCGGCCTTCTCTTCGATCAATTTCGTCTCCTGAGCTCGGATTCGCTTCTGTCGAGAAAAAAGGGGAGCGCGGAACGAAACCCATGAGGAATCCGAACCTCGTGCCCGTCAGGTACGCTCAGGTGGGTTTTCGTTTGGTCATTATTTACTCTGCCACCGATCGTCAGACTCGGATGGAGCAGGGTGAAAGGGGAAAGGTGACGCGGAGGGCAACACTTTTAGTGACTAGAGGTGGCGTTTGGCAGCTCCGCGGTGTGACGCGACGGCGCACGGGGCGTGCGAGCGGGCCCGTGTCGCGCGCGAGCATCTCTGCGGGTCGCGCTCGAGCGAATGTGTGCGAGCGGGCCCGTGCCGCGCGCGAGCGAATGTGTGCGAGCGGTCGTGCCTGCTGGTAGAGGTCGCTCTCGAGGCCGGCGAGGGCGACCTCCTTCTGGTGGAGGAGGCCAAGCAGCTCGGGGCAGCGAGGGCAGGAGGGCCCGTGTCCCCTCCCTACCGAGTGGGACGGCGACGACGACGCGGCCCTCAGCTTCTCCTCTAGCACCCGAACCTGGCGGTCACGGACACGCACACACGCGCGCACGCTCGCTCGAGACGGAGCGCGTGGACGGGGGCCGGGAGGCTCCAGTGTCGGGGATTCGGTCGCGAACCCCCCTGGGTTCGGATCCGGGTTTCAGACTCCCAGTGCGTGCGAGTCTCGAGCGTCGCAAGCATCGACGGTCTCTGCCTGATGGCCGTAGACTGAACAAACGACTCGATGGCATTTACATTTTGCGATTTTATACTTTGCTAAATTGCAGCCGCAAATGTACGAACATCATTGCGGCTGGTTTGCGGCAACCCTCTTGATCCATAGCAGGCTGCGCGTCTAAAGGGACGAGCGCCCGCCTACGGCGTGGACCAGAGAAAGCCGTATGGGAAGGATCTCGGAAGTGTTGCCATGAACACTTCTTGCACGGCCATTCTCCCGGACGTGCGTGGGCGGCTGCACGGCGCTGCTCCTTCACGACGCTACTTGAACAGCAACGATCGGAATCACCGTCGCGAAAACCAAGAGGGTAGTGCGGTCGTCTCACAGCAAGAAGGTCCCGGGTTCGAATCTCGGCTCGGGTGCCGTTCTGTGTGGAGTTTGCATGTTCTCTATTCGTGTCCGCGTGGGTTTTCGCCGGGCACTCCGGTTTCCTCCCACAGTCCAAAAAACATGCTGCTGCACAGGTTAATTGGCTCGCAGACTGAATTGCCCGCAGTGCCCGGTGATGGACTGGCGTCCCATCGTAGGTATATCCCTTGCCTTGCGCCCTTTGTCTGCCGGAATAGGCTCCGGCTCACCGCGACCCCGTACAGGACTAAGCGGTCTCTGACGATGAGATGAGAACCAAGAGACCACCAGCAGGTCAGCACGTGGACGCGGGGGGGGGTTGGAGTTGGACCCACATTGAAGGGGGGACAATAGTGGATGGCAGCAAGGGGGAGGCGCGCGGGGGGGGGGCAGCGATTGTGCCGTTGTTTGCGCTCGAGCATGTACACAAACGGAGAGAAGGAGACACCCCTTGGCAGCCTGCCGGGGATGGTTTAAGCAAACAAGAAGCTCAGCGCCATGCTAAAGCGCTGTTAAGTGTCAGGATTACAAACACGAAGCAGGCATCTGTAAGCCTGGGCCATTTTCTGGGCTCGGAGAGGCAGACAAACGGCCACTAATTGTTTTGTCTCATCCTCCCCCTACCACCCCCCCCCGCTCGGATCTTTTCAGTCTCTCACAGTCGAGGGTGGGGGCCGACAGCCACGTGTTCTCTCGAAATGAGCCGGAGGCCGCAGAGACAGAGCCGTCACAGCCATGCCCTGCTCTCGCGCAAAGGCGGCGCTAATCCCGTGCCAAAAACACAACCGCTGACCAATAAACACGAAAAATATGTAACCAGCTCCCACCACACCCCACCCGGCCGGCCAGGCGGCCGCCCCACAACATCAACGAAAAAGAAACATGTTTTGAGAGAATTCGAGTTAAAATACTTTTGCATGAAATCGACTGTAAATATGTATCTTACTGAAACTGCTTTCAATGAATTTTTGCTCGCAGGTGGCAGCCAGCCCTGACCCCTAGCCCTGATGTCTTCTCTCCACCCCCAAATCCTCCAGGACTGTGCTGCTTTGTGCTTAAGAAGTGTTGTTTTTTTGTTCAACGCCAATCAAAGTGTTGGTGGGGAGAGCGCCGGGCGAGTTGGTTAGGGGGCATTGCAAGAAAAAGGGGGGGG
>JAZEWT010000004.1:4682122-4700908 GCA_036362905.1 Mordacia mordax
CCCCCCCGCCCGGCGCCGCGCGTTGCGCCGTGGGTGCAGGCAGCCGGGGCAGCCTGGCTGGGCTGGTGGCGTGCGTGCGAGCGGCGGCGCGCACGCGCGCCGTGCTGCCCCCGGACGGCGACGCGAGGGCAGCGCCCGTGGACAGGCTGCTGCTCGGCGAGGAGCTGATGGGGCGAGCTCTCGTGCACCGATGTGACCAGGTTCATCTCGCTCGGTTAACACCTTTGCCCGACCGGCGAGGCACCTAATTAGCCGGCCCGCGTCCGATTGCGACCGTGAACAGGCCGCGGTGCCCATACCCCGTAGTGCTTGGTACATAAACTGAAGGGCTCGCTAAGCGGTAAAGATAGTTTTTTAGGCACGTAACAATTCGTAGATTAATATTTATACTTTTTTTACACTCATGATAATTGCATCACATTGTGTGCGTAAGAAGCACTTCGAATTTGTGCACATTCTGTGTCTCCGAGTTAACATTTTAAGCAGCTGTTCAATTTTAGAATGATGGATTAGACCATGTAAGGTGGAACAAACGAGAACTGATACAAATGAAACGGTGAAGGGAAGACAACAAAAAAATACTGATTCCTTCAACCAATCGTTTGGCAAAAGACGTATGGGTGGTGGCAATGCCATCAAAGATCCCCCATATAGCCTTAACAGACTGCAGGGTCAAGTGTCGTTAGCGAGCATCTATGAAGGTCGACACGGCACACGAGGGGATGGGCGACCAACACCACGCCCGGCCGCTTTTGTCTCCCCAGTTGTGATGGCAATGCCATCTCCCCCCGTTGGCAATGCCATCTCCCCCCGTTCCACACACACGTTATGCACACCACCCAGTCATCCCGAGACGCACGCTCGCCGCACCACGTCATGCGTGTGCATGCCGAGCATCCCCCGCGTCTTGCAGGTGCGCCTGGATGCGCTGGCGCTGCTGTGCGAGAGCGTGCGCGCCACAGAGCCCGTGCGGCCCCGCGAGCTGGCGCTCCTCCGCGCCGCTCTGCCGCTCGCCCTGCCCAGCTGGTCCCCGGCCACGCGCCGCGCCACCCTGTCGCTCCTCCGCAAGGTGTGTTCCGCCTGTACGTTTGCCCGTTCCCGCTGGTACCCGCTCGGTAGCACTTCCAATGTCTCACACATCAGCTCTCGTCCTTAATCTGCATCTCACTACAACACTCGGTTAATCCTAATACTTAACTAGAATTTAGCGGTGAGCAACCGTGAGGTTTCGCCTAACCCACACCCAACAATATTGGATGCTAACCCTAAACCTAACATCGTAACACAGGCTTAACAGTGCAATACCATAATATAATACCGTGATCCCAACCCTCACCTGGCCAAATTGTGTAGCCTAACCATAACCCCGACTGAATGCTGGAGTATAATCACTAACCCTGACGTAATCCTCACCCTGACTTAGGAATAAATGTAATGACGTAAGTTTTCACGGCTCGATGCATGATGATTGCTTCGAAAAGCTGCTCTCTCGGGACAGCCGCGCCAATCGCGATGGAGGGAGAGAGGAAGCGATCGACGCGGCTGTCCCGAGAGAGCAGCTTTTCGAAGCAATCATTAGCAACAATTATCCTGCAGGTAGGGATTTTCCTCCAACCATGGTGTGTGCGCGTGCACGTGCGATGCCGTGCGTGCTCGACGCCGAGCCTGCGTGGGATCGCGCGCATGCCGTGCGCGCGCGTGCCGTGCGCGCGTAACGTTGGGCGCTTCTCTGCCCGCAGCTGTTGCTGCGCATGCGGGACGGATCGCTCGCGTGGCTCCGGCGGTCGGGCTCCCCCGGGCGAGAGGGCCCGCCCGGGGCGGAAGAGCCGGGCCCGCACGCCGGCCTGCGGCAATACCGGGTGACGACTCCACCGGCGCGGCAACGCTCGGCACCGTTCGGTCTCGCGTCGTTAAAGCGATGGGGCGGCGACCGCCCCCCCCCCCGCGCTGCACGAGCAAACCATCTCGCTCACACCTCACCACATTCGTCACCGTAACGCAACGCAAACAGTGCGGAGTTATGTTTGTGGTTGACAGCTCTTGGAAAGAGCGCTGTTGGAAACGCCAGATATACGAGTTTTACGAGTCCATCTGAGTGCATTTGAAGCAGTTTTAATCATTGTTGTTGTTCTACTTTCGTTCTATTGTTATAATTATTATTAATAATTTTACGTCTCAACCCTTGGGACTCACTGAGAGAGTGAAGTCTTCGCCTCACAGCAGCAGCAGCCGCTGTACCAGTACCGGCATCTCATTCACCGCATAGCTCACCGCTACACTCACCCTCACCTTCCTCACCTTGCTCTCCTCTCACGGTCCTCCTTCTCTACCTTACCATGCCACCTCTCGACATTGTGTTTCCTCACCTCACTCTGTCCTCACCACCTGCTCACCTCATTCGCCGCACCACTGTGTCTCGCTTACCTTTCCGTACCTTTTTACTTCACCTTGCCATCCTCTTCTTACCTTCTGGCCTCACCCTTCATGAAGGACCAGCTCAATCACTAGCAGAAGCCACTAAATTGTGCCCGTACCACCCCCTTTCCTAGCTGATGTCTGGGACAGCGTCAACATAAAACCACTCGGCCGTATCCTGTGCAGCCTCAATCTAAGCTACAATTGCTATGCCGATGACATCTAAATCTACATCCACACAAAGCCATCCATCAATGCGTCTGGTCTTTGCATGTCTGTGAAAACCTGGCTCAACTCAGATTTCTTGAAACTAAATGGCCACAACACAGACGTTTTGCTTGTCAGAATCCCACACCAATTATTCAAGACTGAGCCTGTCCATTTGACACTTGATGACCAGACCATCGCAGTAGCTAAGGCAGTTCGGAGTCTCGGAGTGAGTCTTGATTCCTCACTGACCTTCGAGACGCACATCAATAAGTTGATGGAGGTAATGATGTAGGTTTTCACGGCTCGATGCATGATGATTGCATCGAAAAGCTGCTCTCTCGGGACAGCACTATAGCCGGACTGTGCAGTATTCTGTCACCGTGCGACACGCAGAAGCTAATCCACATCTTTATCTTTTCACAAATCGATTATCGCAATGCTCTACTCCCTGGCATCCCTGCCTACCTGATAAATCATATCCAACGTGTGCAGAATGCGGCTGCTATGTAGTGCTCACTCGCACACCCATCCACGATCACATATCCCCAGTGCTGGTGTCTCTCCACTGGCTATCGGTTAAATACAGGATTGAATTCGAGATCCTCTTTCTCACCTACAATGCTCTCACGAGTGCTGCTCCGACATCCGTGACCTACTTCAGGCACCTTTCTCAACAAGATAACTTTGATCCTTCGATCCTCCAATACGGGCAGCTTGCTGCATGTGCCCAGATCGCACCTCCATTCCATGGGTGACAGAGCCTTCTCGCGCGCTGCTCCCAGACTCTGGAGCTCCCATCCTTTGGAAATTCGGTCAGCTGAGTCGCTCAGCATCTTCAAATCCCATCGCAAGACTCACTTGTTCCGTCAGGCCTTGAACTACCCTGGCTAGGACTGTTGATGATGCTCACTGCTGTGTGCTTGGATGATGGCGTGCTGTTGACTTATTAATTCTCGGGAACACTTCTACCCTTCTATACTTGTTTAACAATTAGTTTACTTTTATTAGATCTCCTCCACTTATATTCATTATTTTACGTATTTGATCTATGTAATGATGTATTTGATCTATTCCAATGTCGTTGTTGACATGCCGTTTTCTCCGTGGCTCTGTGCAGCGGTTTGTGACCCTCAGATGAAAGCGCTTTAGAGATGCAAATATAATTATTAATTATTATTCGTCTAAGAAGGGATGCTGGGCACAAATCCAGGGCTGCCATTTGTTTTATTTCTTACGGTCACCCACCCAGTCGTGGCATTTTGTTGATTCTTTGTGCCCCGCTGCACACACACACACACAGCTGTCCGATCTTTATCTGTCAGCGTTGTGTTGTGGATGCGAGCTACTTGTCCCTGCTGACCGTGCAGTTTGTCACGTTTCTCTCTGTCGCCGCTGGGCGGCCCCCAGGAGTTCCTCGTCTGGCTCAGCGACATTTCGTTCGACGCTCTCTTTCCCGGAGCCTCGTTCCCACGCCAGTTCATGGCGCTGAGCATTCTGGGATTGCTCGAGGAAGTGTTCCCTGACTTTCCAGGTGAATGCGCCACATTTTCCCTCACCTTTACTTCTGCACGCACTCGTGCTTGCGAGACCAGCGAAATTAATTACTTCGCTTGTTGTGTCCCGTAGACACACAGGCATGTTTCCATTTCAGTTGTATCTTTTGGTTCAATGCATGTGGCTGTTGGCGCAGAGCCGACACTGTGGTTAGTGCACCGCTGTTGTGAACCTGGCAATCTGAGTACAATTCCCCGGCCACTGCTAGCATCAGTGGCTATTTGTGTCTAAACCGGTGCCGAGCTCCCCTTCACCACCCTGCATCGACTAGCGTGGTAAAGTATGGTAAAGTATGGCGAAACCACACCAGTAAGAGGCCGTTGTCCAGTAGTGCATTTATACTTGCGTGAAACTATACATTGATGATAATTCTTCAGCAGCTCCACAGAGGTGTCACATGATTCTGGGTGTTTTTAGTTTTGAAAACATTTCAGAAGCATGATTGTCAGCGCGAGTGCGGGAAGCGGATGGTGAAACCACAAGTCCGCCTTGAGCACCAAACACTGGAGGCGCGAGACCGCGTGGCGCGTCGGCGTCTGGTGAAGCTGTCGTTTGAGTGCGCCTCTCACTGTGCCGTCGGCGGTGCAGGGTTCAGCCTGGTCGAGGTGGTGACGCCAGCGCGAGCCCACGTCCTCCTCGGCTGTCTGGCCAACAACTTCCCCGAGGTGAAGCAGCTGGCGAGCGCCCTGCTTCAGCTGGTGCCAGCCGAGCGGCTCCGGCTCCAGGTGCGCGGCGTCTGACGCGTGTCTCTTGAGAGCCAATGTGGATTGCAGTCGATTAAATACAAGCATCGATACACGACTGGCAAATAGCATTACCTTTGAGGTTAAATGTAATAAGGCGACATGACTTGGGAGTGGCGTGATAGCTGTTTGTATGGTGCTAAGATGCAGACAAAGGTGGCTGGGCATGGTGCTGGCCACCCACAAATCATTTTGTGCCATGCCAGCCTTCGTAGGTGCTCGCTATCAGCTCAGGTCCCAAATGTCTGTTAAGTCTACACAAGGTATTTTTGTCCATGGTAGTAGCAGGAGTTGCATTCTCACGGTGTGTGCCGCTGCTTGCGCACGTCCAGACGGAGGAGTGCCTCCGCTCCCTGCTCGGGGTGGCGCTGGCTCTGGCCTCTAGCCCGCGACCCGGCGACCACTCCACGGCCGCCCCCCTGCTGGCCCTGCTCGTGCGCCGGGCCCCCCGCGCCGCCTTGAGGCGCGCGCTAATCTGGCACGCATCGGTAACCGACGCCTTCCTGCACTCGGGTCCTGCATTAGTTTCTCATTCACGGTCACTCAGCGGTTCAACGTCCGCATTACGGGTAGCACTACCGCCTCACGTGGGTTTGAGACAGGGGAAGAGGAAGAGGGATGTGGCGAGATAAAGGGATATTAACAAGAGAGTGAGAGAGACAGAGAAAGGCACATGCGTGAGACCGAGAAAGAGAGAGTGAGAAAGGGGAGGCACAGGCCTCGGAGAGATACGAAGAGAGCCATGGAATGAGAGAAACAGATGGACAGAAAGAGACGGACATTGGAGCGAGCGGAAGAGCGAGGTGGTTTACAGAGAGACACCGAAAACAGAAGGATACAGCGACATGTTGAGACAGGACGGGAAAAAGATACTACTTTGTGGCCGCTAACCTGGGGGCCTTGTGCACGCACAATTCTTGCACGTGCTTTAAGATTCTACTAATGAACCATCACGGCGGTATGTTGGAGCCACTCTTCCCTTCTGGATTAAAAAAAAAATTTCACTCCAGCTGGATATACTTGTTTCCATTTCCTCTTAGTTCTAACATTTGTTGTATTGCAGGGATCCCAAATCTGGAGCTTTTAAGCTCACTGTTTATTTTCTGCTGTAATAATAAACATCTGTCTCCTAGGAGGACAATATCCAGGGAACTTGTCCAAAAGAGCAAGATGTTGGAGAGGTCACCGAGGTAGATGCTGTCTCCTCAATCTCCGGGCTGGAAGAGATCCAAGATAAAACAGACAGCAACCTGGAGTCCAACACGCTGGCAGGTCTGGTTTGTCCGGTGGCTGCTCAGCTGGCACTGTGTCACCACCGTCACAGGTGACCCGATCACCGTGATTCAGTCAATACTGAGTGCATTCACAAGCCAGGCCAAATCGACACGGTCATTTGCTGTCCACTGGCAGAAATCCCATGTCATGCACACAGGAATTATTATTTCGTGTCAGCAAAAAAAAATGTTCCTGCAGCTTACGCTTGGATTAGCTTGTGGGGCTGCCCATTGGAATCAACAGTGCAGCAGTGTGGACATTGCATGTTTGTGTGCAAGAGTTGCATCTCCATACATATTTGTGTTTGACAATTTGGTGAAGAGTTGTGCATCTACCCGTCAGTCTGGTTTGTAAATCAACAAACGACTGGGTTTTTCCTGTGACCTGTCAGAAAGCTTTCAGCACTTGACGCGGGCCTGAAAGGGCACCCGGCCTGGCGCAAGAACCATGGCAGCTCCACTGACAGCGCCAAATGGTGGCTGTTGTGCGGATGTGTGTGCAATATTAGGCTTAAGAATTTCGTTCAGCACGACACAATACAGTGCCTCAAAGCGTTGTGTATACATGCGTGTGCGCGCGCGCCTACGCACATATGCGTGCGATGCGAGCAGTGGTTTGCACGCTCCGCTAAAAACCCAGCGGCCTGGGTTCAATTCCCAACCACAGAAAACACCAGTGGTGAGTGATATCAGAACTGGCCCTGGGCCTCCCCCCGAGTCAACCAACTCTTAAAAACAGGAACAAGCTGTAGCAGTCTGCGATAACCGTTAAAGTCGTCTCGACACGGTGCCGACTGCACCGCCGCCACGTGAGTCTACGTTCGCCGCACAGGCGATCTCTGCCCACGTCTCTGTTTCTCACCGCACCGCACCAGTGCTGGGCGTGCTCGTGTCGGGGCTGGAGGCCGACGCGGCGGTGGCGGAGCACAGCCTTCTGGAGGCGGCGAGCACGCGGCCAATGTATGGTCGCCTGCACACGGCCGCACATCTCCTGCACGGCGCCCGCACTCGGTGAGCTTCTCGGCCAGTGCAAGAGCGCTGTGCCCATGCCAGGGGGAGAGTTCTCCTTTTCTCCTGGGGTCTGCAGTGGTCCCGTCGTGACGGCACAAGGACTGCTCTACTTTATCTTGTGCCATGCTTCTCTTCCTCCAACGAAGGCCGTGCATTGTATTTTTTTATCGGCGTTAGGCCCATTTGAGATGCTGTGGAACGTCGGCTCCATATAAATGCAAATCTTTAAGCCATTGTGCTGTCGGCATTGTGCTCTCCCATAGAGAGCAGTGGCCTGATGCCAAGTTGGAGAATGGCCTCTGGAAGGTGACACCACTGAGCCTCAGTACGTAGTGCCGGCTACCTTTCCACAGGTCCTGCTGTAAAACTGTACTTTACGGCCATTCAACTAATAGAAGAAATCAAAATAAGATGAAACAAAATGTTTTCGTGGTTTTTCTTTCCCAGTCAATGGTGACATTACTGGAACCATCAGCTCATTACATTTGAGGACCTTGTACCTCCATGTGAGACGAAGGTAACGTGTCTGGAATAAACACGGATTCAAGTGGATTACGCTCAAACTCCATGACCATCAATAACCTACTTTCAGTTCTGTTTGCCTTTGGTGCCACAGTGTTGTCTAATGGGTGGTCATATCGTGCACCCTTGTTCCTGCGCGGTCGAGCAAACCTGCTCTCTAATCGCTGGCTTACTTGTGTCCATCATGGCCGTCACTCGGGGCCTGTGTGTTCTTCGTGGTGTGGGTGTTGTGTGTGAATCCCGCTCACGGCCAACACCAGTGACGATTTTATGGACCGGTCCTGGGCCTCCCCTAGGTCGACTCAGCCTCAAATGAGTACCTAGTGCAATGTGAAAAAATTGCCACTAGGGAGACAAAGGCGGCCGGGCGTGGTATTGGTCCCCCACCCCCTCGTGTGGCGTGTCGATCTTCGTAAATGCTCGCTAACGGCACTTGACCCTACAGTCTGTTAAGGCTATTTGGGGGATCTTTGTCTTTGTTGTGTGTAGCTCTCTCTACACGGAGCCCACGTGGCGGCTCCTGCTGGAGAGGCTCCTTTCGGCTGCGTGGCGCGTGTCTCGCATTGCCTCCTCCGTCGTCAACAGCTCCTCGCCCGAGGGCTTCATCCCGGACTGCGCCAGCGCCGGTGGGACTCCGTGCCGTGGTCAAACGGCCCTGAACGCCACAGCACCGCCGCCATCTGCGGCTGCGACGTTTCGCTCACGCTCCGCCACATGCTCGCAATCCGGCGAGCCGAGGATGCGCGTGACGAGCCTGGTCTCTCGGCGTGCTCGCGCGCGCGGGTCACGTAGCCGCACTCGCGGACACGTTCGCAAGAGACGTCATGCGTGGCCTGCAGCACCAATTGGTGATGGAATAATAATTCAGTCGCAATAATTGTTGCGCTAGTTTAAAACAAACACCTATTTTTATTCGCTGTAAAACAACGGCACGTGTCTCCAAGGCAATTATGTGGAGGGCGGCGCAGAACCAAAGTGATAAAATACGGAGGCAAATTTGAGCAGAATACATTTAAAATGGGTGCATATTACCTGCAGTTATAAAAGTGCCCAAACAGTCATGGACGTGTTCGTGCTGGAAATGACGGTCGGCGAGAGAAGAGAGGAACAGGTGGACCAGAGATAGCAAATAAAAATTCGATACCTTATTGACTGCTGATACGGCTGCTTGGCATGGACACTGTCGCTGGAAAGAGCAACAGGCTGTGGATGAGACTGGTGAAGGAATGGCAACGGAATAAGGTCACAATATGCACAAGAGGATGACCAACATGGAAGAGGGATACCAACAGCTCATACATGGAAGCGAGATGGGATTTGATATTGCAGGTCTGTGCAGGATAGCGACAACATTAGAAGGCTTTAATCCAGCAGTGTATAGAGAATGGGATACTGATTTTTAACGGGGGGTTACAAATATTTGTTTTCTGACACCCGCAGACAGCGTCAAATCACTGACGGGGGACAGGCGGCCACAAGTCAACTCGGACACGTGCGCCAGGGGTTCTTCTGTTAGCAGCGGTGACCAGCCGACGGTGGGTGTTGCCACGACAACAGCAAAGGGTATGTGTGCCACCGGAGAGTGCCGTCGTTGCCAATATTTGCCTGCGGCGCTTGGTCATGTACCCGGAACCACTCGAGGAATTTTGAGCGGACCTTTTAAAGCTGTGAGGCGGGAGAAAGCCCAGCAGGAGGAGACACACACCGCCGGCATAATGCAATACCGCCCTTGGATTCTCTGTGGAGCACACCAAGTAGAGCAGAGGGCACTTCCATCAATCATTATTACGGTGCTGTAGAATCCTGTTTGGATTTACGAAGCTTTTCAACGCGAAAAATTTTGCAAAGACGCGCTTGCAATTGGCTGCAGAGCCGCGCTCGTCGTGATGAAGGTGGGGGGGGGATAGCGGAGGACAATGACTCGTCATTTCCGTGGACGTGTACAGTCTTTTGTCTGGCTCTTGAAGCTCTCCTGCCTCGTGACCATCCCACTGTCCATGACCGCAAGTTGCTCTGTGCAAATAGCGAGCGATGTGCGTCACAGCCTTTCTAGGCGCGCGCTCGTATGTGTATCGCTTTGTCCTTGTTTTATTTCGGGTTGTGTTTTTTTGGGTAGCGGTTTCCTGTGTTAAAATCCAAGCACAGCAGAGACTGTTTATACGTTAACTGATCTAGCACCAGCGATACCTGGGAATGGCTTCTGCCGAGTGCTCGTGACATGAATGCGTGACAGCGGTCAGCGTTAAACGTCCCATCGTCTCGCAATCCACAGCTGTGAGAATTCATCCACTTGCCGAGAGGACTGCAGCCAAGTCAAACCTAAGGTCAAGAGGTTATCATGGCCAGTGTAGTTGATGCCGCCACTCTCCATCGCTTCCTTCGGTCACTTGATCCTGTAGATGCTGCAAAGACGAGTCCTGTCCCCCAAGGGTCACTCTTATAGTATCCCACCATTTGTCTTGGGAGTTTTTGCCCCGGTCACCAGAACCTCTCCTGACTCTGTCCGTAACGTGCCCCGCACGTGTATCTTTAAAACCTCCCCAAGTGTCCTTCCCTACCATGCTCTATTGAAAACATACAAGTGTCTTACCAGACTATCCTTCCATGCTCGTCCACTTGCGTTTCTGCCGAGAAGGCTCGCAAGCTAATGGGCGGCCGGATCGTGTGCCGGGTGGCCTGACTGAGTCCCTGTGGCCGTCGCGGGCGCAGGCGGCATTGCGGCTGCGGAGGAGGAGCGCGAAGGCGCACGCAGTGTCACCGCGCAGGCCGTGCTGCTCTGCTGCTGGCGCAGCATGAAGGAGATATCGCTGCTGCTCGGGCAGCTCTCCCAGCATGCCGCACTGCAGCCCTCACAGGTACACTGCTTCCTACTCCACTTTTACCACCCGCCTTTGCACCGTGCAAGCCCCCCTCTCATGCCCTCCACCACAGAAATCCACCGGTCATACATGAGCCAGGCTGTAGGCAAGCGCGATTCAGCCAATATCGTGCTTTGGAGAATTTTTGGATTTACAGGTCACCAGTGATTGCTTCCAAAAGCTGCTGTTTCGGGAGAGCTGTCTCGAGAAGAGAAGCGATCGACGTGGCTATCCCGAAAGAGCAGCTTTTGGATGTAATAATTATGCATCGAGCACTGAAAACCTACATAATTACAAGCCACTGTTGGATTATTAGTTAGTTGTAATGATGTAGGTTTTCACGGCTCGATGCATGATGATTGCTTCGAAAAGCTGCTCTCTCGGGACAGCCGCGTCGATGGCTCTCTCTCCTCTCCTCGCGACGTTTCGCCTCGCACGTTGGAGGCATCCTCAGGCGTGTTTTTCGGGGGGTGTCGCATCTGTAGGGCTACGAATACCTTGTCAATTCACTTACAGATGAGGATCTCAGCACACTGGAGATTGTGGGCGTTATTTGGCCATACTTCACTAAACTGGTCAGTGTGGGTTGGAGAAGGCCCCGAACACACAAGTGGGAGCATAGAAAAACGTGTTCCAAGTAATTCGGTTTTAGGCTCAAACAAGAATTGTAAACAATGATCTCTTGCTGGGACAATTTACCGCGTAGGAATATGAGTCGGGTTTTATCTGAAGGTTGCAGACGAGTCGTAAATGCGCACCCACTGGCAATGAGGTTGCCCACACTCGTGTGTCCTGCGATTAAACGTTTTCGCGGCGCTGAATGCGCTCTTGACGCCAGGTTGCCGAGCGCTCTTGTGACTGCGTCCGTGCCCGTGGCCATGCAGCTGGAAGCCGTGGGCCACTACTTCCGCCAGCAGCTGCTGGAGTCGCGGCACCGCGGGGCCTTCGAGTTGGCCTACGTGGGATTCGGAAAACTCGTCGACGCACTCGCTCGGTGATCGGGTCACTCCTCCCCTGCTTATTTACCGACCTCCCCGCCCCCACCACCACCCTCACAAGCCCCCCACTACGATTACCGCTGCGTACAACCCTGCTCCAACTACATCTTGCCCTGCAGCACAGCCTTCAGCTTCCCCGGAGAATGTGTTTCTTCATGTTTTCCCACTTGTCAGATTTTCCAATTTAAAACGCAGACAAGTTAAATGCACCTCCCAAGACTTTTCCTTACTATGTCAGTATGTAGTTGTGGTCAAATAGGTTGAGACTTTTTTTTTATTGTTTGAACCAAAACTGCAGTTGCTGTTAATGCATCATGTCTGTGCATTTCCACAGAGCCTTGCCGAGATGATTCTTTTTGCCATTTTCCCCCTCTTAAACGTCGCATCAGCTGAGCGAACGAGCTCAGGCCACTCCGGTGACAAGGAGACCTTTGTTTTTGTTTAGTCATTTATTTCTGTGCACATTTATTTAATCTCTCAGCAAGAGACACTCAAGAGATGACACGTCAGCCCTTTTATCAGTGATGGGGGAGAGGCCCTCAAAGGCAGGAGGTCACAGAGCAGCGGCAGATAACGGAATGAAAAGGTGATCCAGAGTGGCGGCCACTTTTATTTCTGGCGGTCAGGAGCCCCGGGACCACTTTCATGGCATTATCGCCTGCGTGCTGCAAAATGGTGCGAAGTTGAAGCGCTGATGCCAGTGACGCACGCGCGCGCGCACTCAAGTACGCGCGCGCACGTACGTGCGGCGAGTCTGGCGCGGCCAACTTGAAGGCCCGTCTCCAGATTTGGCACACGAACACGGTGCCCCAAGCGATTTCATATGTATTTATGTTCGTTGTTTGTGTGTGCGTGTGTGCGCGTATCCTCGTGTGAGGAGTTGGAAGTGTAGTGGTTGGCGTAATGCATTACGGACTTGGTGACTGGCGTTCGATTTTCGCTCAGGGCCAACAGGGATCGGCTGAACCAGTCCGAGGCCTCCCCTCGGTCAACATAGCCTCAAATCAATACCTGGTGCAATGTATGAACATTGCCAAAGGGAAGATGTTTACACATGGCTACCCACCACCTTGTGTGCCATTCTGGCCTTCATAATAGTCAACTATAATTGCTCGCCTGTTAAGACTACAAGAGGGGCAGGGGCAGGGGGGTGGCTGTGTTTTTGTGCATCGTTCTTGTGTGCGATCGTGTGTGTGCACTGCGCGTCTCGCCTACGGGTTGGGGCGTCCATCGCAGAAGCGAAGACCCTTCACTGCACACTCTGCCGCGGAGGTGGCTGGAGGCGGTGCTCGGCGACGTGGAGCAAAGCGCCGTGGATTCCAAGCTGTGCGCCACGAGGCGCAGCGCCGGAGTGCCCTTCTACGTCCAGGTGCGCCGGCAGCACCGCACGATTGTTTCGCGCCAGGCCGATGCGCCAGGAATGAAGACGCCCATCGGGGTGTGTGCAAGGATTTAGAAGCACTTCTGCTGCAATCCCAGCCACCTTGGCTCAGGTCTTGGCGATGATATATTGCATCAACGGCACCGTGGAGTTTCCTAAGCCAACCTGGCCTTATATAAGTACCGATGGTTTGTGTGAATGTGAATAATGGAGTGACAAAGCACTTGTCGCTTTAGTTGCTGTGACTTCTTGTATTGTTTTCATATATAACTGCGCTAATATGCCTAATTAAAATATATTGCTATGCTTTTTGTGAATGTGCAAAAATTCACACCAATAATGCTACACTCCGAATGTGTTGCTTAAGCCCAATAGTTTAGAAATCGCTTGCTGTTTATCATGTTAGCCTCGCTTTCTGAGAAACGCAGTATTGCTTGGCGCTAACTGCGCTGCACCGAGAGCCAAACACAACAGGTTAGCCCCTTCTGTCGCGGCCCCGGATCGTGAGAGAGAGAGAGAGCTCGCTCGCTCGCCGAACAGCCCCGACAAGTGTATGATTGTACGTTTGCGCCCATGTGCCCGCGCGCTCGCGAAGGCGCTGGTGTCTGCAGAGCGCAAGCGCTCGGGCCGCTCCCTGCTGCGCGTTGCCATGACCCGACTGCTGCCTCTCGCGCTGCCGCAGGGAGAGAGTCCCATTGCACCCAGTATCCACGCCCAGGTATGCGGAGCCCTGGGGGACCAACCGCAAAGGAAGGTTTAAAAACAGTCCCTTTTGCTCAGTGACCACAGTTGCCTGATGAATGATGTGGAGGAAAAAAACAACGCCTCTTAGCTGGGAATAGCCTAAACTCCAGAGTTGTTGTTCAAGCCAATTAACCAGGTGGCTTATGTGGTCAGCATATTTCACTTGGTACAACGTGACATTAGTTATATGAGTTGGTCACATCACGTTTCTGTGACCACGAGAGATGCTGCAATAATAATTGATTCTTGAACTCGTGACCCTGAATCTGAACCATTTCATCACAATAGAAGTTAATGGAAAGCCACGCTTGGATGCGTAAGCATCTATGCCACAAACTTTGTGCTGGGCGGCTCTGTGGCACAACTACACTGCTTGCCTGCCCGTTTGCCCTTTCACTCGCGACCCAGGTGCACGCGCTCAACATCCTGCGCGCGCTGTTCCGCGACTCGCGACTCGGCGATCACATGACTGTGTACATCCCCGATGCACTGCGGGCCGCCATCCTGGGCTTCACATCGCCCATCTGGGCTGTGAGTTTCAGCACATCTCCCCGTATTATTTTACTGCGATCCGTCCGATCTTAACGGGTTGAAGCATCGATGTCGCTCTCGCGCGCTCTCGATTCGGGTTGAGCAGCTGCCGCGCGCGACCACTTGAGGCCGGTCTCTCACCCTCGCTCTAGGTGTGCAACTCCTGCACGCTGCTGTTCAGCACGCTCATCACGCGCGTATTTGGGGCCAAGAGGGCGCGCCATGAGCTGCTTGGCTGCAAAAGGTGGGCACGGCGGGATCTGAGGAATGCGGGCAACCCCCGAACAAGCACAGACTCGGCACCGCACGACCGGGTCACGAAAATATGGCGGTGGTTGCCAAGCTAGTTCTGCTGGTCAATGCGCGTTATTCCACCACCACCGCACGGGGTGGTTGGGCAGTGTCGTAACATCGAGGCGCTGGGTGTTTAATTATATTTTCCCAGCGGAGGCCTCAACTGCAAGCACCTGGGCTGGCGCTGGCCAAATATGCCTTTGCCAGAAAGGCCCCTCCCCACATCCAAATGCGCAAAACACCCACAAACAAATATTTTCAGTTTAATAGGCAGCCTTATACGTCAGATGTAATAAAAACATACAATTTCTGCAGGAAGGCTCTAACGAATAGCTCCATGGGATTGCATTCGCAAGATTTGGGGAGTAAAATCAAAAGAGAGTGATAAGGGTTTCAGGTGGAGCAGCCTAATGGTGAGGAGGTCAACAGGTGGGGTGGCCTCATGACTGGCCTTCAAGTGGTTTGATTTTGAGGTTGAGTGGTCTTAAGATGGAGTTGTTTAAAGTGGGGTGGCTTCAAGATGTCATCAATTCACTTGGTCGGCTGGGGTCCATTGCACGGATCTGAGAGATGACCTTTGCGTACGCTTTCGTCCCAAGTCTCGTTGACATTAGAAGGCACTGAGTGACACAGTTCGATGCACTATATATGATACAGCGCCATGTTATGATTGCTCAGCTGTGTTGACACTGGCCACGCGGGGCTTTAGTGTCGATCTCACCGTGCCCCGTACCCTGCCGTCTTGTGTTCTCGCAGAATGACCGGGCGAGAGTTCTTCTCCCGGTTCCCCTCGCTCCACCCGTTCCTCCTCGAGCAGTTGGCCCACGCAGCCTCCGCGTGCTCCCCCAGGTAACGCAGCAGCGTATGGCCAACGGCTATATTTTAATAATAATAATAATTTGTACTTCTAAAGCTTTTCACCCGAAAGTCACAAAGCTCTGCACATAACTGTGGACATAACGCCATATGTAGGTCGACACGGCACATGAGGATGTGTGTAACTAGCATCACGCCCGGCCGCCTTTGTCTCCCTAGTAGCAATGTTTACAAACCACACTTGGCACATTTTGATGTGTGTCAATATACATTTAAGGTTTCCCCAATCGCATCGCTCGTACGCTATTGGTGTCAATTTTTGAACTCTCACAGAAAGCAGTGGAACACGACCCTGTGTTTGTCGGATCCACGCCGCGTCTAATGCCGTACGCTTAGGCAGCTACCTGCTTGTGGCACTTTGTCTAAAAGGAGTGGCTACCTACTTCCCGAGTATTGCCACCACGAACGTCATTAACCACCTTGATTTGAGATCAATACTGAGCAGGATCGTTCTCCACGTTTCGAAGCGTGAATGCCAAGGCCGATGGCATAGCTGCTGTTGGTAAACCTGGTGAGGGGGTGCAGTGATTGTGGTGACGTTTGCCTGTGCTCACGCATTCGTGCATATTGAGGGGGACGGTAGTGTAGTGGTTAGCGCGTTGTGCTACAAACCTAGCAGGCTTACATTCCTGCTCATGGCCAACACGAGTGTTGGTTTTGAACCAATCCTGGGCCTCCTCTAGGTTGACTCATCCTCAAATGAGTACCCGGTGCAATGTGTTTAAACATCGCCACTAGGGAGGAAAAAAAACGCCAGATGTGGTGTTGGCCATCCGCCCCCCCCCCCATGTGCCGTGCCGGCCTTCGTAACTGCTCACTAACAACACTTGCCCCAAAAGTCTGTTATAAGGCTATACAGAGAATCTTCGTCTTGTGCTTCCTAACAGTGGTGGGGATGCAGTGGGTAAGGTGAACTTACAGCCGGCACTCTTCCCACTGCTGCTGCTCCTGGCCAAGCTCTACCCGTCCCCCCTGGACGGCACCTACACCGAACTCAGCCTGGCACCATTCCTGCCCCTGCTCGTCCGGTGAGCTACCGATTCAACACCCGCACCAGACCGAGCGCCCTCTGCAACTCATCACACTCACTTGTCTTGGGCTGTGTCCGATCATCCTCCGACTACAGCACCTAGATGGAGAGAACTTTATCTAGCAGTCGCTAGCTGTATCGCTGGCTGATGATGATGATGATAATGATGGTCTAAACATCTCTGAAACTATGTTCACATATAGTGCTGTTCGGAAGGAGTATGCTATGTCAGTAGAGCAGGGCTGATTACAGAGACAGAAACTGGAATGGCACCCAGGGGTTGGTGACCAAGGGTGAGGCTGATACCAGGGTGGTGTTGTGGTAGAAGTGGTGATGATGAGACGATGACAGTGGTCCTTTAAAAATGTCTACCATGTGTAACGACGGGAGGACCTAATTCTAGCCAGAGCGATATGATTTAGAGCAGACCTTGGCAGCATGATTGTAAAACGCAATGTCTTCAGGGCCTTGGAAGGGACTCCCAAATGTGGTGGCCTTAGCCGTATTGACCTCCTCACCTTAAACATGTGCTATGTGTTTCTGAACGCAGAGGAGAACTCTGCGTACATTGACTATTGAAGACTGCTTTTTGTAAAATATTATTGTAGCCACTTAGTTTATCTCAGTGGGTCTTCTATCGTACGTACTGTGTCTGAAATGGCTGGTCCAGCCACCGTTGCATAAAGGCACACATCTTGCATACACGATTTTCCTCCAAGTACGTGTTTGGCTGGCGTGCATCTAAGCTAAAGCAATGGCTGCCTAAATATTCAGTGTTGGTTCTTTTCAGTCCCTGTGAGCACCCACGTCCCATCGTCTTTTATTATTCTCCAAGTGAACAACTTTCCTTCAGTACGGGTGCCAGGGAAAACCAGAGAAGAGCAAAACGAGTACAGGGCACCTCTCTCTCTCTCTCTCCCCATGGCCACGCAGATCACACCGGTGACGACATTGACTTAAAAAAAAAGACCACATCTTTTATGTAAGAACAAATCTCCTGTTGGTGGCCACTGTTGCTGGGGTGGACTCGATTTAAATGCGTGCATCCGTCTGAGCGTGCGTGCGTGCGTGCCCTTGTATCTAGGTGTGCGAGCGCGTGCATGTGTTTAAGGTTTGCCGGCTTTCAGGAATGCTCTTCCACAATAAAGGTTCCCCTCCCTCCCACCCACCCCCACCACCCCACACCCCATATGGAAAGGCTCGACCTCCAGGCCTGGCCTCCAAGGCCAGGGCGGCCTAAATGCAATGCAGATTATCGGAGCGCCAGCCCCACCACGTGGGGGTTGCACATTGCATTCCACTCACCGAGGCTACAAAAACCCATGTGGGCAGTTGAGAATCTAAAACGCCATTGTGGCCAGGGAGCAGGCGGAGAAGAAGGAAAAACCTCAGACGCTCTTTCACGCGCAAATCACAAACATAACGTTTTACGAATCGCGATTTTGTTTCGTTTTTAGAAATTGGCCTACATTTTTTTTTCCTTGAGGAATGGCAGGGGTGGGGGAGGCAGAAGGGGGGGGGGGGTCGGCCCCCGCGTGCGAAAGCACACGAGAGAGTGTGCGCGTACGCAGAGGGAACAGCCATCACAGTTAATGACTCTCCTCTTGCGAAGTCAAACTTAGACACTAATTGCTACGGGGCTGGTTTTTAATCATCGCACTGTTTTCTTTACTCGGAGCAATAACTAATAGCTGTGTTTTTTTTTTGCTTAGAGTTGCATTTACACTGCTGGACTCGCCTGCCTGCACATGTGGAAAATATATATGTGTGTTTGTGAGTGTGTGCGTGCGTGTGCGTGCGTGTGCACACACGTGCGGTAGTGCAGTGGTTTGCACAATACCCCACGTGTCCAGCGACGTGAGTTCGATTCCCGCCGACAACGAACATCAGTGACGATTTTCTGAACCCGATCCTTGGTCGAATAAATCATAAATGAGGACTTACTACGGTGTGTAAACAACGCCATTAAGGAGGCACAGGCGGTCACGAGCGGTGCTGGACACCCAACCCTCTCACATGCCGTGCTGGCCTTCGTAGGTGCTTGCTAACAGCACTTGACCCAACAGTCTGATAAGTCTGTACGAGGGATCTTTTGCCTTGCAAGTGTGCTTGCATTTTTCGTATTTTTGTTGGCGTGTGTATTTATAACACGAGTACTCCAACGTCCAAACATTTCGTATGCCCTTATCTATATCGCCAGCGCTGCTCGCCAGTGGTACAGCCACTGCCTGTCGTTCATGCACAAGCGAGCATCTTTCGTGTTTATTTGTTTAATGAGTTCATTTCCTTCGTCCAGCCCCGTGTCCCTTCGTGCGGCCCTCCCTCTTCCACCGGCACCCCCTCCT
>JAZEWT010000004.1:4708689-4736320 GCA_036362905.1 Mordacia mordax
ACGGGGGGGGGGGGTAGCCATGGGGAGGAGCCTCCTCAGGTTCCCTCCAGGAACCAGGTCTCTGAGATCATTGTGCAGCGAGCGCTTCAGTTGCAGCAGCACCTGGCCAAACACGCGGATTCACACCGGCCTTGCTGGTGCCATGCCGCGCACATTGCCTGCGTATTTGTAACACCTGTAAAAACCATTTCTGTTGTTTTTTTTCGGTGTACAGTGTGCCGTGTGTTTGCCTGTAATTATTTTGGGAAATCGACCGCCGTTTGTGTGCGTTGGTTGTGCCTCGATGGTGAAAGAGGGAAATAGTTTGGAATTATTGATGATGGTTATACTCAGTCAACAACCACATTCTTGTAGTGTTTCACAATTGGAGTTTTGCTATATTTCTTTGCATCTATTCATTCCCTCATTCCATTTTCAATCTTTCCTCCCTTGTCTTTCTCACTCTGCTTCTTTCCCCAAACTTTATTTTGTAAAATAATTTGTGTAGTTTTATTTGATGGCCTTCATTGATTTATAGCTATGATGTAACGATGTAGGTTTTCACAGCTCGATGCATGATGATTGCTTCGAAAAGCTGCTCTCTCGGGACAGCCGCGTCGATGGCTCCCTCTCTCCCTCCATCGCGACGTTTCGCCTCACACGTTAGATGCGATGGAGGGAGAGGGAGCGATCGAAGCGGCTGTCCCGAGAGAGCAGCGTTTCGAAGCAATCATTATAGCTATGATTTTACTCATTTGATCTATTCTGATGCTGTTGACATGCCGTTTCTCGTCATAGCTCAGTGCAGCGCATTGTGACCCTCGGATAAAAGGCGCTTTAGCAATGCAAATATTACCTTGTTCTCCCCTGCCTCTTCCTCCCTCTCAGGATGAACCCCTGTGCCGTCACCCGTGCCGCTTATCTAGACATTCTGTCTCTCGTCATCCCCCATGGGGAGAGGACGGGTCGCAACGGTGGGTGCGCACTGCCCACCTCGGTGGATCTGGAAGGATTTGCGTGATGGACAGAAGTGACAGGGGCCACAATGTGGGCTTTACATTGTCCAAACATGCACCGGCATGCACTGTGCGTGCAGCACTCTCTCAATACACAATGAATGCATGCTCTGCTGCACATCAGATGCTCAGTCACATGTGCCAGGTCAGCAACAAAGGGAGGTCGCACCTGGAATATGGGTGCTCTAAGTACCTGTACAGTCGATTAATTAGGGACCCTACGAACAGCAGCAGCAACTAGTGATGGCCCAACTCAACCCTTAAACCTTCCACTCCCCACTGCACAGTAAGGTGGAGATTGAGGGGACTGGGTGCGTGGTATTTGACTGTGACCCCATGCATGAAAAGCACCCCCGCTGAATTTTAACTGACCGTTTTTCACAAACCGCCCCTTATTCTCATCTTAATTCAATTGCCACTTTTTCATTCAATATTTTTTCTAGCAAAAGCATTCCTTCACGGTGCACAAGCGTGGTGTCACTTAGTAAATCTGTAGTGGTCTTGATTATTTTGAAAGCACATGGAGCGAAGAGTCAAGTGATTGTGTATTATTGTTTCACGATCGACTGATGTGTTCCTTATTGCTCACCTGACAGTGTGGCTAGGGTAGGAATGTGTCTGGCTTGCATCTCTGTCACAACTTCCCGGGTGCCTGCTCGCACACAAGCGCCCACTCTTCCCAACTTCCCCCAGCTCCGTGGCCAAGTATGCACTCTGCACGGCCATTTAAAAGTTATACATGACAACTTTTTGAGAAGGGTTGACTCATAAGGAGAGTGGCACGAGCGATGGTCACCGGGTCTGGGTGCAGAGTAAACATGGCCATCATGCCCCTCCGACCCCAGGAAATGAACGTGATGCCTAGTCGCGTGGTAAACTTTAGAGTTAAACGCTTGGGTTGGAAAATGGGACATGTGTACCAGGTAGGGGATTTGCATGTTGCATTGCGGGGAAAGTTCCCAGTGATGCCATTCGACAGCCACAACTATGGAGCAGTTACATGTTTTGATTCATCCGTCCTAGTGTAATGTTTGTAATGTATTTGGTTTAGTTGTGTAACATTTTGTATACATAAAAACACACATTTACGAAAATATATTTAAAACACGTTTTTTAAATGTAAATTTCTTGTAAATTAATTGCACACACATTGATTAATCACATATAGCTGTAATTATTAATGTTGGTGGGAGGAATAGGAAGGACAAATCTTTTGAGAAAGGAAATACCAGTGGTATATGCTTAAGAGGTTGTTCCCCTTTCGGCAAGCAAAAATAAAAAATAAATACATTTAATTAAGTAATTGTAAAGAAAAACACCAAAAAACGTTATTGCTGATTTGACGTTCTTATCTCGTTGATATGCCGTTCTCACCGCAGCTCTGTGCAGCACTTTGTGCTCCTCGGGTGAAAGGCGCTGTAAAGATTCAATTATTATTAATTCTATTGCACTTTGATAGTGAGTTCGTGTGCGTTTTGTTTACACACGTGCACACAGACAACTCAGTTTCTATATTTGATTACACAATTATTTGATAATACTGTATTGGCAGTAGTGCTCAAACACAAATAACAAAAAACTCAACGCATTCGTAAACAACACTGCCTTAAAAGGAACAGCGTCCAATAGGTGACGTTTTAGGTAATGGCCCTCTTTCATAGCACATAAAAATACTGGAGAGATAGAGTGGAGTTATCTACTTGTCAGATTACTCCTCTCTGAATCGAAGTGCTGCCACTAGACTCTGCTCCCAACAGCTAGCGCATCCACATCTCAATAAACCGTCCAATGGCTGCCACTCACTCCCCTTCTGGACCATTTTCAAGACTGCACTTACTATCTACCGTGTCTACAAAAATAACTATGCCCGTTGCTTCTGTAAAGTGGCTGGAGCTGCGATCACATTGAGATGCCATGATGCATTTTGTTATTCTCCCACAGGCACCGTTTACACCTCGCTGGTACTTCACGCACACGAAGTGGTTTCGGCATGGCTACACGCGCCTCCGGATGAGCCGGTGCTCGAACCGGGCCGTGCGCTGTGGCAGGCCAGCGCCGCTCGCCTGGCCCTCGCGCTGCTCTCCACGCAGCCCCGCCACCAGCGGCAGGATGAAAGCGGCGCAGAAAGTTCAGCCGTGGACGATCTTGCTCGGGATAAGCTGGAGCTGCTGCGCAGCCTGCTGCTGTCCCCGGCGTGTGAGGTCCACTCGGCGGCCCTGCGCTGGCTCATGGCCACCCGGGCCGGTAGACACCGCCCTGGTGAACCAAAAGGCACCCAGCTGTGCGGTGGAGCCGAAGTCATGGAGGCCGTGCGGGACTTGGCCGTCCAGGAGATGGACCCGCAGTGCCGCACTGAGGTCAGGATCATGATAGCACTGGCTCACTCTGTTTAAAGGTTTACAGTGCGGCATCATAGTTATGGGCCGTACCTGGCCTCACGTTTGCCAATGCCTGGGCTGACGCCAGACACAATTCGCTGAGGAATTGGTATAAGTTGCCCCTTTGGAACCTCGCTTCATTGAAAGAAAATGCACTGAAAGAAGAAGCGAGGAGGAGCCCTTGATAGAGCTATCCAGAAAGAACAACTTTGTAAAACAATCATCACTCATAGGCGTGACAGTGCATTGAAGTCACTGGATCCCTACAATGGCTAGTCTGGATATTATTTTAGCCTTTTTTTTCTCATTAAGGTCCAACCTGTGTCAGGAGTCTCTCATTTCATTGTCAGAAACTGCTTAGCCCTATATAGGGTCGCGGTGAGATGGAGCCAATCCAGGCAGACACAGGGTGCAAGGCAGGGATATACCCACGATGGGACACCAGTCCATCACCAGGCACTGCGGGCAATTTAGTCTGCAAGCCAATTAACCTATGCAGCAGCATATTTTTTGGACTGTGGGAGGAAACCGCAGTGCCCGGCAAAAACCCACATGGACAGAGGGAGAACATGCAAATTCCACACAGAAAGGTACCCGAGCCGAGATTCGAACCCGGGACCTTCTTGCTGTTAGGCGAGTGCTACCCACTGGGCCACCTTGCCGCCCCCGTTTCAGGAATCCCAGGACACAATGTACATGTGCAGCTGTAAGATCATTTCCTTTCAATCGCTGTGCTGTTGTCACAGGCATTCAGGGCGCTCTGTCTATGGCCGGTTGAGGATTTGGTGCCATGGCCGCAAGGGGTCAGGCGCCTAGCTGCCGATGAACTTCTGGACTGGATCGTTGTCCTGATTGAGGCCAATCTGCACAGGTGAGGCACCGCAGAGCCTTTCTGACCCTGATTGAGACACCGCAGAGCACGACGGTTGTAATTAACCACCACCGTGTGGGAGAGCAGCCGAAGATCTTCGGCTAATGTTTGTCTTTTTCTTTAATTGTAGCGTGGACCTCCGATGCGCTGCCTTGACATTCAGTGCCCGCGTGGTCCAGCACTTGCTGAATAAAAACCGGACTCAGGTATACGTTGTTCCTTGTTTGTGCTCGAGACACATTTAGTTTTGTCTGGTTATTAAGTCCATGGGCTGCCTATGCTGCTCAGATACCCTGCAGCAAGATAAACTGCACAAAGCATTGCTCAACATTCCAGCAGTAGTTGTCGCACCCATACAAGCAGCTCTTGTGAACAAGTCTCAAGAGGACAGCAGTTCCCTATTTGGTTGCCGCTTTGTTACGCATTGCATCTGGGCATGAGCACAACAGCCATCGTTCACAAAAAGAACCCCTCCTAGTTTGTCGGCTCCTTCCGCACTGTGACATTTGCCGAGACAATGTATACGCCCGTCCTCTTCTCCGCTCTGTGACTTTTTTCCTCCCAGAAAGTTCTGCCGGCATGGGCCTGCTGCATCGAGCGGTGGATCCGATCGGTAGTCGCGGGTGGCACCGCTGACACCTGGCTGGAGGTCAGGGTCATGAGCGCAGAGGTTATTGGAGAGGTTGCTGCTTTACTCCTGGCCAATGACAGCCTTCCTCTGGGTAATAAGTGCAGTACTTCAAGCAATACGCCCTTACACCTATGAGCTAGAGGCACCGTGGGGTACTGGGTGGCTCCTAGCCTGGTGCGCTGTAGCACAACATGTGCGCAAGGTTTTTTTCCCTTCATATACGCAAGTCTGCCCAACTATTATTGGTTTTATGGAATTTCTGAAATTTTTTAGTTTTGTTTGCACCAAGGTGGCACCGAGAAGAAGAAAAAAACACACTTATAAACATTACTGAGTGTGAGTTTTTATTTCTCTCGCAAATGGCTTTTGCAATCGTTCGTATAAAAAAAAATTGCTTCTGCAAGAGCTCAGGGGAGATGCCGTGCTGCCGAAACATTTCTCGTGATCCATGCCAGCAAAAAAAAAGAAAGTATTATTTATTTATATACATTTTCACGTGTTTTTGTAACATCAGCTTTTTAAAAATATAATTTGAAACGCATCCTTATTGGGGTGGCGTGGGCGGATTGCAGTACCAGGCGGAGGGTTGCTCCGTGCTGGCATGATCCGTGCTCCTTCCCTCGTCCGCTCGGCTGCCTCCCCATTATTAATTTATTTACGCACACACTGATCGCACTGCTTAACAAACAGCCCATTATCGCGCCGTTGTTCATTTACTGGGGGGGGGACAGTGGGGACTTGTTATGTCCCTCCCATCACACAGTGTTCCGTGGCACACTCGAGTGTACGACCAGGGGATTGCGGGGTCGGAGCGTCTGTCCCCCTTCTCAGTTCATCCAAATGCCACCATTTTATTCTCACCAGCACCATCCATTCTGGTTCCTTACAAATGGTGATGACCCCACGTCAAACTTGGCAATATCTGGTGGCTGGCTGTTTTGTGTTTCCCAGTCGTTAGCCATGTTTGTACAAAGTCATTGTTCCTTTCCCTGTGCGGTGCTGCTCAATTTATCCAGCATGGGGTAGAGCTGCGTCTACTTCGTAAACAAGCGGCTGAGTGCAACAGCTGCGCGTAAACATATTCAATAATAAACAAACGTGTAAACATCGGTGGTAAACTGAGCAGGGAGAGTTGAGCAGTATGGGACGGAATTTTGAGAATGAGACGGCGTGAGGATAAATTTGGCTGTGACTGCTTGTTGTGTGACAACTGCTGTACTTTTTTTCAGTCGCATGGAAATAGCAACGTTTGCAAGGGTAGATCGAGTTCAGATATCTAGTTGAGAACATCATCGAATGCGAAATTAACTTTTGTTGTCCCTCCGGGGGAAGCGAATATAAGAGCCAACTGTTCACGATGTGTTCCATTACGTTTGCCACAGTTGCAGGCTAGATTGTCTTTTAATCATTGCCACTTGTGCATCAGACATTGAGTTCCCCCATGGGAAGTCTTTATGATCACCCACTGCTGTATTCACACCACGTTACAAGGGCAGGGATGATTGTCCTAGACACTTCCTGACTCAGCCAGCAATTCCTTAATAATGTTATCTCTTATTTTGGATGGTTGCACATGCACATATTTCTGGGTACATGCGCATTCTGGAAAAGTTTAGGATGACCGTTATGTTTTTGTACATATTTTTTCCACACTCACAAACCTGTGTGGGGGTCACGGACATCACCCTGCTCTCTCCTCGCATCCTCCCGCGTATCGTCCAATCGTTATTTACGTTTTTCTATTTTATTTTTCACCCACTTTGTTAACCTATCGCATGCTATTGCTCCGCAGGTCTGCGAGGTTGCCTGAATATGTGGGGGGCCCTCCTGGGACTCCTGCAGGACGACGATGCAGGCGTGCGGGCACAAGCCGTGACCGCGCTGTGCGGCCTCGCACTCCGGAGCGCCGCGTTTAATGGTAAGGGGAACCAACGGGTGGGGAGCGGGCGGGGGTTGGAGGTGGGGTGGGGGAGACATGCAGGCCAGCATTCAGACCATGTCCGACGACCCACACCGGCAAGCCGGGGCCTGGCTGTACTTGCCCGCCAACTTAAATTACACGCAATTAGTCTCAGCCATTTCCTTATTACTGCGACGAAGGCCTCGTGTGGCACCCAGCACTCACTTCTGTCGCTGTGGATTACTTCGTGGCCGGCGGAGGCTTAATGAGAGCAACTACGTAAAGGGATAAAATGAAACTTTACCAGCGAAGCGGGCATTTGGGACAAAAGGCGCTGCGGGAGTACAGGGGCATGAAGGGAGCAGCTAAAGCGGGAGCCGCCAGTGCACTGAACTCATTCCTTATGACCAACCCGCGTAATGACAACGAGTGAGAGAGGAGTGAGGGACCCAAATTAGGGTAATGTCATGACGGCACATCAGCAAAAAAAATCTTTCACTGCGGTTCAGTAAGATCGTCTCTCTGGATACACATGTCGTAGTATGTCAAAGCCGATGTTATCTCTACCAGGGACTGGTGAGATATTTCGCTATGGTTCCAAAGGAAAAAAAATGGTTTATGCCAGCGTTAAATGTTAACACCGATGAATTAAATGTGACGTAAATACACTCAGCAGTAACTAGGCTATAGTGGTGTGACTTCATTTCCGTGAATTCTTCTGAGGGCAATGGTGATCATAAGCCTGGAGGGTTGAGTCAACACTCGTTCCCATTTCCAGGAAGTTGACCAAACAACTTGGAGAGATAACTACACTTTAGAAAGAAGTAATTTCAACTGCAATATATGCAATTTCACATAGCAGAAAGAATGTTCCTAACTATTAGGATATATGCACAACATCCACAAAACAAGCAGCCTATGGAGGCATGTCAAAATGAGTTCCATAAGCAACCCTTGATAAACAAATAAGGGGAATCAGTTCATACCAGCGGCTAATTTAAAAGTCAACAAAACTACCTTCAAGGCCAGACCTTGCTTAACTGACCAGGGTAGTAGAGTGACCTGCAAACAGTTTAAAAACAACAGCATTGTGCACATGTTTTCCATGCAACAAACTTAAAAGAACCGAAAGTCTGAAATACGACCTCCCACAATGCCTCAGGGCTGGCAGTAATGGCCGCAGTAACACATTTGGACACAATCATGCATGGGTGCCAGGAACAGCTTTTTTTTTCTTTTTAATGATATGAATGAGTGTGAAGTAAAAGCCACAACAACTGATAAACTCATGGCAGAGCCTTAACCAAGACACTCCTATCCATCGCTATGTGCTCAAGTTAAGCATTTTTAACATTAGGCCACTTATCAAACAGCTCAAGTTTGAAATCTTAAAATGTACTTTTTTTCCACATTGATTCATTTTCTTTGGAAAACATTTTTCATCTTAAAAGAGTCCTGTGTCGTTTATAAGCATTATCACTCACTCCTCTTTCAAACGAGATGAAAACCAGGCTTAAAATGACAAGATGTTCATTTTTAAAAAAACCATCCACAGTTCAGCAAAGCAAATAACTTTTTTTATGTAGTCGGGTCCAACTGGTTTGTTATATTTCAAATAATTCTTGTTTTGTCCGAACAATCCCCCATAATCAACTTTGTCCGATCAGTTGAGGATCTATATTTAAATAGTTTTACTTTCAGCTAAGAGCCTTTCTTTTCCCGTTAAAGAGTTAGTTGTCGGGTTGCCCCCCCCCCCGCCTCATTTTATATAGCACCTGGGGAGTGCCCCCTTTGTCCGCCTCATCTGTCTGCCACAATTTTTATCACCTCCAAGTTTTGTTCAGACTGCTCTCACAGGGGATAACTTCAACACACACAAAATAAAAATTGCACGATCCTGCACGCTTGAACAGCGAACGGAGTTGGTTTGGCAAACTGCCCTTCTTGCGAAGGAGCATGCACTTGAATCACTGTTGCATGTGGAATATTTTACACCAATCAGATGACTTGGTGACCTCTTCGGGAACTAGAGAAGACTAAATGTGTCCAAATACACTTTGTCCACTGATCTGTGTGCTTCCTCCATAGGCAAAACTGGCCTCATCAGTTGTTCCATTGGCCCAGCCACTGGTTGCTGAGAAAGCTGCTGAGGATGCAACAAATCAAGCTGTCAATTCTGCCTGATCTTTTTGTTTTGAATAACATACATTCAGTTCCCTTGTAACAATACGTCTTGACATAGATGTATTGGTGAGGTGTAGCTATATTTTAAAATGAAAGTACCATTTTAACTTCCCCCTAAAGCAATAAACACATTAAAATAAACATTAACTAAGCAAATGGGTAATACTAGGACCCAAAGATAGGTCTGCAGTGGCTGAGGGGAGTTTCCAAAGAACCCTCTTGGCCTGCCTGTTACTCTTATAGGGGAAGCACCCAACTGTCCCCTCCCCCACCTGTGGTCTCACTCCAATCACACGTGTTCATACACACACGTACACACACACCCTCTTCCCGTCTGCCCCATTGAACCCCCATGGCCCCAGCCCCCCTGGCCCTTCCTGCCATACTCCATCCTCACCCTGTAGCTCAGAGCCCAGCTCGGGCAGCCTGGAAGTGTTTATAAAGGCACGCTTGGCTTGGCAAGAAAATTTTTGGTGTTTTTTTCTCCCCTTATTCTACATTTTTTCCACCCTTCCTTGCTAAGAGCGCCAGTTTGAGTTGGAGGCCATGCACAGCGGGTGGCATGCAAGCGAGGGAGTGAGCGGGAACCACTCCCCGCCGAGAGTGAGCCCACTGCTGGGCCTGCAAGCTAACGTGCCTTTGAGCTTTAAACACTGTTTAATTTTTGCATCTGGTTTTTGTCCGAGAAATTCCATATATACAGCTGCAATGCATGCATGGCGGCGTGATGTCGTAACTCTGGCATGCTTTAATGTGGGGCAAAGCCCCTAAATAACAAGACCAGGAGTAATGCTAACAACTAAAGTTAAATAGCCCCCTCTAATTTATTTACCTTTTGTACCTAAAGGAAAAAAAACCCACGCAAAAACGGATTATGTTACGGTTGGTATGTGTACCATATGGATTTATAAAGTGTCTGAATAAAGTTATAGCTTACGACTACACCATGCATACGGGATCTCAGACGAGGGGTGGAAGCTAGTAATGGTAATAAACTGCTAAGATGATGCATAACTGATGATTGCTTTGAAAAGCTGCTCTTTCGGGATAGCCGCGTCGATCGCTCCCCTCCTCCACGACGTTTCGCCTCACGTTGGAGGCATTAGCGCCCGAGAATGCCTCCAACCTGTGAGGTGAAATGTCGCGGAGGAGAGAGGGGGAGCGATCAATGAGGCTATCCCGAAAGAGCAGCTATTCGAAGCACTCCTCATGCGTCGAGATGTGACAACCTACATCATTACATAATGCATAATTGTTTTCTGTGATGGAGCAAGCATTCTTTATATTTATGAGGAGCGTTGTTAACATCAAATCAGGAGCTGCACTCGAGGATGTGATGCCAAACCATGCCCTGAATCTGGCACTGAAAGCCCTCATGGACCTGCTCGGAGCCTGGGGTCTTTTTTGGGAAGCCTTGCCCACCCTGCTGCTCTGGCTGTTGGAAGATGAGGAGCAAAGAGTGGTCGAGGCAACCGAGGGGCTGCCGGCAGGATTTTTGATGGGCGCTGGAGAAGAGAGGGAGGTAAGAAAACTCCACAGCACTAAACGGAAGTGCGGCCATGTGGGTTTCATTACAACACGGATTAGTTCTATATTGCATTGAATAAAAATTCACCTGCAGATGCTCTACAAATCTTTTGGATAAGGCACATATAATTGAGGGTATTGAGGCATTCAGCAAATGTGGGTCTTAATCAGATGTCTATAAAGGTTTTTAATATAAATCTATAAATCAATAGTTATGATTTCAAGGTGGTGCTGGTTGATAATTCACTCGTAAAAAATCTGCAATTTCCAGAATGAAAACGAGTTTCTCTTCGACAAAGGTGAAGTCAACCTCTTTGCTGAGAGGCTACTCTTTGCCCGGCATCTTTTCACGTGCCTTGAAGAGCACCTGCAACATGTCTTCTCGCAAAGCCCAACGTCACCAAACCCTGACACAACCGAGCAGCTCATGGCCATGGCAGATGCTTTAGCTGCCTCCTCCCGGAAAGCTACGCGTGACCTGCACCAACTGCAGCACTTGCTAGAGCCAAGTCTCCAGGAGGCTCCACGCTATACCCTATTGGTGGAGCGAGCGGTGCGCCGTGTGCTGGCCCTGCGAGTCATGCTCCTTGCTGTTGCGTCTTTAGACCCGGCGTCTGTGCCGCAGGCTACCGTGCAGACTGTGCTGTATGAGGCACAAACGTTGGAGCGAGTGTGCAGTGGCACAGGGCTGACTCACGACTTCTTGGCACACACAGCTGGGCTCCATCAGAGTTATGCATTGAACCCTGAACACAGCTGCTCTTAGCATGCGCAAGCCTTTAAAATGAATTTGCAGCGTGCTTAATTACATAGATGCGGTTTACAAATGTGAAATCTAATGTCGTTACGGTCCCATTTGAACATTTGGCCATGATGGTATATACTGTCCTGGCAGAATGCGTTCGCCCAGAAGGAAGGTTTCCTAAATCAGTCTGCTGACAGGAAAAAGTCTTCCACTCGGACAACAAATTTAAAAACACTTTACATAGCTCAGTTTTATCACATTGTTCGGAACAATTACTAGACAAGCTTTGCCTTTATCACTGAAAGCAAAGCCACTGGAGTCGACTTATTGTGCATGTCCGTGTCACAACTTCAAACATGCGAACAGATTGTCAAGTGGGTGCCACCTGTTGTGTGTGTGATCTCGACAGCCAGACCAGAAGAAAAACGTCCGCATGTTTAATTTGAGTCACATTTCACACTTCTGTCTGTTTTTTACACCAGCCTGCCAGTCCAGTCTGCTCACGGTCACCCAAATTGACTATGCGTACGGCACGCAGGCCCCAGAGCTTTGCCTTACCTCGTCATGGGAATAGGAAATTGGGGAACAAGAGATAAAGGGCCATATAGCGTGTCCAACTCTCAGCGCCAGTACGACAATACCACCCCCTGCCTTCACCAGCAGCCTGCTCCACAGCAGTGCTTAAGCCAATGGCTTTAGATCTGGGGGGCCGCTTCCGAGGGGGTAATACCTTTTCGACAGGAGGGAGGCGCCGGTCTCTCCAGCAATCATATATTTTTAGCACAACAAAAATATACTTGGGGTTTGTTTTCTTGCCCTATTTTAAATCATTGGGTGGACGTGCTCGCAGAAGAGAATCAAGGTGCGTTTCACATTAGACTCCAGTTAAAAAATGGAGACTTTAGGAGGCAGCAGGGTGGTATTTGGGAAGTGACAACTGGAAGGAATAAATGTATGCCACACTATGTACATAAAAAGAAAAGCTCAGAAAACATTCGATTCCAACATCAGCAGCCTCAATATTCTATTCTAACTCAAATTGCTCTTTTCCTAAGTGCCTTGCACTTCTTAGAGTTGAACATTGAATCTGCATCGACTAGTGCACCGTGCTATCACATACCTTGAGAGGACACGTATTCAGCAGGGTGTTATTTCACACCCGTGTTCTGTTAACACCTCGCCTACCATTCTAATAAGCCACCCCACACACGCATCAGGCACGACAGGTCATGGTTAGTCATGTGTAGCTGCAGGGTGAAGTCATTCTCCTCCCGCGCATACCGAGCCCCGACCGCCATTAGATCATCTCGTAAGACCGCAGAAGCGGGAACCATCCACATGGAAACCCAGGCGAAGCTGTCGCAAAACTCATCATTGTCTCCTGTCGACGTGGACCAAGCATGCATTAGAAATCTCATGGCAGACTGAGCAGGAATTAAAATCCAGGGTAGCACATGGATTGGCATCTACAACAGTCATACTTGCCAAAGGGTGTTATTTTAACAAAGACGTCAGTGACGTGAGCTAAGACCGGCCTTTGCAATGAACTATATTTGGAATAAAAGCAATTGGCAACCTCAACTGCACGAGACGATGGCTTATAGGGAGAGTCCACGCTTGCACGAGCTGCGGAGTGGCTTGACGCAACCCATATCGTGCTGTTTACTTGAAACTGACAGCTTCTGATCTTTCAGCCGCCCAGACCTGGGAATGTGCACCCTGATTTGTTGCTATGGGAATGTGGTTTCCATAGACAGGCTTGCGGAATTACGGAAGGTCACATCCACAGTGGAGCAATCACGAGGTGCCATCTGACCTTGCACACATGTTGTGCATGGCAACAGTTACAATCATAAATGTGAGTTAATTTGTTCCCTTGTTGATTGCTGTTTACAGACGTGAGACGATGCTAATGGTGTATCTGTTAGAGATATTTTAAACAGTTTAAAATCATGACTCTCCTGAGCTGCTGAGGATTGATGTGTGCATTGTTAAGATCTGCACAACGTTTTTTCTTTAAATAAAGTTATTTTACAAAAGTGTCCCGACAGTTTCAATGCTAGGGTCATCGTGTGGGGGTTTGGAGTTAACAGACTGAAGCTCTGGGTACCTGAACAGTAGTCAACTGGACCAAATACGATATTATTTATTCATTAGAGAAAACAATGACTGTGCTAGTTCTCTCAAGGTGTTACTTTTTGGCATTCATGTACCAATACAGCCCCAAAAGTGCTGGACCAAGCAATAATTTCCTAAAGACAATCTACAATTATCTGAGGTGCTCATTTACTCTTTACAAATGAAATTATTTACTTTTGATATTTTAAGGCAGACATCATACAGCGGCCAGGATGAGAATTTACCAAGGCTAACCTCTGCACATAACTTACTGAAGGTGCTTCCAATTCCATCATCTTTGGCACCTTTGCGTTGTAGCGTGTGCATGTCCATCTTTCTGCTACACACACTTAGGTAACGCAACATTGCGCATGCCTGTAGATTTTTGAACATATTAAGCTTAAAAACAGTACGGGTTTATGTGGGTGAGATTGTAGAAGTCAGATTGGCACTGGAGACTTGTGGATTTTGAAATGCTGCTTCTCATTACTGTGCTGACGTTTGTGAAGGTTGAGGCATGGCTTTAAGATAATGAAGGTCGACTGAGCAAAAAGGAAGGAAATAGACAAGGGATAAAACATCTGCAATGAAGGACACGTTTCTTTTTGGCATTTGTGATGAACCTATGATTTACAGCATTCTAAATCTAATGGGTGTTTGAAGTTACTAACATATTTGTCCTCATGCAGAAAATTGCCAGATATTGGACTCAGGCATTACTCGATACATGATTGTGTTAACCTCATCTCATCGTCAGAAACCGCTTAGTCCTGTACAGTGTCGCGGTGAGCCGGAGCCTATCCCGACAGACACAGGGCGCAAGGCAGGGATATACCCACGATAGGACACCAGTCCATCACCGGGCACTGAGGGTAATTTAGTCTGCAAGCCAATCAACCTATGCAGCAGCATGTTTTTAGGCTGTGGGAGGAAACCGGAGTGCCCGGCGAAAACCCACGCGGACACGGGGAGAGAACATGCAAACTCCACACAGAAAGGCACCCGAGCCGACAGTCGAACCCGGGTCCTTCTTGTTGTGAGGCGACAGCGCTACCCACTGAGCCATCGCACTGCCCCGACACTATTTTATGTAAATGGGGAGTACCCTGGTTAACTGCTTGACTCAAATCTGAAGGCTGAGGAGTTCAAATCTTGGTCACCATCACACCTGAGATCGAAACAATGACTTTGTGGGATCTCAACAGCAGTCATCTCATGGAGACACTGGCCCTTGCCAAAAGAATGTGGATTTTTGGAGTCGCTTCGGTTTGTTAATAAAGTGAGCTCCACTGCCTTTTGAGTGCGGTACTGATTTTGAAACGGTGATAATTTTTAAATACTCTCCAAACGTGTTTATAATGCAGAATAACTAGTATTGGCAGTGGCCTTCAGATAAAATTATACAAAACATAAACTCGACAACCTGCCACCACAGGAATAAACCACATTTTCAAATGCTACGTTACATGATTTGTGGTCAACATCCCCTTTAAAACACCGAGATAAAACATTTTACAGCTCTCCTGCCTGACGTCAGTTTGACTGTTTACGATTGTTTTTTAAAAGTTGAGCGTAGCCAGTTTAATTAAATCACTGAATTATAAAGTTCACGTCATTTTTTGGTTGTACCGTATCATATATAGTTAATTTTTTTTCTCGATGCCTGCCTCACGAGTGGGCACGGTATAAAGAAAGCACTTTGATCCCAGGGCGTTGGGATGAGTTCGTGCGTGCTGACGGTCGCGTCTGTCGCACCTTCATCCTGCCCGTGTGTCCGGCATAAATGGGCAAAACTGTTAAGATAATAATGGTTTAATATCACGCTCTTTACGCTGGGGTCGCCGCAGCGATTTGCATCACGTCATTTCAGACATTTAAAAGAGCACCACCAGCGGCAGCTGTCCTCGTGCGAAGGTGACTTGGTGCTTGGCCTATAAACGGGCATAAGGTCACAAGGAGGCCACCATTTCAGCGGCAGGGTGCCACAGTAGTAACTTATGCGACTCACGTTCTGCCCGCGGCGGTTCAATGCTCGCCTCAGGCGTCTTAATGTGCGTGCTCTCCCCCTGTTCTGTGTCGGTTTACTCCGGATTGTCCAGTTTTCTTCAACAAGTACAAAACACTCAATTGGTCGAAACCATAGGGCGCAAGTGTCTAGCGGGTTGGCGCCAGTTAACCGCGTGGTTACCTCCCTTCCACCATTATACCGTTTCTGAAGCGTCTCTGGGTAAACGGCGCTTCATAAATGAACACCGGGCATTATTATTACTGTGTTATGCCAAGAAGGCTAAGAGAATTTAAAATCAATAATTAACATTTGTGTTTCCGCTCCTGTTAGTCACGACAGTTTGAGACCTTGTCTGAGTGGTAAATAGGTTTACGTACATAGGTGTTTCACCTAAAGTTACACAACACCATGGAGGAGTGGCGGAGTCAACTTGATGACACACGTAATTTAACCAGTACCTCGTGACGCGTGAGAACCTGTGGCTGGCAGGTGAGAGGCTTGTTTTCCGTCGTAATAATACAATAACACGGTTGTTCTCGAGGTACTTTTTTACTGCTCAACCCGAGCTACAAATGCATTCATATTGCGTTTCACAACATTTGGCTAGCACTGAGATCAGGCTGTAAAGCAAGCTGTCTCTGATCTGAGGCAATCAGTTTCAAGGACAATGCATACATTATCAAAGCATTCTGTTTGCGAGTTTTGCCACCAACATGTATGTTTTTTGCAAATTTGACACTTTTGCGAAAGGTGTCTCTTTGGCGTTTAAGATCTTAACACTTGCCAGAAAACGGGCAAAGCCTCTTCTTTTTACAACACTATTGTTCATCAACAGAGTGGCGGCCGTCTAGACTAATCTCTTTAAAAAACATGAAGTAAACACTGGATTGATCTCGACTTTGAGTCGAACCAAGGTGTAGTCTGTTAAACAAATATTTGTCAGTTGCCCGGTGTTAAAGGCGAAAGCCCTCCACCAACACTGTGGTGCCCTATTCTTGCAATAGGGCAAGGATATATGTGTTTACAACAAGTTCACTCACCGACACATTGAGAAATACTACAATCGCCAGAACATATAGCAGCTGGGTGTGACTCACTCAAGGGTATATACAATGAGCACCAGTGCGAAGTCGCGTCGACAACCTAATCATGTTAAGTATAGACTAACCCCGTTATGAATATGGAATTCACAGCATTGGATTAGGTCTACTACCAATGGTGATAAGGGGTGTCTCATTGCTTCAGTAGGCACAGAGGGACTATTTTAATGTAAAATAAACTGCACTCACCTCGGTGTATCGTGATTTCGTTCCCTCCGCAACAGCCGCAAGTTTCATTTCGTGTTAATACTTACCAGCCCTTCGGTGTCAACAATTCGGTTTAAACCGATTACGATAAATTATGCGCGTAAAAACATTTGATAAAATGTTTACGACGTATGCAAAGTACACAATAAATGTTGTTACGTTTTCGATGAGATGAGCAAAATCGTAAAAAATTGATGATGGAAAAAAAGTTCAAACCATTCACGAGAAGACAAAAGGCGAGACCATATACAGTGCTGTACAAGCGACTCTCAATTGCCGGGGGGGGGATGTGAATCATTGTTCCTCTAATGCCCAATATCCGCCCCTCAGCTATTGCGATGCGTAATCGTGCCTTCCGCTGTATCTGCGACTCCCCAAGGTAAGGTGGTGGGGAGGGAAACTTGTCTCGAAATTTAGGCAAAACAAGTTCCCAGAACCCAAACACGTGGACGCGGCGAGACACGCAGACGCGTGCACGTGCGGTGCCGATATAACGAGACATTTCCTGGGCTCGCCGCTCATTAATTAGCGCCTTTGGACTAAGCGCGGGAGGGAACCGCAGGCCGACAGGTGTGCGGTTCATGTCACCTCACCGCAACAGGTGGCGGTGATGGTCGGGGATGAACATGGTGGGTTATGATAGTTTTGGCCGATGGTTGTTGCTGTGGCGGTGGTGTCCAATCTCGTGGCGATTGCACGCAGGCGTGATAAGCCCGAGACAACCGATCGGTTCCAGCGAATATGGAGCACGCTCCACACGAATCAAATAACACAGCACTGCACCCTCTCTGTAACATTGCTTTGCACGACTTATGTCGACGCTTCAAACATCTCGCAATACTCTCCCAACAGTTTAATAGACTCAAGAAGTAGCGTGCACGCAGTGAAGTGTCGTTTACAACACTGACGAGGTGATGTGAGAGCACGAGTAACAATAGACATGTATCAGTGTACAGAAATTATTCAGCGACTTATGAACCGCAGTTTCTGTGCTAATGTTTTCTGCAAAGGTAGCGTTAATGACGCTGTTGTGCGTGGTGGGCTCGTTGTGATTGCGTGTCTATACCGCAGGCCATTATATTTTTTTAGTGGGTCCAACTTTTGACCAAGAGTCTCACGCAGAAAAGTAAATTAAATTTCAATGCATCATCGAGATAGTGGAGGCACTATGTTAGCGAACCCGCTTGCTGTACTGCCATCTCTTGGCCACCTCGCACTCCTTGAGTTTCGCAAGCCCAGTATGCCGCAACAAAGCTCTGCATTACAGGCAATCGTCATTTGTACTTTGGTGCAATACACTGGCGAGATAGACTTACGTGTTGTCGCGATAACACACTTGGCACATTGGGTTGTCTACGCAATATGCTGCCCTTTCAATTTCCGCGTTTGTGGGTAAGGTGAGAGCGGCTATCGCGCCGAGCTGCGGTCACAGGCAAGCCAAGTTCGATTCCTGACCGTAATGCACACTTATCAGCATAGTCGTCGTAGCTTTAATCTGCAGGTTGGTACACAAAGTATTCAAAATTGCGTACCGTAGCTTTTTCCGTGTCGACAAGCAGGGGAGCGACAAAGGCGGAGAGGCTGTGAAGCAAGACTTGGATCTAATCTCTTAAAGCTAAAGAGTGTTTTCTTTGTAAAGGTATGCCAGCGCAGAAAGACAAAGCGCGCCCGACTCTTTTGGCCTTACACAGTAAGGTACAAGTGTTGTTTGCGAACACCTATTAAGGCGAGCATGGAAAGCGCCACGCCCGACTATGTCTTCCCAGTGCTGACACTCACAAACCGCTCAAATACGTAATTCAATCTAAACAGACTTTAAAGGTTGGCGCACGAGACAATTATACAAGTTGCCACTAATGTTACCCATGGCCAAGAATGGAACCCAGGTGGTTGGGTGCGTACCATAATGTGTCGACTACTGTGTTACGGTTTTCTATAAAATATAAACACACACCAACACACATACGCCAAAGCGCGCACACAGGCTCCACAGCATCGACACACAACTGCTGCAGTGGAGCGTGCAACAGGTCTCATTTGGATCGAGTTCCCCAGGGTAATTTGCTTATTACCAATTAAGGTCCGTGCGGACGGTCCTATTGGCCACGCCATAACTGTGCGCAACGGGGCCAATCCATGCCGCTGAACACGCGCCTTAATGAGAGGCGCAATTAAGATAACCACTCACACGTGCGCGGCGCAAACCAATCTGTAGGCGTTTGCGCTGTAATTTAGATTCTGGTTCGCATTCCATCGCATAGTGTTTAACGAAGGCGCTGCAGCCAGCTGTGTCGCGTTAGTCCGCGCCTTAACAAAAAAAATCACGTTTTTTTCTCTCCAAAAAAATGTCAAAAAATATTGTAGTCGGTAGGTGAGGACACACCCACGCATTCTTACCACCGCAAATCGATTCTCATGATTCGAGGTCTCGCCGATATGTTTGCTGTAACTCATTTGTAGCAATAATCCAAGTCTAGATTAACTGAACGTATTTCCATATAGATGCATTATAGCTATGTCAATTCATTTGCCTCCCGATACTCTATGACGCTGGTCTGCGCTGGTTGGTGAGATTTTGGGGGACCGGTTCAGATGCCACTTGTCATACTGGCCGTAACCCGGTAAATGGCAGAGTGCGGGCCAAGACGGCACCACTACCCCCCGCTTTGCACCAAATTTGCATACAACTTAAAACAAATTTCAGACTCACGGTTCTCCGCTTATACGTAATAGTATATCGAATTTAGCTTAAGCCTCACGTACATCACGTAACATTTGTGCTCCCCCCCCCACTCTATATCCATCTCCACACCGGCACCGTGCAGCTTATGCCTCGCTGTGCCTTCTCTTCCCTGAGCCTTTCATGAACGACATCTTGGTCCAATTTTGTTCTCACTCTCCTCCCCTTCCTGCCCTCCCTCTTCATCTTGATTCGTGTACTCTGTCTTTAAGGCTTTCGTTTTGCGATCTCTTCCCTGTCCTGTTCCTTTTCCCATGCTTCATAGCCGCCTTCACCGTAGTCCCCTTCCCATGGTTTGACACGGGGAATTATTTTTATTGTAATCTATTTGACCTCTAAAGCCATTAACTTCAATTGCTCTACCGAGCACTATTTTTGAGAATAACTAGCTACTGTACCTATACATATCAAAAAGAAACTTAAACGCAAGTCGACTGATTTATAAAATATATATATACAAATTTAGTTTCAAATAAATACATTATCTTAACACGACTCTGCTTGTGTGCTGACATGATGTAATCTATTGAGAAACATGTTCCTTAAATTGTATGCTGTCACTTTGCAGTAAGATCCCATGCACACTCAAATTAACAAATCTGTAAACGTACAAATTTTCATTACAACAGAACAGTACAGGCTGGAAAACATTTCACACACAAACGTCTACAAAAAGTACACCGCCTAAGTGCATTATGCAAAAAAGATCAACAAGTGCTTCAGATCATTGTGTCCTGAAGAGCAATGGGTCTTGTGGTTACTATCAACATAATTTGACCAAATATTAATAATTGCATTTATAGAGCGCTTTTTACCCGAGGGTCATGTGAATAATAGCGGTAACGCAATTATAATTATTGTTTATATGTTGCCCGAAGACAACACAACCATAATGCACTTCAAAAAAATCTTGATGGTCACTGCTTTAGAATATTGCACCAAGGCCGTGTGCTTTTTACACATTTTCGTCTCGTTTGAAACTCAAAACAACACTGGCCAGTGCCCATCTCCGTTAGCCAGCTTGAACTAAGATAGAAATTCCACATCACGGGGATTGCTATATATTGGGCCGACCACTGTTAACCTCCTACCATAAACGGGTTGATATGGACACTGTAAGAAACTGGATATGAACTCGTGCAACTTCCGATAGCGAGGCGAGGTGTTCTGAGCGAGGCGAGGTGTTCTGAGCGCAGCGCCACCTCGACGCATGGTAAACTGTAATGGCACCACGTGCAGTACTGTACTAACCCTTGGGTTAATGGTAAGCGGTCACCAAAGAGTTGAGCGAGTGAATGTGAATAGAGGTCGATGTTATTTCTCTATTCGCCTGTGTGTGTGGGAGGGGGGCTGTATATTTTCATCCTGAAGTAGCTCACGGGATTTCCGAGCAACCAAGGCGAAGCAAAAACATCTCAATTACAGAAGGTGAACCCAAGCGGGAGGCTTCGTCTATTCGGGAAGGGGGCACCCTGAAATTTACCATCATGAAATGCCGTCGTAACATTGTCCGCATTGACGTCAACGCGAAATTAAGTCCCAAGTAGCCCACTCTAAATTAACAAGAGACCTGGGGGGGGGGGGGTATTGCCGCTTCATTGGGGGCGCATGTACCCCCAGCTATACCAAGTCCCTCCTCCCCCCCCCTCAACGTTTCGCCCTGGGACTCGCCACTGGGGTGCAGGAGGTCATAACGGAAAGTCGCGCTTGTGTATCGCATCAATCAGTGCTCAAACGGCGGGGGGTAACTCATTAACGAAGCACTTTATCCACAGGCCTGGCCGCCAATAATCATTAACAAGGGCACGGTGCAAACTTGACAGTTATTGGGCGGTTATACTGCCGGTCAAGCGACTTTTGCCTTCCTCCCATCCTCCTACGCAACACCGCTTTAGGAACTTGTCGCGATGGAACCGCGGGTCACAAAGCAAAGTGTTCGCCCCGGTCAGTTCGGAGGCATTGGTCAGAATTACCTACTGTTGCATAAAGGTCTCCCGACATCATCGGCAGCCCTCAAGGTCCCTGCGATGCCACAACGGATCTCGATTCTGCACAAAACCCGACCCCGTCGCTCATTCTTTGTCCTCTCGACAAGTTTTTTTAAATTGCCACAAGTCTAACCTTTCGTAGACAACACCTTAGCGACGTGTCTCTTGCGTACGCTAACTCTTCTCAAGTCCGCATGTTTCATTTTCGTGTTCCCTGATAAATGTCGTGTTCCATTAACGGTGTCCACGTGTGCACTGTACACACCACGGTAAGATACGCGGAATAAGAGTACGGCCAAACTTGGTCCGGAAACAGAACGCTATAATCAAGTGGAATGCGCGGGGTTTAGGCCATGAAGTTGAACTTCAAAATCGGCGAATTAGTGACAATTAAACACGACCTTAATCTTATACGCCTGACAATAGCAGCATACACCATTACCACTCACCAACCGCAATATACGGAGTACTTGTGCTAATGCACTGTCCGCACGCGTTTCCGAACTTGGTGGGAGGCCGGTGGTCACAGGGACGTGTTAAATTGAAACTATTTTGGTCGCGTTGAGTTATCGTTTCCAAATACAAATTACAGTACATTACCGTAAACACCTGTCTATGCACGCATTAAAAAGTGGGTCATCGCTTTTGGCGTCTGTTCCGACAAGCGATTCGACGACGCGACCGTGCACTGCCAACTGCAGACCTCAACGACAAACGGTGAGTGCGTATGTATCCAGACATAGGCTCGATAGACTAATAGTGTAACCGCACACTTTGCGCAAGTTGCTACGACAGATTTTAAGTGCCGAGATTAGCCGTTACATCATAATCGGGGCATATTAAAATATTGACGAAACGGACGAAGCGCATCACTTTAGCGACCCGATGCAGTGGGGGAAATGGCGTTGCACTCGACGTTTCCCAGCACGAACATTGCCTCCAGGATGTTACTGCACGCACGCGCAAATTCTGCGAGGCACAGATGACACGAAGTTCCCGAGACGCGTTCAGTGCCCTCCATGCAATCTAAAAAAAAAACCCGCCGTCACGTAACAACGCAGTGAACAATTACAGTACAAAACAACACTTGTCGGCGTTTATTGCGGTTGGAAACCATGGGAAAAGTTTCCTCGAGTCGTTTTGTTCCACCGGCCACCGGTTGACAAGTGGTACAGTACTTCAGCCGGCAATGCAATAATCATGGCTCCCGCTGCCCCTGCCATTTCGCTGTGTTGGGACAAAGGCTCAAAACCAACTCCCACTTTCATGACCACGTTGCTTCCTCCTCTCTCTTCCCCCCCCTCCACCGCTACATCCAGCCGAACCTCCCCCACACCACTCGTTTTGCCCCGCGCCTTCGCTAAACGCAGTCAACCACTCGGCGCGTAGTGCGAGGCCCCTTTCGCTCGCCGCCACGGCAATCAGTGTACATGTTTACGATCCCAGACACCTGGGTTCAATTCCCAGCCCCGACTTTACTGCAGTTATGGTACCTAAACCTGTCGCAGGACCTCACTGACGTCGATTCAGCCTTAAGGCAATTCAGCCTTAAGGCAATTCATTGTTGCCGTGTGTAAATATCAGTGCGCAGGCGACAAAGACGGCTGGGTGTGGTTCTGAACATTGAACACCCCCCGTGTTTGGGCCTCAATGCTGCAAGAGGTCCTCGCTAACACAACTTCCTGCAGTATGTAAAGATGGTAATCTTTTTGACTTTTAAAAGTTCGACTTCCCAACGTCAAAAGTGCTATTGTGGGGGCCAGAACACACCAGAAAGGTATGGGGGGTTCGGGGGGGGCGGCGGCTGCGTACTGGCTCGCCAGCCCGCCCGCACCAACATGCTGTTAAAACAAAATAATCTGCTCGCAGCAAGGAAGGGAAACCACGGTTTGTGCGCGGTCCCCGATAACACGGACGGGCGGGTGGGGATGCGAGGCACCGACGTCTGGAAACGAGACCCTAATATATAAGACTATATTACAGCGCCCTAGATTCAGACGGCTACACACGCACGTTACGACAGTAGTCTACAAGCAGAGCTCTGCCTTTAGCCAACGTAAGATCACAACACTTTACGAGTACAGTACAACCCCAAGGCACAATACAACCGACGGGAACACGACGGCAACGTTACGTTAGAGCACAGCTTTTCGTCGCAGCACTATCTGGTGTGCTTGTTCGCCCAATCGACTTCTGCAGGCGTCCAACCAAGGCACAACACTAACTGCACACGCGTCGTCACACAGGTGGTTGCACACGTGCGCCGTTATTGTTAACATCCTCTCTCTCTCGCGCGCGGACGCTGCTTTCGGAAATGACAGCGCGCGACCCAATTAACTCATCCAATTTGTGGGACCACACGTGTGTGTGTGTATGTGTGAACCGCCCGTCCAACACACGCGCGCACACACACCCGCGTGTACGGACACCGCGAGTGATTTGTAGCGAGATCAGAATCGCTGCGCGACTGCTCTCGGTGGTACCGCCTGCGTGGTTTAAGAGTGAATCGCAAAGACTCCCCCCCCTCTCCTCCTCCCCCGAGAGAAGTAGGAGGAGGGGGGGGCAGCAAAGCGAGGCCAGGGGCGTGGGAGGGTGGTATGGGGCGTGGAGGCATGTGGAGGGAGGTAAGGGGAGGGATCGGCCAGTTTGACTCGAGGGATGCGGTTGGTCGACCGGGCGGTTGTCTGCGCGTTTCTATAACCCAATAGCGAGGCGAACTCCGGTCATTTGAATTGGGGAGTCTCGACGCATTCGCCCGTCTGCCCATGATACTTTTAGCCCCCCCCCCGTCAACCCAAAACCAACCTTCCCCTCCCCATCGTCAGCCACTCCAACCCCTGCCGAGCCCCTTCTCCCCGCCCTCTCCACGGAACCCCACCCGGCGGAGAGGCTATTTATCGGCCGCAAAGTTAAACTCCGCGATTCAGCCAGGCTCAAACAAGTTGCACTAGTTTTTTTTATTTTTTAATTGTTCGTGTTTTACCCCCCCCCCTATTCCCCCCCCATACGCTCTGTTACTGTATTAGGGAGTTAGCGAGGCGCGTGTGTGCGTATTTAAACATCTACTCCGCCATGTCTACGGCGCTTGTATCGTCTTCGTTCATGGACGTCGGGGACATATTTTACAAGGTAAGACGTGACCACAGCTCGCGCCTCTCTCTCTCTCTCTTTATGCCAACGCGAGAAGTCACCGCGAGCACGCAGCAGCGACTCCTTTGGCCTCGTTGTTCACGCGTCCCGCGCCGTGCACTTGTCGCTGCGATCAAGGGACGTGGCTTTAGCCGAGACCTGCAAGTTGGGAGTCGCGTTGTGAACTTGCGCTCTCGTCCGCGTGGTTTTTTTTTTGCAGGAGAACGACAACAAGGGCTTGAACTTAAACTCGCTGGACAGGAAGGCGGTGGGCGCGCCTACGGCCACGCTCCCACGCCGCCATTCCTCCAACAACATGCTTGCCCTGGCCAACTCGGCGCACGCCTCGCTCTGCGGCAACAACATTGGCGTCGGTGGAGGCGTTGGTGGCAACAACAACAAGTTCTCCGCGGCCGCGATCAAGGACAACACGGCGCTCATGAACCGAGAGAATCGCTTCCGAGACCGCTCGCTGAGCGAGGGCGGCGACCACTCGGCCATGATTTTGGCCCCCAGCGCCAAACACCAGAGCGCGCAAACCGGCGGCGGAGTGGGTATGGTCAACTCGAGTCGCTACAAGACCGAGCTGTGCCGGCCCTTCGAAGAGAACGGCGTGTGCAAGTACGGCGACAAGTGCCAGTTCGCGCACGGCGGACACGAGCTGCGCAGTCTCGTGCGACATCCTAAGTACAAGACCGAGTTGTGCCGCACTTTTCACACCATCGGCTTCTGCCCCTACGGGCCGCGCTGTCACTTCATCCACAACGCGGACGAGCAGCGCTCGCCCACCGCTCAGCAGCCGCCCCTTTCCCCGCCGCTGCCGGGGAGCGGTCCCCACCAGCAGCGTCGCGGGCCGCGTCCTCGCCTCAACCACAGCGTGAGTTTTGCCGGCTTCCCGAGCGCGGCCCTGGCGCGGCGCCTCGATTCCCCTCCGCCGATGGGGCCACTCGATAACGCATTGTCGCTCACGCCGCCGCCCCTGTCTGCGGCTGGCTTTTTCGGAGACGACTACATGCTGTCGCCTCTGTGCGCCAACAACGCCTTCACCTTCAGCAGCCAGGAGCTGTTCTTTGGCGCGGCCATGGCCGGGGCGGGCACGGGGCTGCCACTGCACTCAGGTGGTGGCGGTAGTGGGGCAAATTTTGCCGCCAGTTGCGGTAACGGAGGTGGTGGCGGCGGTGGCGGTGGTGGTGGTGGCGTGGGGCCCCTGGGCGCGCCCGGAGCGGTGCGTGGCCTGTCGGGTTCGCCTGTGTTTGAGGCGTCTCTCGACTCGCTGTCCGACGCGGGGGATGGCTACTCCAGCTCCGGAGGAACGAGCGGATCAGAATCGCCTGTGCTTGACCCCAACCGCAGGCTGCCAATCTTCAGCCGCCTGTCAATCTCCGACGAGTGAAGCGAGCGATGCTCATTAGCCCTCCCCCCCCTCTCGCCCCCACGTCAGCCACATCGCTGCCTTGTGTTCGTATGTGCCCCATATACCCCCAAACCACTACCAAGGCCCGCTTTGATGACCCGGTCAAAAAAAAATCTAGGCACGTTTTTCTCATGACCGCGATACAATTAGACGCATTCGTTTTAAAAGGATGTGTTTTGCTGATCCTACGTAAAGGTCAGTCGAGGGCGAAGTTTAAGCAGTTTTATAATTGAGATTGCCTTAGCGCTCATCGTGGCCTTGTGACATACACGCAACGTTTTATTAGTACTTTTGTCTCCCCGTAACAACTTGCATTAAAGGTTAAACGGCATTAAACTGCCCATAACGTATATACTGTATACATTTTAGCGTATGGGCGAGGCCACGATTTGACCGCCACCGTATGTGCCTAACGAGGAGTCAACTAAATGATGGTGTCGGGGATATAAGACTTAACATTGCAGTTGCTAAGTGTCTGCTTAAATCACTGTTATAGCAATAAGTATGATGGTAAGCAAAAAAAAATAATTCATTTTGTGTTCGTTGTGTTGCCCACGTGGTGTAGCTGCAAGCCGTTTGGGTCCTTGGGCCCTAGAGTTTGGTTCCTGGCCCAATTTAATGTTTTTTTTACGGTCACGACCCGAGGGGTGCCATACATTTCGCCTGATGCAGGCAGCAGCAAGCGAGCAAGCTTCGCTGCGTGGGCAAATCAATCTCAAAAGTGTTTTTTTCTCTCTCTCAAGACGATGCTTTTGAAAATTTAGCGGAGCGCTGTGGCGCCCCCTCCAGAACAAAAGTGCGACGCCACAGCCGCGGACACGATTAGTGATTGTACACAATTGTGAATCTAACGTCGTTTCACTTTTTTTTTGCCGACGAAAAATATGCACTCGCTTTTTTGAGTCGTTCTTCCAACCGATATGCTGAGCATTGATTTATTTGTTTTTAACGTCTAGAGTTAATGAACCTTTTCGCTTGTCAGCGTAAATGAGAAGTTGTGGAGATCTTATTTAACTTATTTATTATACAAAACGTATCTCTTGTTGGTATAAATTTGTATTTATCAGGTATGATGCGACAGATGTATATTCTTTCATGTTAAATTATACTCGCCAGTCTAAATCGATTTTTTCCCTGCAATTTAGTTGCGGGGTGTTTAATGCCCCGCGCACAGGTAATATATATTAAAATAACGCTGAGTTTTGTGCTTTTTGTAAACGTTCACCTGGTTATTTTATTGTGAATGAAAAGTTAATTTAAAAGTAATATTTATTTTTGCTCATTTTGTTTACGATAATCGAACAAGATTGCATGGTTAGCTCTTATTTTTTTTTGCCTTTGGTGATAGTTGGTGGTGTGATGATACCTATTAACGACAACATGCCAAATGAACAAATACTGTGCGTCCGTGCCTACGGGGGCCAGCCGTACCACCGCGCAGGGGCGGATACCTCCAATGCGCCCCCCCCCCCATGCTTCCGTCACTTTTGGTACATTCCAGAGCGTTGCCTTACATAATATAAAATACCAATAGTTACGAATACGTTTTATACGGTAGTTGAAATAATTGTGTAATTTTTCAAGCCTAACAAAACTATGCAAGGCATGTTTAGTTGTTGTATAATTTGGGGGAGTTGTGATTACGCTGTTCACTACAGTTTGATATAGCCACCATGTTGTATCTTGTAATAAACGT
>JAZEWT010000004.1:4737014-4749895 GCA_036362905.1 Mordacia mordax
GCGCAATTAACGAAGATGAAGAACACATGTTATTGTGTCCTGGTTGTGGGTTTTTTTTAATAGAGTTCCACTCGTTCATAAACAAAGTACAAAAGAAAAATAAACAATTTCCAAGACCATGAACTCTGGCTAGAAAATAAAACAATCACGAGCCACGAGTAGTAAAACAAGGCTCTTCACAGATGCTTCTCACGCGGTGCAGGGCGTATGTTACAAAACGTGTTAATTTAGGGTTTAACGTGTCACGTTTAAAAATAAAATTTCACATGAGATCTCAATCACCACGCGGGACAATCTTACAGTTGTCTTCTGCTGTCAAAATACATCTGACCGCAGAGTTCCAAATAGTGGTGTAGTTTGATCACGTGCTTTGAGAGCAGCTTTTGCCGAAGTCACAATTGTTTGGTAAAGAACACTGACTTGAGAAATCCTGCCTTCCCAGTAAATTTATTTACTTTAATTTGGAGTACTACTTTCGCTCGGTAAAGTTGTACAGTGGTGCACCTATGTCCGTAACCAGGACCCACCTCACTCTGCAACCAGTCAGTTGTCATAGCAACAATCCAGGGAGGTGCGCACTCTGATTGGCTGGAGACCTGGGTCCGTTCCTTCCAAAGCATCCATGGAGACATCTGCAGCATCTGAAAGTTTAAAACAAAACACGCTTTCATAAGGCAAAATGTGTACAGATACGAAGCCCCATAAGCAAAACGGGTGCTTTGTGAGAGGATTGGATTGCCTTGGTAATTAGGCAAGGTACAGCAATTAAGCTTCGATCTGAAATGCCAACAGAAAGGCAGCAGCTTTAGAGACTTAAAATGCCTTGCAGGCAGATCACAATTGTTCTGTTCCTTAGGTTTTAATTACAATAAAGCTCCAGGGTGATGGTAATCAGTGCTTTCCACTGAACGTAACATGTGTTAACTTTTGCAAGCAGTATGTTAAACCACAACCCAACTGCCCACCCTCATTACATGCTGCACTTATAATGTAGGCAAAAACAAAAAACTCAACTGCGTTGGCAGAAGAAAAGGCCATTCAGCCCATTTCGTTCATCCGTTTGGAGATCCAAACTCTCAAATTTTCTATCGGGCCCCCAAACTCATTGACTGTCAAACTGTTAACACAGACGTCCTCAGTGTCCGGCCGATGTGTCCTATCCATTATCACCCAAATGTATTATTATTATTCACCGACAACGCATTTTAAATAACTCGATTGGACTGTCTGACGAAGCACCTTGCCTGGTTGGCAAGTCATCATAGTCATCGTCCTGAAGCTATTTGTTGAAATCAACCACTTTAACTCTCCGTACTCGCTCCTGTAGAGCACTACACAATGCAAAGCTAAATATACTGGCAGTAGGCATAGACGTGTAATGTGATATTTTGGCATTCCTATGCTCCAACAACAAACAATGCAGTCACTTTTAAAGAGCCCTTGCTTAACACTGGCACACTGGTTGTGAAGTGAGGTGGGTATCCGATGCACACCGTGGTTGGTTATACGGTATAGAAGAATGGAATACAGTACTAAATTAGTGTTAATCTGAGCGGAAGTTGCCTAATGAGAGGCTACTGATGAATTTGTTTCAAGGAATGCATGCTCAAGGGGTAGCACAACCCTTTCCTGTTTACAAGATTTTCCAGACCTGAGATCTGATCTCCCTGAGGTCCTGCACACCTCCCATGTAATATCCCCAGCCCAGAACATAGCACCCCAAACGCAACTCTAAAAAGGTAGCCATGTGTACACTGTTTCGTATGCGCACTAATCACTGTCAAGATGCTTGCATCAACAGAGATCGTATCTCCTTTGGAAGGGTTGGCGGAAACTATTCTGTGATGCACTCCGGTGACTCAAAACAGTTTCAAGTCCAATACAGCATGTGGCATGCAATTTGAGAACCCATAAAGAGGGCTGTGGTATGATATTTTAGATTTCGATGATATCCGTGCTGATACACTAATTTAATTTGCACGTCACACGTCTTTAATTTTTTTTTTCTCCAAAATCAGCTCCAAAGTCATTATTTTCAAGACCTCTTGCTACATCCCTTTCAGACAGGTTTATTGTTAGCTAATGGATTTCTGTCTCGTGTTTAGACTGGGAGATGAGAAAAAAAATATCAGGACAGACTTCACAAGGGGGCAACGATTTAATTGAAACAACATGAAACACCCAGGGCAGCATGACTCGTCCATGTGCTTCACACCCGCTGAGGGTAAAAAGTGTCAGGTTTCCGGGGACAGGAATAGCCTATCCCCAGCGAGTTCCTGGAAAAATCCAGGCCTCAAGCCTGTCAGAATGCGGGTCACTCAATGGTGCACATAAAACATACCAGTAACACAAGAACGATGCCATTGCCAACCTGTACAAAGGGCTGTGGCACTGGGGAAACCTAATTTAAAGATCTGCCCTGTAGCTTAACTGCATTTTGTTCAGCCCAAGCGAATGTTTGTTTTTCGTAAAAATATTGCGACTTATTAAATGAGAGCCAGGGTCAGGTCTTCGCAGACCACGGTGTAACTATTACGTGCATATATAACACAAAGCAGCCTGGTTGGGGTGACAAGCCCACACTTGGAGTCGCACACAGGAATGCAATTATATGGGTTAAAAAGTGGACTTGTATCTCCAATTTCACTAACGTAAATGCCCTTGTAGTACAAAAACAAATATCTATAGATGCAGACCTGGGCTGTGTATTGAGTCGTCAAATGCACATCTCAAGCATCATGAGAAAATACTTTAAAGATACAGTTTGGCACCGCAAAGTTACTTTTAAGTCTTTTCACAGTAATAAAGCATCTATGTCATGTCAGACACTCATAAACACACGGCAAGTCAGCATATCTACAAGACCAAGACAGAAGATTTTTGTGTGCAAGGCTCTTATTTTAACAACACTGTCGACAAGGATATGAATGAGTACACCGACGTGCATAGGCATTAATATAACTGGGGGCACGCGGCATGTCTGAATGAAACCCGTGGAAATAGGGGAACAAAGGAACCTGCATGTTCAAACAAAACATACCAACACACACACTTGGAGATAACTGTACCAGATGACATACAATGGCATGTTCTAAGAAACCTAAAACCAGACGAGTGCGTCCTTCACACTCGGTCACTGAGGACAGAGCTTTATTTTAAACACATTTTTTAAAACCCTACACTGCAACGGCCAGTGCCTGTCTCGGTTATAAGTAGAACCACCAAAGACAGCAAGGATCATAAGGAAAGGCAACACATAACTGAACCTCTGCAATTGATTGTGCTATGAAAACATACATACTGATAGTCTATCAACAGATCTTGAACGCTATTTTGTTATCCACAACGAAAGAAAATATATTTCGCACACACGCTCATGATTGTAGGTGCACACCCAAAGTGTCAGGCTCTTCAGTTGTCAGGGGGTGTAATGATAGCCACAATTAAAATAAATCTAAGGATTAAGTGGATGAGAATAGGCTGCACACTGGGGAGCGGGTTGCAGCATTCAATGAGCGCAGCAGAAATTGATAAGCACCTGCTACATTTCCATACTGTCCTCATTGTACTAGTACAGTATATGTCATAAAAAGGTCAGCCTGGCTGGCTCGTGCTTGCATCGCATCTCAAATCTTTTGGTGGGCACAGATTCATGCTATTTGTAAGTTTGGTTAGTGACCTATTTATGAGTCGGAACATCCTTTCGGTTTTGAAAATCGTGGTGTGCATTTTTTCCATTCTCCATGATGCTAAGGGGCTGGCTGATGGGCTACGATTTTCGGGCAATTCCAATGCAAAAATATATAATACAACTGACAATACAAAAATTATTAGTACATTGAACACGCAGCAAAATGTAACTAACAATAAAATGAAGTAGATATTTACGGGGAGATGAACACACCTTTGGTGGGTTTAATCTTGGGAAATATAGTGGTAATAAAAAGTTTGTGAACCCTTTTTAATTGTTTGTATTTCTGCATCAATTGTACCTAAACTGTCATCGGATCTTCATATAAGTCCTACTAATAAAGAGAACCTTATTTTACCAAAAGTACACGAAAAAATCTGCTATTTAATTTATTTACTGAGTAAATATCCAACATTCAAACTCTTTGTCGGAAAAAGTATGTAAACCTTTACATTAAAGAACTGGTGGTAACTCCTTGAGCAGCTATAACTTTAACCAGAATTTCCGTAACTGTTGATTAGTCCTGGACATTGGCTTGGATAAATGTTGGCCCATTCCTCCTAACTAAACTGCTTCCACTCCAGAGATATATGTGGACTTTCTTACATGAACTTCAGGTTTTACCGCAACATTTCAATTAGGTTATGGTCCAGACTTTGACCTGGCCATTCCAAAACGTGAAATCTACTTTTCATCAGCCATTCTGTTGTAGATTTACTTGTGCTTAAGATCGTTGTCTTGCTGCAGTACCCAGAGTCTATTCAGCTTCAGCTCACCGACATTCCCGTGTAAAATTTGCTGGTACAATCCAGAATTCATGGTTCCATCAATGAAGGCAACGTTCTTCCAATCGCTTTCTGTATCATCCAGGTAGTAGTTGGCAAATTTGAGATGGGCAGCAATGTTCTTCTTGGAGAGCAGTGGTTTCCTCGTTGCTAACCTCCCATGTACATATATGTTTACAGTGTTTCCCTGATGATGGACTCATGAATACTGATATTAACTAATGCAAGAGAGGCCTGCAGATTCTTAGACGATACTCTGGGGTTCTTTGCGATCTCCTAGATTATTGTATGCCTTGCTCTTGGAGTGATTTTCACTGGAAGACTAGTCGTGGAATGAGTAACAATGGTGTTCAATTCTCCGAATTTACACACTATCTGGCTGAAAGTAGATTGGTAGATCCCAACATCATTAGAACATTAGTGACCCCATTCCAGACCAATATGCATCGACAATAATTTTTCCTGAGGTTCTCAGAAGTATTTTTTGATTGGGATATGACACGCTTCCACAAACCTATGTGGTGATGACCAGAGTTTATGCTTTTGATATAGGACAGAGCCATCCAAACTCACTTCTGCAATCCCATCGATGGAAACGCCTAGCTCTAATTAACGCCTTAATTGAGCTAATTAATCTAGAGGTTCCCAGAGTTTTCTGACAGAAATTTCATGTTGGATAACTTTTCTCAATAAGTTAAAAAGTAACTTTAATTCGAAGGCTTTTGTGACCAATGTTATCGATGAATTCCATTACGTGACCTAACCCAAAAATTGAATTCGATAAGTTATAAAGTAGTTGTTTTGTGTGCCATGTTTAATTAGGTTCTCTTTTTACCCAAGGGTCACAAAGTGCTGCACAAAGCTGTGGACTGCTTCCAAAACAATAGTGACCCAACTCGTAGTCACCCTACAATCACAATAAATTAGACTGGACAGAGGTAAAAGGACAAAAGGAAAACCTAAGCAATCGAACGCAAACTAATGTAAAACTCTTAATTCACTTTTGATTTGCCGTGGGTGTCAGGCAAAGAGGGCGGGAGCCAGTGAGGCAGGGGGCCAGTGAAGCATAATAAATTTCTTTTTGGCAAAGCCTGCTGGGTACAGATGGGAAAGGGCACATGTCAGAGATCACAGGTCACACCCCAATCATCACTAGGGGGTTGACTAATTAAATTAAGGAGGCAAGAAAGACCGCCACTGTGTGCTGCTGTGGCATTCATCAAGCCTCTCCGTGTTGAGTGCGCCTATGCTGGTGTGAGCACATGTACTCAGCTGAAAACGCATGACACAGCGTATGTGGAAAAAAATGGCAATGGCTGTCATGCCATATCGTCCTCTCTCTATTGCGCTCCAGCAGGAATATCAGATGCATCACCAACAGTTGGCTGACTGGTTGTTTTGCAAGACCAGGAAAAAACAAAGAATAATTGATGCTGAGAGAGGGTGGCGGGGGGGGGGGTTTGCAGAATGACCACCGCGAGACTGACTGACATGCTTCCCTGCCACTGGCGTGGCCTGCAGTGGGCAAGGCTTGACCCTGGCACGCATGGTGAGTACGAGATTAGCTGGACAGTAACAATACCAATGCATTAATGTGAACATACGTGGCTGAACCAATGAAGCACGCTGCATAATGCTAAGTAAAGCAACTACAGAAACAAGACATGGGACAAAGGCAGTGCTGTGCTGAGCGCACATACCCGTTCACAAGCACACGTGACGGTGCTTGAGAGACTTTATAAAAGCGTGGGCCACATAACCTGGTACAATTATGTCTGTGCACATGTGAAAGTATCCCATGTGTTTATGTGCAGTATGAAAGCCTGTGAAATGTGTTGCTCATGAGCAATGGCGACATGACTGGCAGCAATGAGAGGGCTCAACAGATGACAGCCAATGAAAATGGGTAACAGAAACTTGGATTCAACAGCTGTTATTAAAACAGAGCAGCATTTGTGTTTCTTTGACGGCTCGTTTCTGCCTCATGGACAGAAGATGAAGGCTGGCGCACTATACTGGCACGCATATGGTTGAAGTGTGGCTCTACTGCAAAGATGAAAATGGTACATTGGCATGCCTTGCTGGTATACACTTGGAGCATACAAATGTGCATAATAGACTGGAAGGGCAGTTGAGATAGAATGTCAGCTGTATCATCTATCCAACCCTTCTAACCACAAGCTGGACCTGAAATGCTCTTACAGGTTTAGGTACACTAAACAATAAATTGACACGTAAAGAATAACACGAGGAATAACACACAAGTGAGAGACCACAAAAATACATGCATAAAATCCACACAGACATTCAGCAAGGTCCTCTACTGCTAAGTCATAAAACCTGAAACACAACTAATAAACATGCCCTCTCATTTAAAAGTGAAGTGTACACATGGGTTGTTTCTACATGGGTTGTTTCTGCTTGGGTTGCAATCGCACGGTCTTTTTCATTCTACAAAAATTCAGAAAGCACGGGGTGCAATTCAGAGCTGCACGGGTTGAGGGGATTGCGAAGATGGCATGGTATGCACACCGAGCTGTCACAGACTCTGCACGCAACCCACAGTTCTCCACGTAGATTCTTTGCAGGAAGCGTACTGATTGGCTGTGGCCGGGGAGCCATTGGAGAAGAAAATTCGACGTGCTCCCGTACTCAACAACATCACAGCGGAGCTCTGCTTAAGTCTGACTTATGAACATTTTTGCCCGAACAAGATTCGTAGCCCAGAATCTGCCCTAACCAACTGACAGGTGTTATTGGACTTTTGACCATATTTAAGTGAGATAAATCCCTTTATTGGTGAATACAGTAGTCATTTATACTTCCATGTCGTGTAATTCTAATGCATTTTATTCCTTGTTTGAGTTATGTATGTACATTAGTGAGATAGTAGTTAAAATACTGGGTCTGGGAAGGGATTGTGAAGGGTCTGGAATGGAAAATAACCACCATTGTACCCTTAAACTGAGTTCTCCCTGCATGGCCTTTTCTTAGAACACATCCCCCTTGCAGACTGAGGGTGAGGTCTATTGCTTATGGTATATTTTAGCATAAGACTTAATTGCATAATAATATGCTTGCTTATTAGCAACATGCCAAACATAACTTAAACCTATGAACATTAATCTCAAATGAAAGGTAACACCATGCAAACCTATATGGATTACATTACAGTTACTGTTGTCACCTGGACTAAATATGAAACACAGATACATAATTATTTTAAAAAAACCCAGTTTAGATGGTAATATTTTTAAATGTAATATCTTTTTAAAATATTCTAATGAACACGTTAGCAAATTTTGTTTATACTAATTAGTGTCGTATATAAATCTCATCTCATTATCTGAAACCGCTTAATCCTATATAGGGTCACGGTGAAGCCGGAGCCTATCCCGGAAACATAGGGCGTAAGGTAGGAATACACCCGACGACGGGACGCCGGTTCATCGCCGGGCATTGTGGGACAATTTTAGTCTGCGAGCCAATCAACCTATCCAGGAGCATGCTCTTGGACTGTGGGAGGAAACCGGAGTACCCGGCGAAAACCCACGCGGACACGGGGAGAGCATGCAAACTCCACACAGAAAGGCACCGGAGCCGAGAGACTCGAACCCGGGACCTTCTTGCTGTGAGGCGTCAGCGCTAACCACTGCACCACCGTGCCGTTCTTCGTATATAAATGGTCATCTAAATATGCACATGTTTAGATTATTGTTTTTACCAACTTGCAACATTCCCACCATTACATTTAACACCACTCTGTGTAATTGAATACCGGAAACACGTGTCGATTTGAGATGGAAGTCATTGGCTTTTTAAATAAATCTGCCTTTACAGCAGTGCTAATTCATTTAGGATTGTAAATTGTATTGACTTCTTGCATCAAAGGACATAAAAAAGAGGATGTAAATGAAGTAGTGTGGAAGGAAATCATAAGATTACGTGATAAAGCTAAAAAGAAACCAGCCACAATCCCACTTGCATATAAACATATTATGGAAAGCTTTAATGCTGAAGTTGGACAAGTGATAAGGAATGCAGGTATTTCTGTAGAAAATCCTTGTAATCAGGCCAAACGTAGTTCAATTCCACACGCACATGGGAAAGTGGGGAGGGATTTTCATGTCAATAAAAATCTCCAGGTCCTTTTACTCTGAACTAAGTCCAGCAGACTCATTAAAATGCTTCCTCAAGACCTTTAAGGAGGGATTAATAGAGCTTTAACAATACAATTCCAACAAAAAAATGTGTCCTTCAAGCCAGTCTCCACAAGAAAAGTGAATTTATTTCGGACATAAACTGAAAGCATATTCAAACTAAACATTGGAGGGCTACCGTGAAACCAAAACAACGTTATAACTAATTTTTGGCACGAAAGTAAAGTATTACTCAATTGTTCATTCATTCATTCATTATCAATACCCACTTAATCCTGTTGCGGGGGCGCCCGAGCCTAATCCCGACCGACAGAGGGTGCTAGGAGGGGGAATACCCAGGAAGTGATGCCAGTACGCAATTGTAAATTTCAGAATTTGACAAGGGTATTGCCTCATGTACACTTTATCTAAATGATGTAAGGAGACGTGTCTAATTGCCGTAACCTAAGAGAGGTAATGATATACATATTTAAGGCATAAAAAAGGCCAAAGCAAAACTAAAATAATGAGCAGAATGAGCCCTCTTTTCGCAGACTTCAATTGATCCCAAGAACTTTGCACAAAAGCATGTCTGTTAAAGCATCCAGGCCGGAACTGGCAATTAAATTGAGGCTCGGATGTTTTTGGCACAGCCTGAATAACAAACCACGTGGACACAAGTGAGGCCGACCCTGTGGCCTTGTGGTGTGAATGTCTGCTCTAGGCGGGTGGGTCATGAGTTCCACTCTCCCAGGGCACTACTCACAGGCCCCATTAAAAGTGTTTGGCAACTGCAGCCCCCGCTTGGGTCTTGGCACTACTATAAGGTGAGTTTGGAACTTTAAAAAATGTTAATCATTTTGTAATAAAGGCAAGCCATTGTATGACACAGTAAGCGGAACCTTTTTTTGTCATATAATCCGAAAGGTGAACTTAATATGAATTCTGCCGTGTATTTCTTTGTGCGTACAGCATTCATAAGCATGTACCAGATGTATGTTTTTATATAGCAGAAAATCTGGGATCTCTTGTGAGTGTATTCTCTGCACAGAATCCTTTCTTGGAGTTAAGAAAGCCCACGCAGGGACTACATTGTGCGCTGAGCCGCTTCAGCAAATGGAGTAGAATTCTGGAAGAGCGACCGAATGAAAAAAAATAAAAAGCTCATTCAACTGGCAACAGCTAAATGATTTAAACAGAATAAGATCCACACAAAGACCCACAAAACCACAGAGGTAGGAAGAAAGGTTTTTTTTTAAAGCTCCATTTGACAGCAGGGGTGAATTATATTATTACCACATTACAAGCATTTTGGTGGTGATGAATAGCCATGTATTTTGAAAAGGACATTATATATGGTGCAAATAACAACATTTATAAATGTTGATGTGTTGATTAGAATTCATATTTAGTTATACATATTAATTTAGCAGCAGAGATGATTAAGTTTCTACACAGCTGCAGAAGATTAAACAAACGTCTGTAAACAGATTTCATAACAACTATGTAAAACTTGGCCAATGCACCACAATTGTTGGAAGAGCATATCAGATATGCATTTTCAATGAGCATATTTTTTACCCAAATATACCTGGATAAAAATGTTAAAGATTTACGCAACATGGTTTTTAGTTAGGAAGAAAATGTTTGGCCTAGCTTAATATTTGAAGGACATGACCAAAAATATAAATAGATAGAGCAACTGCTACTTCTGCATTAAATTGTGTGGTGATATTTCGGCAACCTTTCCAAAAATCTCATTTTCTAAAAAATTACTTAAGAACTGTACAATGTGCAGGCTTCCAGATTCAGCGGCTGGCCTTGATAAATAATGGGATGAAATGACCAAATCCTCTTCCCTATGGAGTCTAGTCCATTATTAAAACCCAACAAGGGGCTCTAAAATGCCGATTTTATTACAAAATTTATGGTGGTATTGTGACTGAACAGGACTTATCCCTAACTAACCAGCTAAGATGTTTGCTTCCTAGCACTGAAAGNNGGGGGGGGTGTGGCGGGATAACTCTCTCTGTGTTTATTAAACAAGCAATTCCCCTGACCAGTGAGAAAGCGAGATAATTTAAATGTGAGAACTACACAAGAGGCTTGATCCCGACCTCATTTGAAGACAACTGCATGACCTGAGTGACAGAGCAGGAAGGCGCGAGAAGGAGCTTTTATTGGGGGCTATACAGTTCAAAAATAAAGTTGCATAAGAGTCGGGGGTGTGCGAGAACTCAATGAGGATGTAGAGGAAGGGTTCAGTTAACCATGACAAACAATAGAGATGGAAGATATACAACAGCACAAATTAGAAACATCCAGAACAAAGAACTGAGTCTGGACAGACGATGATGGCCAATCGATATGAAATGCAAAACCATAAAAAGGCAATTTCTGTAATCTTATTGTCAAGTGAATAAACAAACGATGATTGTTCAGCACACATGTGAACAGTGTGATCCAAGTTATAAATGTATCTTACCTTCCAACACAAGTCCTGACCCTTGAATGGAGTACACAAATCCAGAAAAAGCAGCCAGGGGTGATTTCGCTATCAAAATCTGGGGGTGGGGGGGGTGGAGGTGTGGAAGCAAAAGATTACAGGAACATTGAACACGCCGTCATTAATAGACTTCACTGGAATTTATGCAAATGTAAATGTACTGCAATAACATGATCAGAACATATTGCCAAAGCTATATTACACAACTAATTCAAAGCAGTTTTATAGATTGGTTTAATCAAATTTAGTGTCTATGGCACTAAAAGTTGAACTATTAACATGTTTTTGTTTAACGTAATTCCATGTTAAAGGTTCTTGCAGTGCTGTAATGCATTACACTATCGCAGTCACTTTGGATTTATTTTTGGATAATCCAACAACACATATCAAGTCTTTTGCGTAAATAAAATTCCATGTGGTAATTTCAAAATGGTGTGGTCCAGAGTAATGTAAACCAGCTGAAGTGCTGGAATCTTTTGGTCTGCGCTAAACTTTCACACATGCTTATTTACAGCCAACATTCCTCGCCCAGTTTTATGCTTCTGCTGAAGCTGCCGTGATTGATTGCAAGCGTTAGGAATTTTGATTCACATATTCCAAACGCTAGCAAAATCTGCTATCACGAGGTGCCCTGACACTTTCAAAACCATCTAATGAAAGCTCTTCATTTTACATTAAGTGAAAGCATGAATAATGATAAGGTATTCCCAGGTACATGTGTTTAGTCATTAAGAATGTATGTTAAAGTACTTTCATTAAGTTGCCTAAAATACTTTGCTTGTCAATCAATACATTTGCCTGCTGAAACCCATAATCGCTAACATATAGTCATAATAAAACATAGCGTTAAAAATGGGAATAAACGTGTGATTGCAAATGCAAAGACACAGCTAAAGGCACCTAAATAATTTTCAGTTATTTGCCCACTATTACAGATGTGGCCACTATGCTACATTATTACTGACTATCGTACACAAATTGCAACAACTATAAAGAGCCAGCCACGGCAACAGCTCGCACACGGCAGACAAAAAAACGTTATTGTTGCTGACATGTCGTTCTCTCCACAGCTCTGTGCTGCGCTTTGTGACCCTCGGGTGGAAAGCGCTCTAGCAGTGCAAATATTATTATATTGTATCATCAGCGTAGTGAATTAGGCATGTCAGAATAAGTTGCATTATGTTGAAGTGTATATGATCAAAACAACCATATTCTAAATAAGCCACAATTTATTGTATGAACCAGATGATAAATTTGGGTTGAGTCTCCTCCAAAGTAATTTAAATTGAAAAGTGACATGCATATATATTGCAGCCTACACTGGTTTTCTTCATCTCATTCTGAAACATGTGTGACTGTGGACACAGGAATATAACAAAAAGACGCGGCCAACCAAAATTACAATATTTCTTCCTGAATTACTGCACTAAATAGCCAAATGTTCCTGCTATTAATATAAATTGCACTGGGATAAAATACAAAATAAAGTTACTGAGGGTGTATAATGGTATCAAGAATGAGTATAATGTGCAAGGGTTTGGGGGGGGGGCATTATGCTCAGACGTTAGTGAAGTGCTTTTAAACGGTAGCCTCCAGGGAGTGGTATGGGACAGACAGGCCACGACCGCCAACTGCCTGTCGGTTGGGAATGATTAATGGCCAGATGGACAAATATGTGTGATACACATCAACGTCGACTGCTGATCAGCCACCTTGGGTTTGACTCAGATATCACGCATGTATTATTTATCATTGTACAA
>JAZEWT010000004.1:4750108-4767131 GCA_036362905.1 Mordacia mordax
TTACTTCAGAATGTTTCAGTAAATATGTTTGTACGTGTTTTTGTGATAAGCACAAAATGTTATTTATGGATAAATCATGTGGATTCCTTAATATCATGTCAGTCACGCAATCACTTAAGAGATTTCACATAAAATTATTCCATACTCAAATCTCTAACACCACTTGTGAAAATCATTAAGAGGCATACCCCATTCATAACAAATCCATATTTTTGGTCAATTATAAAAACGTAAAGCAGAGTTATTATGCACATGATTGTAATCATATTGATTTGAATTACAGTGAATAACAATGCTGCACAGCATTGGAATAGAAAAACGCCAATGGAATAGAAAAAAAACCAGAGGACCTGCATGCATTCTGCCAGTTACGTGTAAATCGCAATCTTCAAGAAGGCAACGCAGTGCTATTCAGGGTTCACATGATAAGGTAACAGGGAACTTACAAACACTACTTGAAAGCGAATAGTTATATTTTAATTTGTTGTAAAGGTATTAATTTCAGCGCTCTCCCGCGGTCAATGCTGAATTCCCGGGACAGGGGAAACATGGGCTGTTTGGCTCCCAATTTATGGCACTGGGGAAAAGCAGGGTGCCAGTAGTCATGACTGAAGTCATGGAGTGTGGTTGATCACCCGCTGGGTGTCCTTGAGCAGGAAACATCACGTGCGGTCGCCCCGGCAAAATGCAGGCTGTGTTTCTCAATGCGTCAACATTCACAGCCTGAGCAGCATGAGTTGAGCTATGAATGTTGATTTAATACAATAACAAACACTCAATGTTTTTACACCACTAAATTTTCACCAAACTTAATATCACCACTGCCTCCATATCATCACATGGAAACGTTTTTTTAAGGCCGATACCAGGCTTCAAAATAATGTATTGGGCTAAGAAAGTATAGTTTAATCACAAACACTGAGGTGTGACAGAGGCAAATTCAATATTTGCGGTAACACTTAACTACTCTTCAAATAACTGTAATCGGCTGTTAATAGTAACTAACAATGGGTCAATGGGTGTTAAGTTTCTAGTTGTTTTATAACAATAGTTGGCGCGAACAACGCCTGCTGCTCATTTGCTCTCAACAAAAACAGCAGGTGTTTACAAGTGAGAGCCTTTTAATGTATGCAAATTCTCGGTCAAATATAACTGACAACCAGGGGTCAAAGTGAGCCTGCGCTGCGTTGGAAATTGGCGGGAAAGTGTATAAAAAAAACACACATGTGTGGGTGGAGACCTGCGGGGACGGGGTGGGTGGAGTGGGTGGAGTGGGGAATCAGCTTATTGTTGTTGAACCCATGTGCTGCAGGCGGCCCAACTGCTTTTAACGGCCAAACGCTGGAGCCAGGCCAGTGGGGAGGAGAATAGCCCGCATCGTTACTCATGTGCCCGCAGATGGCAGGTTACTCTTGCTCGGTGATTACGCAATGCCTCTACGGCATTGTTTCCCGCACTGTTGATGACGTTTGTCGTCAACAGGGATGAAATATATCACCAATTTTTCTCAAGAGAGTTCAGTTTGCTTTTGCGACGGGTATCGGTTGACAAGTCTTTTAATAATAATATTAATAACTGCACTTATAGAGGGCTTTTCATCCGAGGGTCACCAAACGCTTTTATTTAACAATAACAAGTGAATGTATAGAGTGCCCTTTACCCGAGGGTCACAAAGCGCTGCACAGAGCTGCGGAGAGAACGGCACGTCGACAACAATGACAGAGAACGGAAAATCAGCAACAAAAACGTTTTTTTAGGGCTTTTTAAAAACCTAAGTCAAGGCTGTTATCTATTTTCTTTTTTTTGACAAGGTTATCTAAGCCTGGGTACTACTTTATTTCCACCTTCCTTTGTTAATTATTAATATCCATTTTGAAGAATACGATTTGCAGCATTGTATATAATAAGGTCTATCATGGTACATACATTGCTGTATGTGTATACCATCCTATTTATTAAAATCAACAGAAAACACCCTGTGAACTTGCAATCTCTTTATCAACATAAGTGTACAATAGAACAAACATATCACCATTTGTATACAAATTTCTTTTACATTTTTTCCCCCAAAATAACCACTTTCTCACAAGTTACCAAACACTGAAATGTGTACAATTTGCAAACAAATTAAGTTAGCTAAACCACTGTCCAGAAATTACAAAAATATTTCTAATTAAGCACAAACTGATGAGAATCCGAGGCTGCTTGTGGGCTGCATAGCTCTATGTTGCACCGGCCATATATACACACTGCACCTTATAACCATGCCTTCTTCATTCACACTAATAGTCGATGTTTCACTCCCTTTTTCCTAAGCCTGTAATGTGTTAACACAGACCATCAACCAGAGAACTTGTTACTTCTCGGCTGTATTTATACCACGTACCCTTCCCCTCTTTTCCTTACTTAGCGGCACCAATTTCGAACGTCTGTAATAATAATTGCATTTATAGAGCGATTTTCACCTGAGGGTCACAAAGCATCTGCATCAGCATCCTTGTGTCACACTGCGCGTGGCAGAATATAATAAATATGTACAGGGCTTTGCGAGTAAATATTTGCAGAAATATTTTTCTTTCACAAATAGTTTAAGCTGGTCCTCAGAGCACTAGTACGGCAGTGTTATTTGCAACCTATCCAGGTATAACTTGTGAGCAATCCAGGTACAACAAATCGAATGTAGTCACAAATTCCATACGTTTATTTGATTGGGTCATTGTGACTTGCGCTTTAAAATGTTGCTGAAGGCATATCTAGTAAAGGCCATAAAATCTTGCACCTGTTATTATGCTTTTTCTTTAAAAGTTGAAATGATTCCGACCCATAAACAATTCTCTCAAGCCTGTCTGCATATCAAGACAGTGGGCTTTATATACGTTTTAATATATATTTTACTAATTCCCTCGAAGATGTTGTACCCATGCCTACCAGCACACAGGTGGTTCCCATCAGTTTGTTTATTCAGTTGTCAGCCTTGAGGGGGCAGGGGTGAGAAGAGTGGTAAAAAATGTTTTTTTCTGTCTGAAAGTCTCTCCTTTTAGTCAGTGAAAACAATAACAATCACACTGCAAGCCTGATCCACATCAGCTGAGACTGCAGAATCCAACACCGGATGTCGTGTTATTAAAGGAGACTTTTTTTATTGGAAAACTGTGTTTTTTTAAAAGGCAGCCACATAAACTGCATAAGAATTGTTTCACTCTGTAGTGCCTGCTGTTACTTGAGTGTTTCAGAACACGCGCTGTGACGATGTCTGCACGCAGCCATATTTACAATAACAGCCGTAATGCAAAGTATTGTGCCCAGGTTTCAATAACTCTAAAGAGTATTTTTCATGAAATTTTTACAAAACATTAAGGTGCAAATGCAGAATTCAGGGACTATGCAATACCACCATTAAAATGAATTGCAATGATCTCAAAGGACTTGACAAAATGCCATGTACTATAGGTACTATATGTACGTATATACGTTGAGTTTTGTGTTAATTGTACTTGTGCAACAGTAACCCTAAAGTATTACCAAATAATTGACTGAAATGTTTTTTTTTCTCTGTGGAGAGGAATTACAATAAAAAATAAGTATGCTCAGGAATAATTGATAATGTGCATATATTCAGCAATGGCTAAAAATACTTGTGTGCCATTATATTTATTACAAAGAGATACGTAGAAAACAAGTGGTGTTATCTACCTTTAGCAGAGGCGATCAATTTGATGTAGGTGTTGAAAATAACTGTAAGACTCATAGCATAAGAAGCCAGTGAACGGTTTCATGTTTTTACAATAAGGTACGGCTATGAAAATCTATGACCCCTCATTTTGAGTTATGACTAAACATCTCTTAAGATTTACAAGAACGCAATCTGCCCTTCGGTATGTACAAAATAAACAAATGGGTCGTATTTTATACAGAATGATGGATGAAAGATGAACACCAAAAGTGAAGTGATGAGGGGACACCAGAGTTCAACTTCGGGCTGGGTATAAGTCTAGAACTGGGGGTTGGTTGGCTTGTTTTTTTAAGATTAGAGATTCATTTACAGTTTAGTTGGCTAATGTGCTGTACTCCATAACAGTTTGTCCTGCACCCTTTTTTGCAGTAAGGCCTTTGCACTTTTTCTTCATTTGACATGTTGATTGATTTTTAGGTTTTGGTGTTCACCAGCGATTTGTCAGCTGTTAAAAGGGCCTGTGGTGTCACAGTTGTCATTACCTGCCGGCGTCGCACATCCAGGTATTGTAGGATGAGTCGAGTGTTCACGCAGTGACTCCACGTATTGCCCAGGGCTGCAGTCACATAGCTGTTGCCAGAAATCTTCACCCCATCTACATGGAGGACATGATGTCTTATGCAAAATAGATGGTGGATTGCATCTCCGTTAAAAAAAAAGTACCGCCCCTATGCAGAATCATCTCATCTCTCATCTCATTGTGTGAAACCGCTTAATGCTATATAGGGTCACGGTGAGCCGGAGCCTATCCCGGAAACACAGGGCGTAAGGCAGGAATACACCCGACGACGGGACGCCAGTCCATCGCCGGGCATTGCGGGACAATTTTAGTCTGCGAGCCAATCAACTTATCCAGGAGCATGCTTTTGGACTGTGAGAGGAAACCGGAGTGCCCGGCGAAAACCCACGCGGACACGGGGAGAGCATGCAAACTCCACACAGAAAGGCATCCGAGCCGAGAGATTCGAACCCGGGACCTTCTTGCTGTGAGGCGTCAGCGCTAACCACTGGGCCACCGCGCCGCCCTATACAGAATCAATTTTCATTTAAATGTGTGGTTCATTCGCACATTGCTTTATTTTCTTTGTTTACCGAGCCCAGACCAAACTCTGCAAATGTCACAGTGACATAAACCAAACGGACAGGCTTTTTCCTCCACTAATTATATTATTCACTGGAAAGAGAGGGTTTTTTTTATCCTGTGAAATACATTGACGGTTTAGCAAAGAGTTTCGTTCAGTTCAAACAAGTTCAAATTGGTTCTGTTTGAGCATTTGGTCAACAAATGAACAAGCAACGTTTAGGATGCTAGTGCCAATATACTTAATCTGAACCAACTATATTGACAGTGTAATTTTCTGTCTGTTCTGCTGAGTGTTTTGGGGCTGCCCCTCCATAGCGTGTCTGCTCCATGAGTAAACAAGCCCTCTGCTCCAAGATTGTGGGTCAAACCCTGCAGTAAACAATACGCAACCTGTGATGCATCCAGACAGCGATAACGGCAGCGATAAGGTTAACATGCGTATTCACAAGCAGATGCACACATGTTACCTAAACCCATCAAATGGTACTCAATTGTATAGGCATCATAAATATTGTTAACTGTGGGAAGGAGACCAAACGTTTTGACTAGCTGGCTGGCTCACAAGGTATGTCATCATCTCATCTCATTATCTGAAACCTCATCTCATCTCATTATCTGAAACCGCTTAATCCTATACAGGGTCACGGTGAAGCCGGAGCCTATCCCGGAAACACAGGGCGTAAGGCAGGGATACACCCGACGACGGGACGCCGGTCCATCGCCGGGCATTGCGGGACAATTTTTAGTCTCCGAGTCAATCAACCTATCCAGGAGCATGCTTTTGGACTGTGGGAGGAAACCGGAGTACCCGGCGAAAACCCACGCAGACACGGGGAGAGCATGCAAACTCCACACAGAAAGGCACCGGAGCCGAGAGACTCGAACCCGGGACCTTCTTGCTGTGAGGCGTCAGCGCTAACCACTGCGCCACCGCGCCGCCCACGTATGTCATCATGAAAGTCTCTAAGTTAAAACAATAAGTTTGGTTTTGTAGTAATGTTGTTTAATCAAGCTGCGCATGACCACAAGGGCAGTGACTGAATATACCACTACCATACTGCATACAACGGGGTGGTCAAAAGATTTAAAAGAGGGCTCTTGTAAAGTGCAGGCTGCTTATTTCATCCTTATACCTCTTACCTGGTTATCTTAATCCAAACTGTAGGTCACTGTGACTTTTATTATTGTATTTCGAAGTCTTTTGTCCAATTACATCTATACACAAATATCACTATACAGCCTCTAGTCTATAGTTATTTTTAGACACTGGAAATATTTGTAATGCAATGTCAGTGTTGATTGCGTCGAAAAACTGCTCTCTCGGGACAGCCGCGTCGATCGCTTCTTCTCCTTGCGACGTTTCGCCTCACACATTGGAGGCATCCTCAGGCGCAGTATGTGTGTATAGTGCCTGTCGCTCCTCTATATATGTGAGTACTGTGTATGTGTTGTCATCTTTTGTTGAATAGGGTCTACATCTGAATCACATTAACACTAATCTCCTTGTCCTATTCACACCCCGGAACTGCGATAACCCCCTCCTGCTTTGTCTGTGGCTAGTCCCCTAATTAGGCGAAACGTCGTCGAGGAGAGGAAGCGATCGACGCGGCTGTCCCGAGAGAGCAGCTTTTAGAAGCAATCATCATGCATCGAGCCGTGAAAACCTACATCATTACAATGTCAGTGTTTCCAATTTTAAAGGGTGTGTACACGTCTGAATAAATGTGTGTAGTGTACATGTCCATGTTCTGAGCATATACATTGGTGTCACTGTGTTTAAGTGAATTTGTGTGCCTGTGTACACGTTTGGGATACATCAAGTGCAAACGGTACGCTTCCTGTAGCTGAAAGTTCGCGTGTAAGGGGATAATAGTCGGAAACGCAAGCAAGTGCCAGAGAAAACCCCTCAGAGCCCCTGCAGGAAACCCAGCTGTGACGCAAAACTTCTTCGTTACCGTGAACACAATACCCAAATTCACTTGGTAAGCAAATGTAAACAAATATATACACTGCAGGTGAATTAAATATGACTCCGCATTTAATAAGCAGGATTGTTTCATATCATCTTCAATATTGTACGTGTTTACCTTCATTCACTGCATGAGAGCCAGATCGACCTTTGAACCGTGTTGTAATCTGATTGGTGAGCACCACCTGTGGGACAAAGGCCAGTTTTGGTCAGTCAGCAAAGGGTAATACTGTAGTCGGAACAAAGCGTTATTTAGACCATACTATGGGGTTGTAGATTGCGGCAGCAAACCGAGATTGCAATTGTTATCAAAAAGACAAGCTCTGTGCATACACAGTAAGTAGCTGTTTTGTTAACTAAATACTCACCTCAAGCTCCCCTCAATATGCTTGCGTATTTAGCAGGCAAGCTGAAATCCACATCCTATGGTACACAAATGAGAGCTAATCACAGTGTAGGCTTGTAAGCTAGCAGACTCTGAAGCTATTAAAAAATGAGGTGTTATCTAATCATAGACCAGCAGGTCAAACATCTAGTTGCAAGATGATAAATATATTACTGCCAAACAGCAGGTGCTGAAAGGCACTATTTTACAAAACAAGTTTATAGCTTGCAAAGATTTAAAATAAAAATAATCCAACATGTTCATTAATACAATAAAGTGTTGATGCCACAATATCAAACGTTGCTCTAGAAATCTGATCTGCAATTAGGGCTAGTTAAAGTTGCATCGACAATGTTGAAAAAAAGTTCATGAACCCATTATAATTGTTTGTATTTCTGCAAAAATTGGAATTAAAATTACATCAGATTTTCATCCAAGTCCCTCACAATAAATAACGGGAATCTTATTAAATAAATAGCACACACAAAAAAACCGACTTTTCCGTTACTTGTTGAATAGAATGATCCAACAATCAATTTCTTGTCGGGAAAGTATGTCAACCCCAAAGTTAATCAGCTCAGTTAATGGGGTGATTTAAGTCAGGTGTATGAATCGATAGCATAATAATCAGGAGTGACGTTACAGAACACTTTCGTGACCAATGTTAATCCATAAAATCCATGTGTCGTAATCCCACCTCCACGCCACACAGCCAGTCATGAAGGTTTTATCATGTGAACAATACGTGCCAATTCTTTACTATGTCAGCACACCAGTGCGTTGGAGAGCAAACCGACAACGTTAACAAATAAATATCAACGTTTTGCTGATAATTGCCATCGGCGTTATCAAGTAACTCGCACCAATTTAGGATGAGCGGCTCTGGACATTTCTTCCATTTTTTTGGGTCTTTTTATATAGGGATGTTGTGATGTCACCATTGGGGGCGGGGGGGGAATATATTAGCATGAATAATAACACGTTATGTTAATGTTTTAAATACAGGCGTTAAGAGTTAGGCAAGTCATTTTTATACAGGTGTTACGAGTTATGTCACTCTGATTTAGACAAATTGGTGAGAGTTACCTGAGGATGCTGATTGCAATTATCAGCAAAACGTGATATTTCATTATAAATGTAATTGTAAATGTTGTTGGTTTGCCCTCCATTGCACCAGGGTGCTGAGATAGTAAACGATTGTTACGTTGTTCCCGTGAGAGAACTTTACGTATTGGCTGTGTCGGGTTGAAGTAAGATTACGACACGTATTTTTATATGACCTAAATCCAAAAAATAGATTTCAGGAATAATCATGGGTGAGTTTAGGTGGCCCTGCTCTATATGAACAAAATAAACTTTGTAATGATGTAGGTTTTCACGGCTCGATAGATGTCGATCGCTTCGAAAAACTGCTCTTTTAGGATAGCCGCCTCGATCGCTCCTCCTCTATCGCAACGTTTCGCCTCACACGTTGGAGGCATCCTCCTAAGGATACATTCAACGTGAAACGAAACGACAAAATTTTATTATCGCGATGGAGACGGGGGAAGCGATCGATGCGGCTATCCCGAAAGAGCAGCTTTTCTAAGCGATCGTCAAAATAAACTTTGGTTGTTACCATCAGAGTTTGATCTTTAGCACAGGTTTGTGGAAGTGTATCACGCCCGGATCAAAAGGGATTTTTGAGGACCCTCAGAAAAAGAGTTGTCAATGTTAGTCTGGAAAGGGTTACAAAGCCATAGCTAAACATGTTCAGCTCCATCAACCCACTGTCAGGTAGACAGTGTACAAATGGAGCACATTCAACACCATTGTTACTCTTTCCAGTAGCGGTGTTGCATTAAAAATCACTCCAATAGCAAGGCGTACACTAATCCACGTCACAAAGAACCCTGGGGTAATATCTAAGGATCTGCAAACCACTCTTGTATTGCTAATGTCAGTGTTCATGAGTCCACCATCAGGAGAAAAAAAAACACTCAACAAGAATGGTGTGCACGGGAGGATGGCAAGAAGGAAACGACTGTTCTCCAAGAAGAACATTGCCACCCATCTCAAGTTTGATAAAGACCACCTGGATAAGCCATAAAGCTATTGGAAGAAATTTCTGCAGACACATGAGTCGTAATGAGTCATAGGTGGAAGTTTTTGGCTTCAATAAGAAACGTTATGTTTGGCAATAAGCAAACACTGCATTCCAATGTAACCACTTCATCCCAACCATGAAGCATGGTGGCGGGAGTATCATAGTTTGGGCTGCTTTGCTGCCTCAGGACCCAGACGGCTTTTCATCATTTACAAAACCATGAATTCTCGACTGTACCAGCAAATTCTACAGGAGAATGTCAGGGCATCCGTCTGCGAACTGAAGCTTAACAGAAAGTGGGTCATGTAGCAAGACAATGATCCTAAACATACAAGTACACCTACAATGGATTGGCTGAAGCAGAAGGCATTTTGCGTTTTTCGAATAGCCAAGTTAAAATCCAAACCTTAACCCAATTGAAAAGTCGTGGCAGAACCTGAAGCGAGGAGTTTATTCAAGGAAGCCCACAAATATCTGTGAGTTGAAGCAGTTCTGTAAGGAGAAATGGGCTAGAATGCCTCCAAGCCAATGTGCAGGACTGATCAACAGTTACAGGAAACGTTTAGTTAAAAATTTTGCTGCAAGAAGGTCCCGGGTTCGAATCTCTCGGCTCGGGTGCCTTTCTGTGTGGAGTTTGCATGCTCTCCCCGTGTCCGCGTGGGTTTTCGCCGGGTACTCCGGTTTCCTCCCACAGTCCAAAAGCATGCTCCTGGATAGGTTGATTGGCTCGCAGACTAAAATTGTCCCGCAATGCCCGGCGATGGACTGGCGTCCCGTCGTCGGGTGTATTCCTGCCTTACGCCCTGTGTTTCCGGGATAGGTTCCGGCTCACCGTGACCCTATATAGGATTGAGCGGTTTCAGATACTGAAATGAGATGAGAAAATGTTTGCTGCTCAAGAGGGTGCCACCAGTTACTGAATGTAAAGGTTCACATATTTCGAACAAAAAATATATTGTTCGTTCATTTTGCTTAATAAAGGATATGAAAAAAAATCGTGTTATTTGTTTCATCAGGTTCTCTTTGTCTATTATTAAGACTTATATCATAATATTGTCACATTTTAGGTCAAATTTATGCAAAAATATGGAACATTCTAAAGGCTTCACGAACGTTTTCTCTCCACTGTATAAATGTTCATGCTCGTTATACACTTTAGCAAGCATAAAACAAATACGAAGTGGTACCATCTGCTTAGTACATTGTTAGAAACTGAAAATTGCAGGTTAATATTCCCCATAACACATAAAAAGCAAAAACACAAACCTTAATAAAACAGTTGAGGACATGCAGCATGAAAGAAGTGTTTTAACAATGCAAGTAACATGCCCTGCTTAATAAATTCCAATGGACCTAGAGTTTACACACGCGATAGGTAACATTCAAGAACAAAATTCAAAACTACAATGAGAAATACTAGTCGCACTTTGATTATAATTGATCGTACAAAGAACAGACCCCAAGTAAAAATTGCAAGTATTAAGTAGCGTTTAAAAATTATACATTTATGTTAGACAATATAAAAATCAATGGCAATCTTAAAAAAAAAATATGTTCAGTAAATTGGGCGGCGCGGTGGCGCAGTGGGTAGCGCTGACGCCTCACAGCAAGAAGGTCCCGGGTTCGAGTCTCTCGGCTCCGGTGCCTTTCTGTGTGGAGTTTGCATGCTCTCTCCGTGTCCGCGTGGGGTTTCGCCGGGTACTCCGGTTTCCTCCCACAGTCCAAAAGCATGCTCCTGGATAGGTTGATTGGCTCGCAGACTAAAATTGTCCCGCAATACCCGGCGATGGACTGGCGTCCCGTCGTCGGGTGTATTCCTGCCTTACGCCCTGTGTTTCCGGGATAGGCTCCGGCTCACCGTGACCCTATATAGGATTAAGCGGTTTCAGATAATGAGATGAGATGTTCAGTAAATTCCACGTGACTTTTGAAATTACTGAAAACAATCGGTATTGTAAGAATCAAACTGGTACTACCCATGTGATATTGTAGAGTATAAAGACAAACACCCCCATATAGCCTTAACAGACAGTAGGGTCAAGTGCTATTAACGAGCACCTATGAAGGTCGACACGGTACACGAGGTGGGTGCCCAGCACCACGGCCGGCCGCCTTTGTCTCCCCAGTGGCAAATGTTTACACACTGTATCAGGTACTCGTTTGAGGCGGAGTCGACCGAGGGGAGGCCTGGGACCGGTTCAGAAAATCTCACTCGTGTTGGCCGTGAGCGCGATTTGAACTCGGGTCGCCGGGTTTGCAGCCCAGCATGCTAACTACTGAGCCACCGCTCCCCACACTGTAGAGTATACACACAAGCACACAGACACGCTGACACACACAATCCACAGATGCGGCACAGATACGGTACATAAAGCTTAACTGCCATCAGCCAGGCAGGTGACCGACCCACAGAACGAAGGTGGGGGCAATGGAAAAACCCCACGCTGTGTAAACACAGTGCTTTGTTTATCAGGCACTTGTGTGCTCTGCAATCCAGCCCAGGATCCAAGGTCAACCCCCCCAAGCGAGCCACCCATCCTGTAGGGAGCCAGTGCTTCCGACCTCCTCTTCGCTGAGCCCGGCATCGACACGTGACTTATTACTCCATCAAAATCCTGCGCTCTGTCTCGGCCATCATGGAGGAATTTCATAAAGTCAAGACGGCAGACAAAAATGACATTGTTGACTTCGTTACAGGCTCCTGGAAAGCGAAGTCGAGTGTGCGCTCTGGCTCAATACGCCAATAGGTCGAAGAGGTACTGTATAAGGTTTTTAAGTACAATTCTGCCAAAGCTAACTACATACCCTTGGTTTTTTTTTAAATGCCTCTTGTGTGTAAAATGACCAAGTACTGCGATCGATGACCTCCGCTTATTTGTGAATGCTGATGAATGCTAATATTTATTTGTATGTAAACTTTAACAACCTGACTATGATGGTGTTTGTGTAAAATAACGCGCAAGTGATATTTTGCTGATAAATGTGTGGCTGATGTGTATGTCTCAAACAGATCTGTCATTGTTATAATAGGCACTTGTATAAGTGTGTCACAAGCTGTCTTTGAGTACACCAACAGATTAGTGATTACACAGAGTAATGGTAGCAACCGCATAAGAAAAACGCAGACCCACATTTGCATATATACCTGTATTGGTTAATTGCTATGAATTTTACCTGGTCTTCCTGGGAAGAGATTTCTTATTTATGGTCCTTAATTTGTTTAATAAAGATTGTCTGTATTATTTTGTTATGTCCAATTCAAGTTAACTATTTTTGTTTAAATATGCACTCTAACCTGCACAGTAGTCTTACATACACACCTTTACAAGTATTTTTTTTTATTACACAATCAGAAAGCTTTTATTTTCATAAAATGCTTCACTTATTTTTGATAAACGGTGTTTCTTTATTGTCGTGTTCAAATGCATGTGTGGTGTCGGTTCAGCTGGGCAGGCCCTACGTGAGGGGTGTTTCCATTGCATTCCCACAGATAAAACACATGCTCTGCTTCTACATCATATGGCTCTTGGATACTGATAACTTTCCACTAACTCAACTACCCTCAACAATGATTAGGACACAGAATCGAGGGACATGACATATTGTAAATGCCAGCAAGGGAAACGTCCGAACAATGAACGGCAGTGGTATATCATAGATGCACATGAATATGTGCCAAAAGTACAAGAGATCAACCAGAAGTGGCAATGCAGTGGTAACGGGAGGGCTGGTGGAAAAAATGGAAAGCAGGTAACGCAGATTGTTAAACAATTGTGACCTACATTATTTTACGGTAGTATGGCCAACTGCCAAGGCACAGAGTGAAGTCTCATTTGAGGATTACACATAGGTACATTTTTTAAAAAATGCTTACTTTAAATACAGTACTGAGATTCAGAGGGCAAAGTCAAAATATGGGGCTAAAATCTTCTACACGATGAAATGGTATAAGTTTGTTTTTTGGATGGTGCATTGGGAGTGGAGGATCAGGTTAATCAATAAAACAAAGAATATGACACGCAGCGAGTTTTAATTTATTAACTTCCACAGCACTGGTGCACTTGCCTGTGCGGTTCTACAGTAGATGAAAAACATTGTTCCCACCCAACATGTTTCCGGAGACACAATTTACTGCAAGGCGATAGCTTGTGAAGTTAACAGGATTTCCGCCATTTGTACGTAAATACTGAACGGGAAGTGTGAATAAAAGTTGAATCAGCTCTCACCCACTTTTGCATCGTTTCTATGGCCAGTGGAAACTGCACTGCATCGATTTTCGCACCTGTCTGGGTCCAGGTGCTTGTGTTCAAAGGGCAACCCAGCTTGTTCGAATCAATCCCATGGTCGCTGTAACTTCTGGTTCTCCGGCTCGCTGTTCGATAGGCGATGCATGTTTATAGAGCCGAGCTGAGCACAGAATCGTCTGTGATGTCACAGGCTTAGTGTAGAAGCCGTACACGCGTATCGTGGCATCCTTCAGTTTGTTCAACTTAAGTGGCTGTGTTAAATATAAAAAATGCATACTGAAACGCTAAACCTTAACGTCTAGACTGTGATTGTAGAGAGTTTTACCACACCAATTACTTATAACTTATCAACTTCCACTGTGTCTTTGCGATTGGAAGGCAAGGAGAGAGGGTGAAAAGACAAAGCAGGAAGTGCCAGGTCTACCCATAATAATAATAATAATTTCATGAAGAATAATAATAGCATGTATAGAGCGGTTTGCACCCGATGGTCACAAAGTGCTGCACAGAGCTCCAAAGAGAACGGCACGTCAACAACAACGACATGAGAACGGAAAATTGGCAAGAATAACATTTTGGGGTTTTTTTTAATAGATCACATCAATGGAATGGGTATGCAAACAGAGACCCCGGTGCTATTACCTGGCCACAACTCTGCCGGTACTCGACTTGCAGAGCCCGTTTCCCATTGGTCACAGAAAAGAGACTCAGAGATAAGAAGGAAATGGACAAACTGGACATTGGCACGTGCCAAGTCAGCCCTATAAAATGTCCACCAAGCACACAATTGTGCCTTGCTCTTGTTTTACACACAGCGATACAGGAACCCAACATAAAATGGTCAACACATTTATTTTGGTGTTACTGTTAAACCAACAGCAACCATTTGTGGTAGTACTGACTGTCATTGTCATGCACAATGCCATCATTATCTTCAGAATGTTTTTCAATACTTTTTACTTACAAGTAATAACGAGTTATGAAAAGCCAATGGCTATTGTTTTGCAATGGTTTATAATTCTTAAAGACAGTCTTGACCACTCGTCCTTTCACTGTACGACATAAATGTGGTCATAACATATTAGAGAATTGAGGCGATGTAAAAAAAAATCATTACAAATTTCCAGACCTGAAAAGTGCACATAACTGTATTGATTGCTCACGCTGGCTTGCAATACAGAGGTTAATATATATACTGTACAACTGGAAACAGTAATCATTGTAAATTGCAGTTTTAAGTATTGTGGCATAAAAGGATAATGTTATACAAATACTATGCGTCTGTCATGTTACTTTAGCATGCATCAAAGATTAGCCTTTGTAAAATTATTTGGAAACAGTGACATACAAGTGTATCACCATAAAATATCTTGCAGAATTGAAGTAAAAGTTGATATACATGTGTATTTATTGCTATTGCAGTATAATGAATAGACAGATAAACATAAACACGACAGATACTGTATATAATAACAAAAACAATTGAATGTCATGCAATATTGCCCTTTTTTTCTGGAAAGAAGTTCTCAGTGAAAATGTAAAGGCTGTACGAGAAGGCAATGTAAAACTAGGCTTGTGATTATGAATATTTGTCCAGCGAGATTGACAAACCTTATTATTAATAGGTGTTGTGTGAACGAACAATCCATCAGAAACCTAAAACCAGCTTTGAACTGACAGCATAGCCATCTAGACTGAAGACATTTTTTTCTTAATAATTGTGTTTCACAGCTTTTAAACATCACTTACAAACAACCCTTCAATAGCACAAATAACAATGTCCCCATTCAAGTTTTACGTCACAATTGTAAACCAATGTTTACATGTTTGATGGCCGTTATGTATTGTTAAAACCCCGTCGATTCCCCCCACTCACATTTGACTGGCATTGTGGTGAACATTCATTTTTAAAAAGCGTTTACACGAGAACTTGATTTCAAAGTTGCAAGCATCTGCTAGCCCTAAGGCAAACCGCACGAACTGTACAGACAAGTGGTCCTCCTCGACACGTCCAAAACATGCCCCCCTTTTAAATTAATCTTTATGTATGACATTGTCAAGGCATGTGCAATTATCCCTCCCGTAAAACATACCGTGGTGGCTGAGTTTAATAATGCGGTTGTGTGCTTACCATTTGTAAATTTTCAACGAGAGAGAAACCAACACAGCATAAATACCATAAAGAAGTGCAAATCGCCACTGTCTCCACGGGTTATAACAATTAAGGTTAGCCTCATGTCTCATCTCATCTCATTATCTGAAACCGCTTAATCCTATATAGGGTCACGGTGAGCCGGAGCCTATCCCGGAAACACAGGGCGTAAGGCAGGAATACACCCGACGACGGGACGCCAGTCCATCGCCGGGCATTGCGGGGCAATTTTAGTCTGCGAGCCAATCAACCTATCCAGGAGCATGCTTTTGGACTGTGGGAGGAAACCGGAGTACCCGGCGAAAACCCACGCGGATACGGGGAGAGCATGCAAACTCCACACAGAAAGGCACCCGAGCCGAGAGATTCGAACCCGGGACCTTCTTGCTGTGAGGCGACAGCGCAAACCACTGGGCCACCGCGCCGCCCGTTAGCCTCATGTAAATTTGAAATTAAATGGCCTTAGAAAGTACCGATTACACAAACCCCAGATAACCTTATGTTCTACTCTTAGTGTCAACATAAAACTGCAGCATGTCATCGGCTGCTATAGGTAAAACTATTCACTCCCACCCCTAGCAAATGGATTTTAAAAACTTTTATTTTATCGTGACTAAAACGGCCAATAGGGACTGCAGGGGTAACATACATCCATTACATACATACAAATATGTCTCAATTGACAAATGTAGATTTTGGCAAATGAAATTTGATGATTGCTTCGAAAAGCTGCTCGGGCGCCTGAGGATGCCTCTAACCTGTGAGGCGAAACGTCGCGATGGAGGGAGAGGAAGCGATCGTCCCGGCTGTCCCGAGCAGCTTTTCGAAGCAATCATGCATCGAGGCGTGAAAACCTACATCATTACAAATACAATTTGATGCATTGACCACAAGCCTAAAGCCCAATGTTATTGGATCAATGCATCGTTACACCTATATACACTCGTGCATAGTGCGTGAAGGCTTCACAGTACATAGTAAGTACAGGCCTGTCAAAACCAACAGGCTCCATAATTGTGCAGCTACCTACCAATTTTTGTAATTATGGGCATGTTGGTATGATTGTGTGTAGATATTTACAGAGCCATATTGTGACGGGTGGCACGGTGGCTCGGTGGTAACATCTATACCTCGCAGAAAAAATGTCTTACCCAGGGCAGTTCGATCACCGCCTCGGGTGCCTTTATTTGCGGAGTTTGTGTTCTGCATTGGTTGTCTCTGGGTTCTTCTGTTTTCCCACAACAGATCTAATGAATTGGCCGATAACATAGTTAATCGGAAGCAGTGTCTGGTGGGCTAACGCCGGCTTCCAACCCGGATGACACCTCCCTGCTCTAGGGTTTTCTTGCACCTCGATGTCTTGCCCA
>JAZEWT010000004.1:4772107-4797056 GCA_036362905.1 Mordacia mordax
GCGGTGGACTGGCGTCCCGTCGTCGGGTGTATTCCTGCCTTACGCCCTGTGTTTCCGGGATAGGCTCCGGCTCACCGTGACCCTATATAGGACTAAGCGGTTACAGACAATGAGATACAGAGGCATACCAAGCAGATTTGTACATCTGTTTAACGGTCTTAGGTCATAAGGGCCTGGCAACTAATTTAGTAGTTGAAAATAAAACACTTTATTAACATGGGTAAAGTACAGGTACCATAGTAATAGACCTCTTTGATAATGCCGTTTGGCTCTGGTGACTAAACAATGCTATGAACACGAATTACATCATTCACTATTGCTGGTAATGAAGGTAGAAACTACTGTTCAACGGACAGGACGAACAAATGTTTGATATTTGATGCAATACTTAAAAGAACTCCATAGGCACAGTGCATCACTTCCTAGCGTGTGTTGAATAGGGGGCTGCGGCCGAGCTTCGGTTTATGCACTGCATGTCCAAATGTTCTGCCAGACATTTTTGCGCACACCGCACCACCAGCCATTGTGGTAGCAATAGTAATATGAGTCTTATGCAGCTGGGTCAACATGTTAGCCGTCCGAGGAATTGGGTTAAACTGTCACAGACGAAGAGGCATGGGAAAAAGTAGAGGCAGGGGTGGTACACAATACACAAAAACGTGAGGCAGTATTATTTCAGAATACAACGGTATTGGAAAATGGAATATTTACAACTACGGTACTTTATAAACAAGGAGTATCACACCATATTTTGAGGTGATCACACAGCACGGTTTCTCAAAACAAGCGGTCTGCAACCGACATAAAACATAAAATACTGTATGTTACTGTTGTAATGAACTAAATATACAGGCATAGCATACTGTGTTGGCCAAAGTTGCGCAAAACAATGGCGGTGTCAGATTACATATGTTTACAATACCATAAAAAGGTTTGTACCCCAGCACTGCATGTTTGCAGATCTCACAACCTTTACGCTCATGCAACTGCCAAGGCCACTTTTCTCAGTTTGTATAAATTATATTGGTACATTCAGTATTTGCAAATCTCTAACCAGTCAAGGCTGGGAAAGGAAGCAAAAACAACAGCAAGAACTTAGGGACTGTAGGAAACGCCACAAAGCAAGATACATTTCAGAAACTTGGAATACTGCAGTGAGATAAATACACAAGTCTGACTGAGTCACTGCGAAAATGTGTGGCATCAACAGCCCACTCACTATTTAAACCTGGATTAGTTTGTCAATGATCAAGAATGGTAAACGATACCACCAAACCTTAAATGCAACGACATGGTCATGTGGTATGCCAATACTGGTTTGGGGCACAAAGCAACCCTGAACGTGTATTATGTTAACACATTGGTGCAACCGTGTACGCTATGACATCTCTGTCACAAATGGTGAATGGAGACAAAATATAATAGATTCACTAATCTCGGAGTGGATCTTGAAAAATTTACTCATCCATCAAGGCAGACGCTCCCTGGTGTTGGTCAATAGCGACATAAATGCTTGTCTCCGTGCTGGGGTGGCAAGGATCACAAAGCTAGAGGTCCCAACCAAGTGGATGCATGTGGAACAGCGCTATCCTTTGTGATGATCAACAGTTGATAAACCAGGCACTTTGTGTGAAATAGAGCACATGATCCCTGTCCACCATAAAAATAATAGCTCCCTGGTCCAACCCAAATATGAATCCCAGGTTATAAAGAGACTGAATCAGATCCAAATTGCACTATTGCCACTTCAGGACCCAGTATTTATTGCCGGACTTGAACTGTTACCTGCAGGTCAGTGAGTTATCAATCAGTAGGTCACCCAAGCAAGTTATTATCCTTTTCCTTTGTTGTTAGAGCAGGGCAACTGAAGAGATGAGGTGCTTGATAAACACCAGATAGCAACCCAAAAGGGGAGAATGGATAACGCCACATGCATATTTTGCATGGTCATCTGGAGAAATCTATGGAAGTCCTGCTGCATTGGGAAATGCAAATAAGCATTCCCGGGGCCTTGGGAAATGAACAAGTCACTGGGTCTAACTGCCTTGATAGTAGAGGCCCAGATATCTGTCTTAAATGAGTAAGGCTTGATAATACTAATAATTGCACTTCTAGAGCGCTTTTCAACCTAGGATCACAAAGCGCTGCACAGAGCTGCAGAGAGAACAGCGTGTCAGCAACAGCAACGACATAAGAACAGCAAATCAGCAACAACAACCATCGAATTGAGGTGCAATCTGGGCATATGCAGCAAGCCCGTATTGGAGGATTGAAGTTGTCGTGCTCAGGAGGATGTCTGAAGTACATCACGGATGTATGTTGGAGCAGCACCAGTGAGAGCCTTGTAGGTGAGGAGGATCTTGAATTCAATTCTGTATTTTACCCTTAATTAGTGGAGAGACATCAGTACTGGGGATATGTGATCATAGATTGGTGTGCGCGTGAGGACTCTTAGCAGCCGCATTCTGCACACGTTGGAGACGATTGATCAGGTATGCAGGGGTGCCAGGGAGCAGTGCATTGCAGTAATCGATTCGTGAAGCGATGAAGATGCGTATTAGCTTCTCAGCATCAGAGAGTGACAAAATGTTGCGCAGTCTGGCTATATTTCTGAGATGGAAATAGGCTACATTCGTCACCTTGTTGATGTGTCTCAAAGCTGAGTGAAGAATCAAGAGTCACACCTAGACTCCAGACTGCCTTAGCAACGTCAGTGGTCTGGTCGTCAAGCATCAAATGGATAGGTCCAGCCTCCGACAATTTGTGCGGGGGTTCTGACAAGCAAAACTTGTTTTGTCGCCATTTAGTTTTAGTAAATTTGAATTGAGCCATGCCTTCACAGTTGACAGTGAGGATGACATGCAAAGACAGGACGCATTGATGGATGGCTTTGCGTGGATATATATTTGGATGTCATCGGCATAGCAATGGTAGCTGAGATTGAGGCTGCCCAGGATATGGCCAAGTGGTTGTATGTAGATGCTGATGAGGAGTGGGCTGAGAACTGAACCCTGAGGAACTCCAGACAAAACAGGATGGATCTCTGAGTTTTTCCTCCGAGGCTGATGAACTGCTTCCAGTGAGAGAGGTAGGAGGTCAGATAATGCAGGGCACAGCCAGAGACCTCTATACCCTCCAGTCGGCCAAGTAAGATCGGGTGGTCCATGGTATCAAAGGCAGCGCTCAGGTCCAGGAGAACAAGAACACTTGGCAAGCCTTCATCAGCAGCAACAAGTGGTTAATTCACTATTTTGACCAAAGCAGTATCATAACAATGGCCGAATATGAACCCAAACTGGAAGTGATTGAGCAGGTCATTGTTGAGAACGTATTTCTGGAGTTGTGCAGCTATTGCACGTTCAAGGTCCTTAGAAAAGAATGGTAGATTTGAGATGGGGTGATAATTATCAGGGATTTTGTAATCGAGGCCAGGTTTTTTAAGCAGAGGGGTAACTGCAGCACATTTGAATAGTGGGGGAGCGATGCCAGAGCGAAGTGAGTTATTAAAGAGATTAGTGACGAGTGGCAGGGGATTTGAAATATGCCTGGATGACTTTGGATGGGAAAGGGTCCAGGGAGCAGTTTGTGGGCCAAGACCTGGTAACTAAAGAAGAGATATTGGATTTCGTTAATTCGAAATATTTCAAGAGTTTTAAGATCAAGGTAGGTGAAGGTACATTTATTGAGGTATTGGTTGGTGGTTAAGGCTGGGTAGAGATACGGTGGACTTCAGTTTTTTCTGAGAAAAACTGAATGAACTGATCCATCTGATATTTATTAGTGAAGAGAGGTGAGGGTGAGTGACTGCTTGAATGAAGAAGCAGATTAATGGTCAAGAAAATAATCTTGAGCTTGTCGCAGATATCATCCAAAATGCTGGAAAATGGTTGGTACAGGCACAGTCAAGTGCCTTCTGGTAGCGGTTGAGCTGTTCCTTAAAGATTTGAGCATCAACGGTGAGGCCAGATTTTATCCAAGTCCGTTCGGCCCTGCATGCATTCGCCTTGAGATCCTGGAGTTCAGCAGTATACCAGGGGGATGGTTTTTCGCCTGAGACATAGTGTGATTTTAATGGGGTCAAATCATCCCAAATGCTTGATAGTAGGCTGTTGTGAGTTACTACTGTCACATCAGAGGGCAGAGTGAGCCGAGGCAGAGAGTGATGAACTTTTGATTGCTGCGGTGAATATGTCTGGAGTGAGGGCATTAAGGTTTCAAAATTGGATTTGGCACTTGGTAAAGGAAATGGGAGGTGGTACTTGAAGATCAAACTACACAGCGGAGTGATCAGACAGACGAGGATCAGTGGCGGACAGGTTGGTTACCGATATGCCCCATGAGCAAACTAAGTCGAAAGTATGGCCACATCAGTGAGTGGCAGATGTCACGTGTTGAGTGAAGCCAAGTGAGTTAAGAGTGGCTATGAGATCCCTTGCAAGAGGGCACTTTAGAGAGTCAACATAGATGTTGGAATCGCCAAGATTCAGGATCATTTCAAAACTGGAGCACAGCTTAGAAAGCAGCTCAAACAGTTCATTGACAAAAGAAGTGGAGGCTCCAGGTGGGTGGTAGAGCAGCACCAACTTCACAGGTTGAGTCGACTTCCAATCCAGAGGCATATGCTGATGAACTTAAGGTTCAGATTGCACAAGTCGATAATTGTGCAGAATTGTCAGATTTAGGTAAGACAATGGAAAAAAATAGAAAATGTTTTTACCATTTCTGGCAATTATAAAGGTGTTAAGATGTTAAAATACCAAAATAGACACCTTTCACAAAGTGAAGACAATGCCGTGCGCCATTTTGGCCTTGGTTTAAGCGATGGTGCAACACACTAGCTCCTCGTCCTTGTGCACCTGATAGCAGCTGCACCGTGACTTGAACACCACGCACTTGCCTTGGAGAAAGCCTTATCATTGACCTCGTGCATGTGTCTTTGAAACTGGGGTCCAATGTCCTTTTGTGGATAAGTGTGTTTTAAGCCTAGGTTATCCTAATCCTGGAGGCCTTCTTGGTATCTTGGTAAAATCCAGTACAGTAATTGCAAGACACCAATTTAATGCTGGAGAATTGCTTTGTACATCATCGGGAGTTAATCTTCTCCTACATTAAAAAAACACCCCCCCCCCATACTATTACTCCCACTCCTCTTCACATGGGGGCTCAGCGGGGACCCCTGGGACAGACCTGATGTAGAGAAACTCCCTTGGTAGTGGGGACCCTGGAGGCCAGGGTTTGAAGGATGGTGTCAATTTTTACAACATTAATGCAGAAACTGGGGGACTGAGCTGGGCAGACCCCCCACGTGAGAGTTCTTCCAGGATGTAACTCGAGATCCACGAGGGCTAAACACTGGTGCCAATGGGATTCGGCACTCTGCCTGATGTATTTGATGAGAAGCTTGTTGATTTGTGTCTGAACAATGCAATGAAGAGAGCTGAAAACTATCGTATGGGTAGTTCTGGGATTTGGGAAGAGCAGCCAGTCAGAACTGGGACAAGGAGACAGGGCCTTTACCCACTTCAACTGGAAAGGCTAGGGTCCTGGGTGTCAGCCACACCCACCTCTTTGTTCGTGTCTGGAGACTTTCACAGGGTAGAGCCTGAAAAGCTGTTTTCCCAATGATATATGATGAACTCCCACGAACGAGTACACTGCTGATGGTAATATATGGCTTGAAACAGTGCACGATAACTGTCACAGACACTTCTTGGAGTAAATTTTTCTGACCATAACGTTACACTATGCTAACAAAAAAGGGCTCCGATGCCATCAACTAAATCTATCAAAATATACCTTTAAAATGGACTGCGAATTGTATTAGCAAAAAATAACTTGGCCATAGCTGAATCCGGTCTGGAGTATGATTCAAATATTATTCAACAGGCAAAACCGAATTTCTCTGAGAGTGCCCTTAGTGATGGTGAGTTGTCAAAGGATAAAATAAAGAAACATATTCAAGGCAGGTGCAGAGGTGATAATGTGGGATGATCAAGTAGGTCTCAGAAGCATGTAATTTATAAATGAGTTGAGGAAAATGTTAATATTAAGCTTTGTACAATTGCACAGATTTTTGACGGTCTTAAACATTTCTAAAATATAACTGTTTCCACTGTACTATACGGTGGCAGCTTTTAAAAACTCACGGTGCAAGATTGTTACTGGCACATCACTCGCTGGTGGCCCTGATATTTGTAATTGAATAAACAAAATGCTACTTCCTTTCAAAACTGTAGGTGATATGTGCTGACTGCATAAACCATAGTAATTATGATAGTCTGCTTGATGTGTTGGATTTTTAAGAAAGCAAAAAGAAAGCCTTCAGATGTATATAATGCTGTCACTAGCATTTACAACATATACAAGACTGTTAAGGCCAGTGTTTATTGGATGCAAAGGTTGAGAACGGATACAGAATTGAATGAAACGTGGAATAACGTCATTACTATCAGTGCTTTCATCAGAGTGATTGCCGTTAAAATACTAGTTACGATCACAGTTGAAATCTTATGAGCTGTGATGGTTTACAATTGTTGCTACATTTTACAGCGCAAGGGTCTCCTCATAAATACATTACTCGACATAGGCAAAGGCCAGAAATACATGCAGCAGTTTAATCTATCACGATAAAGCACTTACTGATTTATGTATTGTGCTTAATTATGCATATTTGCAGTTACGAGGTTGGTGAACAATTATGTACGCAACTTTAAAGATGTACCATTAACGTCCTACCTGCATTTAAGTACGAACTTAATGATAATTCCTCAGTTAAGTTCTTCATACACACACTGTAATTAATTTCCATTAGCTATTATAATGACTGGGACTGGGGCTATGGTGTAACAGTGCAATGTTTATTGCAGTGTGCCATGAAACCATCTACTCGAATGGGATTCCCGGCAAGTGATATATAAACCAGGCTCGAGCTTTTCCTTCAACCTTCAATGATTGGCATGGAGAAACACTGTCAAACGACCCCTGTAATTGACACGGCATGGGCAGGCCTTCACCTAGCAGTGAACGGACAAAAGACAGTAACATTTTAAATTATATGCGGTACTTTAATAACTTTCCTAAGCAAACCTGAGACGGTAAACATATTTCTCTCTTTATCACTATTAATGTTTTTCTCGAATATAGTTCTCAGAAAACATTTTCCAATTTTGCTATAAATATTTTTTGTGAAAAACATATCTGTTGTCTAACGCTCCTATGAAAATGCAATTTGTAACAATCTCAATGCAACCTCAATATCACTACATTTTAATAAATGGCTTTAATTCCAAGATACTTGTATTTAGATTTTGATTTGTGAGATTTACGATGTAGCGTCAAATAACCTTCATTGCCTAAATGCTAGGCATAATGCTATTTGATATTCATTAGTCTTGTTCAAAACCTGATTTACAGTATGAATATGGTCTCAAAGTTGAGTTCCAGACAAAAGGCGTAAACTGAAGTTCACAACTTACCTTACGTAACAGCAGTTACTGAAGGTAAACCAGGATAAAAACTGAAAATAACAGGTAGATAAGAGCAGGTTGAAGCACTTTAAAAAAACTGCATTACTTTAAATATATATTTAAAAGTGCCTAAAAAAACTGTGCTTTGCTAACGTTGACATGTGGATCATAAACGTGGAAATTGAGAAATAATATGGAACAAAGCTGAAAAGGGCTAAAAGTAGCATACACTTATGCATGCTTGGAAGTATACTCATCTCATCTCATTGTCAGAAACCACTTATTCCTGTACAGGGTCGCGGTGAGCCAGAGCCTATCCCGGCAGACACAGGGCGAAAGGCAAGGATATACCCACGATGGGGTGCCAGTCCATCCCGGGCACTGAGGGCAATTTAGTCTGCAAGCCAATTAACCTATGCAGCAGCATGTTTTTGGACTGTGGGAGAAAACCGGAGTGCCTGGCGAAAACCCACACGGAAACGGGGAGAACATGCAAGCTCCACACAAAAGGGCACCCGAGCCGAGATTCGAACCCGGGCACTTCTGGCTGTGAGGTGACAGTGCTACCCACTGGCCCACCGTGACTGAGAAACAGAAATATCAACACATGGATAGAGCAGTGTAAAGATCTTGGTTGATAATGATAAGAAGGCTTCCACATGCATGTTTTATGTTACTTAGGTCAACAGGGTAAATTATCAGTATTTAAGTCAACCAATATGATTGTCACTTCAGATAACTTAACTTTAGTGAAGACATTATTTGAATGTCCATTCAACTAACATTGTAAAATAACCCAACAGCCTATAATTGCCTTGAAATACTGCAAGACCACATCCCATCACTCACACAAATCTTTATCACTTGACATTAATCGGGCACAGCCCAAAAAAGTAATGTGGGGCGGCTGCCTTGTGGGCCCACCACTTGCAAAACAAATCATAAGGGTCCGGTGCAATGCCATTTGGGAAGCAGATATAAGCAGAGTTGATCTAGCCTTGCTGAACCTTGGCAATGGAAACTGGCTCTTGGAACGTGGAACATAACCTCTCTGGTAGGTAAGTTACCGGAGCTTATGCAGGAGGTTGAGAGGTATTGACTGGACATAGTTGAGCTCACCTATGTACAATGTCGGCTCTGGAACCAAACACCTTGAGAGGTACTCCGTTGGAATTTGTCTCAGTGGATGAGAGGGTTACCTCAATATGACTTCGTGTCGCAGGGAGAAGGACTCTCACTGTTGTGTGTGCATATGCATCAAACAGTAGTTTAGAGTACACTACTTTCTTGGAGACAGTGGGGGGGTGGGGTGCTGGAAAACACTCCACCTGGTGACTAGATAGTTCTACGAAGAGACTTCAATGCCCATGTGGGCAATAATGAAGAAACCTGGAGGGTGTGATTGGGAGTAATGATCTGCACTTCTGAACCCGAACGGTGTGCTAGCCAAGGACTGTCCATAACAAAGCCATGTTCGAACATAAGGAGGCTCATATGTGTACCAGAGCACCTTGGGCCAAATGTCGATGATCAACTTTGTAGTTGTCTCATCAGGCCTGAGGCCGTATATTTTGGACACTCGAGTGAAGAGAGAAGCAGAGCTGTCTACGGATCACCACCTGGTGATGAGCTGCATGAGATGGCAGGGTAGGATGCCGGACAGACCTGGTAAGCCCAAACATGTAGCAAGGGTTTGCTGGGAATGAATGGTAAAAGACCCTGTCTGAATCAATTTCAGCTCCCAGCTCCTGAGACGTTTCTCTCAAATTCCATAGGAGGCTGAGGACATGGAGTCCGAATACGCCCTTTTAAAGTCTCCATCGTGGAAGTGGCTGCTAGGAGCTGTGGCCAGAAGTGATCAGAGCCTGTTATGGTGGCAACCTAAGGGAAGCTGTCAGTTATAAAAGGAGTCCTTCTAGGCTTGGTTGGCACGGGAAACCCCTGATTCGGCAGACAGGTACCGGCAGGCCGGAGGGACTGCAGCTGTAGTGCTTGCAAAAGCAAAAGCCCTGGTGTGGGAGGATTTCGGAGAGACTGTGGAGAAGGACTTTCGGCTGGCTTCAAAGAGGCTCTGAAAAACCACCCGATGGCTCAGGAGGGGAAAGCATGGCACCACCCAGGCTGTAATGAGCGAGGGAAGGGAGGTGCTGAACTCGACTGGGCATATCATTGGAAAGTGAAGGGAACACTTTGAGGAACTCCAAAATCCAACAGATGCTCCCTCGGAGGAGGCAGGGTGGAGTGTTGTGGGGGGTCAGAGCCCACCTCCTTGGCAGAAGTCACTGAGGTAATGCAGAAGCTACACAGTGGTAAAGCACCAGGAGTGGAAGAGATTTGCCTGGAAATGCTGAAGGCCATAGATGTTGTGGGACTGTCATGGCTGACATGCCTTGTCAATGTAGCATAGGCGTCGGGAACAGTACCAGTGGATTATCAGACAAGGGTTGGTGGTTTCCATTTTCAAAAAGGGGGACCGGAGGGTGTGTTCCAACTATCAAGGGATCACACTGCTTAGTTTCCCTGGGAAAACTTATGCCAGGGTGCTGGAAAAGAGGATCTGGCCGATTTTTGATCCTCGGATTCAGGAGAAACAAAGCAAATTCTATCCTGGCCATGGAACAGTGGATCAACTTCTCAGAATCTCATAGATTCATGAGGGGTCATGGGAATTTGCCAAAGCAGTCTACATGTGTTTTGTAAACTTGGAAAAGGCTTATGACTCTGCCCCGAGGGGTTCTGTGAGAGGTACTGTGGGAACACAGGGTTCTGGGGGGCATTACTGCGTGCCATTTGGTCCTTGTACAACTGGAGTGAGAGTTGTGTTCGCATCCTTGGCATTAAGTCAAGCCAGTTGGCAGTGGGCATTAGGCTTTACCAATGTTTGCCTTTTCTCCTATTATATTCGTCATTTAAATGAACAGGATAGCAAGGCACAGCCGAGGACCGGAGTGTATCCAGTTTGGGGGTATGAAGGTGGCATCTCTGCTTCTTGCAGATGATGTTATCCTCTTTGCTTTATCAGACTGTGATCTTCAGCGTGTACTGGTATGGTTTGCAGCCGAGAGGGATGAGAGTCAGCACTTCCAAATCTAAGGCCACGGTTCTTGACCAGAAAAAGATGGCTTGCCCACTCTGGGTGGGAAGTGAGCAGCTGACCCAAGTAGAGGAGTTCAAGTATCTCAGAGTCGTGTTCATGAGTAAAGGTAAAAGGAAGCGTCTGCAGTAATGTAAGTGTTGTACTGGAACAACATGGTGAAGAGGGAGCTGATTCAAGAGGCAAAGTTCTCAATTTTCCAGACAGTCTTCGTTTCAGCCCTCACATATGGTCATGAGCTTTGGGTAATAATAATAATTGCATTTATAGATGATTGAAAGAGTACAGTCCGGATAAAGACAGCTGAAATGAGATTCGTCTGCAGGGTTACTGGTCTCAACCTCAGAGATAGGGTGAGGAGTTCAGTGATCCGGGAGGAACTCAAGAGTATAACCACTGCTCCTCCGCTTGAGAAGAGTCAGTTGATGTGGCTCGGGCATCTGATAATGATGTGTCCTGGGAACCTGGCTCTTGAGGTGTACCAGGCACGGCCAACTGGACGAAGACTGTGGAAAAGATTCACGGCCCCTTGAACGGATTATATCTCTCAGCTGGCCTGGGAACGCCTTGCAAGAGCTGGAGGAAGTTGCTAGGGGAAATGCCGTATGGGCTGCTTTGCTAAGCCTGTTGCCTCTCCGACATGGACTAGGAAAAACGGCATGACAATGGATAGTTAGACTTGACATTGAAATACAAAACAGATGACCGGCAACTAAGGTGCATAGTAAACACATTGCCATGTCCAAAAGAAAATCGCTCCATTAAGTTATCTGAGAATTTTGGACGCCAAGTCCAACTAAATATCAGTCCAGCTTGTGGAAGCAATTTTGTAGGCTTGTATGACATGATAAAAATAAAAAAGAAGGAAACTGCCCACTCATTAACATAACATTAGAGATGTAGATGCTTGAGACAATTAAGTCTGAAACTATGATATACGTCACCATATGTAGAGATTTATTTCGAGCCTAAATATGTGTATAAAATAAGGGTTCTCACTAAATACAGCTGGTTTGAGCATGTTGTGATGTAAATGCTATACAGAACATCGTGAAGAAACTATGCTCCCGCTTACTATTGCAGTGTACACAAATTCAATCATCACACACTCTCAGTGCCCACTGCCTTGCAAAGGCACTCATTATATAAGCCTACCATGTGTCCCACAGCTGTTTTGGAAGAAAAATATGATCTCAAACATAATTTAGAAAGCATATAGAAAATTATGAACTGTACATTCTACGTTTACTGCAGCTATGAATTGTGTGCACATGTGTGAAAGTGTGTGCACACCTCGGTACATAAATGCAAAATGGGAATGTATTCATTAACATAATTTCCATGAGAAGGAATAAATAATAGATTTTGTGGAACAGTCTTCAAGTGTTTTAATTTTGCAGCCAGAGGAGTTGGTGCCAAAATCTATTTGAATGTACCACAAACAGTTCCAAAAACAAGTCTTATGTTTGAAGAAAAAAAATGTATATTTTCCAAAACGTTAAATTTGTGAGGTTTGTTTTTTAAGCACTGCAAATTTACCTAATCCAATAAACAATACCGTACCCTGTAAAGTTTACAGCAATCGCCGCATGGTTAGATTCATATAAGTATTTTTTGAGTAGGTGATAGGTACAAGTCTATGGTACAGTGCAGGTGTGAGAATAATTGACTTTACAACCTATTAATTGGTTCATGCAATAAACTAAGGTAACCGTATTAAAAGGTACTTTCATGGAGAGTTTGTCAAAAAAAGCAGATTAATATAAAACACTACAGTACTTACAGACGCAGCAGTAATCCACACGTTAACAATTAAAGAACAATCTTTAGCCAAAAGTGTAGCTCCTATGTTTGGTTCTCATCAATTGTAGCTCTGGACCATGGGAAGGTATGTTTGTTAGTAATCCGTGTATTCCCTGCTGCTCACATGCCTATTGTTATCAGAATTAATATTTTTACATAAACAGGAAGTTATTTTCTTTAATGCAAAAAAAAAGGCAGTGACTGTAATTATATGAAACCTTTGTTGAGTCACCTGATCCTTCGTGGCAAGGCCGCGGGCAAAAATTCACCTCATCTCCACTCAATCAAACACTGAAGGCAACGACGAATCGACATGAAAACATGAGAGACATCCTCCACACCTTGCGCGCTTGCGACAGAGGTACCCAGTGCCCACAGCTATATATCTCTCGATTCTTTATTGAAGCCAAAATAATGCAAATTTGGCTTCCATTCGGGGTCACAAACTCATTCAAAAAAAAAGGTTCTGCAACAACAATAACTAGACAGGCATAACGCTTCACATTGTACTGACAAGCTAAAGCAGCGAGGGAAGTAATAAATAAATAACACTTGTGTGTTTGTTATTCAGCATTCTTTTTGGTTAGCGCCCACGGCTCAGATGAAATTGTCAGAATGATGGCATGTTGCATGACAGCCACATCCCCTCCCCTACAGTGCAGTCACCCGCCCCGATGCCTACATGGTCTCGCTTTTAGCGTAAAAGAAATCACATCGTGTGACACCCGTGACTGTGTAAAGTCCAGTAAAGATGTGGGCATGTTTAGTGTGCCCTTACTTCTACAGCTATAAACATCACAAGAGAACACTTCAGGTGTGTGAGAAACTGTGAACAAGTTAAGAAACAAAGCTGAGCTTGCAGGATTCGTATATGATGCTAATTTAACCCTCTCGCAATACAATGGATTGCTGTGAGTCCTGGTTGCTGTATAATATATATTTTGCTGAACAAGGCAACCTCTAGAAACAGAAGAGATCACATGAGCCCATTACACAAGGTATATGAACCAGACATTTTATTTCTACACGCGTGATTCAATTGACGTATCATGTGTTAAATATATTTTATTAAATTAATTCATGCATCATTATATCCCAAATGATGACATTGCGCAAATTAACGACAATCGAAGCATACATAAGCCAGGCTTAACTTTAGGCAGTCGATATGACTATGTTTGACATCCTTGGGATTGTTTACATAGGGCAAAGAATATCCCAGTCTAAATGCTATCACGTTAAACTCTCTGCCTTCACGTCTCTTACCCTTTCCATGTCAGAATCCTCAAAATAATGTCCTAGCATTGATGTATCAATGTCTCATCTCATCTAATTGTCAGAAACCGATTAGCCCTGTACAGGGTCACGGTTATCCGGAGCTTATTCTGGCAGACACAGGGCGCAAGGCAGGGATATACTCACGAGGAAACCGGAGTGCCCGGCGAAAACCCACGCGGACACGGGGAGAACATGCAAACTCCACACAGAAACGCACCCGAGCCGAGCTTCGAACCCGGGTCCTTCTTGCTGTGAGGCGACAGCGCTACCCACTGGGCCACCGTGCTGCCCATGTATCAATGTATACATTAACAAATCAAGTAACTTTGCAACCTGAACTGCTAAACACATGTACCCGATGTGCCCAGGTGTGCACATGGACTTTGTTCCATTCTGAAGTCAATAAGGACATGAAAATGAACTGAATCACAGGTTAACCTCAATGTAATCCTCTGATGAATGAATCCTTTTCGGATTTAGCCAGAGAGACAAGTCTTGGCAGTGCAAAAAAAAATGGTTCTTGTTTACGCTCGGGGCTGGTTCCCTCGAGCCCTCATTGCGACAGCGGCACACACTCGCGGTCACCCTCCTCCCTTCTCAACGAAACCCCAAAACAAAAAAACCTGCCAAACCAGGTCCCAACACACCTCGACACATCTGCAGTACTTGAAAATAATGTTATTAATCAAAGTCTATTTTGCAAATACCCTATTGAACATTTTAGATTTTCTTTTTGAAACGTGCATTTCAAAAAAAGTCTTAAATTTCACGTTGTGTGTAATATTATGGATAGGAATAAATGTATGTGTATGTAAACACATTAGTCCTGTCATAGCAAAGCTACAATACCATGAAAATACAGTACCATTACTTATACGTAAACAAAAATACTTCCCCCAGATAGTCTCTGCTACTGCAATGCTCAGGACGTCTCGGGGATCATAACATCACTGTTTTACATTGCTCATGATCAGATGGTGTAACTAGCGTTGTTTTCATAGTTTTAAAAACATGTTTTCAACGTGGTCACGTCTCAGCTAATACAAAGACGATATTTACAGACCACGGTCTTGCACGCATGTTGCACACACAGCAATGCAATGTCCTTCATATGCATTGTGAAGAATGCTGCTTTACTTGCTCAAGACGCTAAAAGCTTCACATTTCCAATGCATACACAAAGCCACAAATTACCAGGCGGACATAATGAGAAAATTGCATTACTTTAAAACACCATTTCATATTCTTATTTTGACTGCACAATTACAAGGTGGGGGGGTTTTGTCAGAAAAAGTGAATGTGGTGCTACAAAAAATTGTACAAAGCAGTGCAAAATGTTCATAATAGAACTTTCCAACTCCAAATCTTAAGCCAACAAAGTAGGATGTAAAGCAAGACGCACACATCAAAATTATACACGTTTAAAATCTAGACATGGGCCTGCCTCACAACCACAGGCCTGTCTCTCATCAGCGACTGCGGTTACCTCTGTCTCAAGCCAAACAAAGGTCTCCACTTTCAGCCGTCTTAGATTGTGTTGGCAGACATGCATGCCTGTGTAATTACAAAAGAAAAGGAGACACATGCTCGCTATTCTAACCTAGCCATCCTACCTGCTAAGGGAATGCGGCGCTATGCCATATTTACTCACCTGCAAACTCAGAAAGCTTGCCTAAGACCTAAGTTAATGCTGAAATTATTGCATCTGCTATATGGTGTGTAGTGAAGAAAAGATAACAGCAGCATATCAAATGACGATGAGTTGCACATTAGTGATTAGTAAATTATAATGTGCATAGACGTGTGTAGCATTTCTCGGACAAGGTCCATCCTGAGAAAAATTACTTTATTGTGTTTGGAAAAAGAAATGAGAACACTTTGCAGCTGTGGCCAAATCTGTCCCCTGGACACACCATCATATCCTTAATACATCTATTTGCCAAAACAAGTTAAGGTAACTTTCCAACTTTTGCACACTCTAACTTCTCCCTTAGTAACACGTCTGGAGGAAAGTTCTGACTGGCTCTGATTTAAATTATCCTTCCTGTTATTCATCGATCAATAAATGACATTTAAATTAATATATTCAGAACAGTGAATGAATTAAAAAATATACCTTTATTATGCTTCCATACACAGCTGATAGTTTCAGCATGTGTCTGTTTCTTAATGTTTAATCATACGTAAAATGTTCCACATTAACCTTAAATCTCTATCGAAAACACAACTAAAGGAATGTATAACCATTCACTAATATATGATTACATTATTTATATTTAGGTGTACTGATGCACCACCAGTGGTCTAGACACAACACAATGGTAAATGACAAATATAGAAACATCATTTTAAATCCTATACGTGTTAAGACTTAGACTTCCGCTATTGTACAATGCATGTCTTTACATCAGTGTGCTTTAAAGCAATGCAACACCAAGGCTAAAGCCCACTTTGCTGTCAAAAATGCATTGTCTTTCCTATTCTTTGTAGACAGATTTTATTGGATATGGTTCTCTGTAACCTACAGGCTTCGACTAAGCAAACACAAACATGAGCCCAGTCTCAATTACACAGACAAGAGGATTGTGTGGTGACAAGTAACTGTATTGGGGCAAAAGGCAAACATTGCCCCTAGTCATCAATAAATTGCAGTTTTATAACAAAGGCAGGCTGAGAAAAGAGTGAGATTCTTTATATAGTAAACAAGGGCTAAAAACACCAGAGTAAGCAGTTCTGCAAGTCACAAGGGAGCCTTCTTCCTCACAAGCAAAAACAGGAAATCTCGAGTCGAAATCTGATAGCAGGATGAAAAATGTTCTGCAAGCAGATGGTGCAACAGGACAGTCTTAAGGTATTAAATAGAAAACCATGCAAGAAAAACATAGCACAAATAATAAACATTCCCAAACTATGTAGTATACAGTTTTGCATGACTCATGTGTGCAAGAGTTCACTGAATTTAAAATAAAGTTTTGCTTTTTTCAACAATCTACTCAGTAACTTGAAATTGTGTTCGCAGGAGCTGGACTATGAATTTTAAATTTAACTTCGTGCGTTAGTACAGCTGTCTTTTTTCTGCCTTAAAATTTTCCCGATAACATTCAACAAATTAGCTTTTTTTTTCCTTTTGCAAGACAAAACACCCCAGTTGTAAGCCACACTTGGCACATGCCGGCCAAAAGATTTCTCTGGCTTGACGTTACTACCGTAAAATATATCCCTAGTGTCTTCAAAACGGAAACATCTGCATTTTCTTGCAGTACAGTGTGTTCTCTACCAAAGAAATGACTGTGTTTCAAAATCAATAGACGTTTAGGCATTTATATACTTTTACATTTACGAACAACGGCTACGTGTAGGAGTAAAGAGAACTTTAAATATTGTACTTTATAATAGGGGTATTATTAAGTTAACTTCGGTGTCAGTGCCGCTTAAGCCTGTACAAAAGCAAAATACAAAACAAGTGATATTGTTGTAGATTTACCGTTCATGTGTCGTTGTTGATATGCTGTTCTTTCCAAATCTCTGTGCAGCACTTTGTGACCCTCGGATGAAAAGCACTCTAGAATAATAATTGCACTTCGAGCGCGCTTTTCACCCGGGAGTCACAAAGTGCTGCACAGAGCTGTGGAGAGGACCGTTATGTCAGCAGCAACAACAACATATGAACGGCAAAACAACAATAACGGTTTTTTTGTTTTTTGTTACAATATTAACGTCGAGATACATTCAATAACACAGAAGTGCAATTATTATTGTTAGAGGGTCGCGGGGGGCTGGAGTTTATCCCGGCAGGCATAGGGTGCAAGGCAGGGCTATACCCAGGATATGATGTCAGTACATTGTAGGGCACTTTTTGGGGGGCAATTTAACTCCGCAGGACAATTAACCTAGGCAGCAACATGTTTTTTGGACGATAGTTGAAAGCCAGCAAAGAAACCACGCAGAACACGGGGAGCACACGCAAACTCCACACAGACAGGCACCCGAGTGAGGAATCGAACGGGGGAGTGAGACAACAGCGTTACTCAGTGAGGCAACAGCGTTACTCACTGCGGCATCGTGCCATCCTACGTATTTTCAAGCATTCATTTTTAAGGGAAACTTAAGTTACGTGTTTTTTACCGTATTAAGTTTATGCATAGTTTTGTTTTAACAAACATATGGTATAGTTGATGTTGTTAGTGCAATTTTAACTGCAAAATCTTTCCCACAAAAATATTAAGATCATGGATCCTGTGAAAAATTGTGACCGCTTCTGGGAAAGCTGTGAAAAAAAAACCCTGTAATTTGAAGACAACAAAATGGCTGTTTTAAATCAGTATTTTAAAAGTGTGGCAGCACGAATTGAAGACTGAGGCAAGTGTTTAAAAAAAGTGTCTTCTTACTTTCCTTGTGCCACATTTACTAACTATTGATTTATGGCTTAGCATTCCACCCATTTCTGTAATCATATTGAAACACCAGAGTGCTGCTCCCTTCTCCCACAATTGCAATGACCATGTCAAGCGACTCTGCATGACAGACATCCTCTGTTGTACTGGGAGCACTCAACTATGCTCATATAGATCGTCACTGTTCACAAAAGGATGTGCCATCAGTATCTGGGATTTCACGTAAATCCTGGAATTGCCAGATGGTACCTTCTCCATATGTTGGAATACTGTGTGTCTATTGAGCACATTTCCTGTATGCACCCACACAGGAAACATCTGGTGCAGTCTGTGCAGAGGTACTTTTTCTCTTGGCTATGTGTGAACCCAAGCATCATTCGATGCGTATATATATCAAAAACTGCGATGGCCAACTGTGCATGTTTGAAATCCTGTGGCTGAAAATGGCAAATCACGCCTACGATAATGTCTCATCTCATCTCATTATCTGAAACCGCTTAATCCTATATAGGGTCACGGTGAAGCCGGAGCCTATCCCGGAAACACAGGGCGCAAGGCAGGAATACACCCGACGACGGGACGCCGGTCCATCGCCAGGCATTGCGGGACAATTTTAGTCTGCGAGCCAATCAACCTATCCAGGAGCATGCTTTTGGACTGTGGGAGGAAACCGGAGTACCCGGCGAAAACCCACGCGGACACGGGGAGAGCATGCAAACTCCACACAGAAAGGCACCGGAGCCGAGAGACTCGAACCCGGGACCTTCTTGCTGTGAGGCGTCAGCGCTAACCACTGCGCCACCGCGCCGCCCCCTACGATAATGTGTGCTTCTAAATCCTTTTAGAGGTATCTCATTCGTGTATACAGTTTACGCATCTAGACAATGAATACTAGGATAAGGGGAGTTATAACTGTAATACAATTGTCATCTATTATACAGTAATATTAATATAATCAGTCACGTCTCAGTAGGATAACCTGAAATGTAGTCTGTTAGTTTAGTGTTTGAGGCCACTTTATATATATTCATAGCTTTGTGACCCTCAGTTGAAAAGCGCTCTATAAGTGCAAAATTATTATTATTAACTTTTTATTAAGCATATGGTCGATGGTTAACAAAGACTATATGACCCCCCAAAACATATCAGCATGCAAAATGCATGCTGGAATCACTCGGACAAAAAAGGCCGGCTTAAGGGTTAAAATATTACGAAAATAATACACAACAGCAACAAACTGAAGCCCAAATATACAACTAGTCTTGGACACGCCACAGCACACCAAATAACGACGACTGATGGCCAAAACTAATGACTGAGTGGCACCAGGAGAAGGGAATCCACTTGGGGTAATAACCAAGGGGGAGTTAGTGACAAAAACAGGCCACATCTAATATGGATTACAGCTGCTGGGAAAACAAACACACGCAGACTGCCAAGGCACTGCAGCTTTAGGAATGACAAATAATAAAGGGAATGAAAACCTAAAATTACACATAGCAACGTATTAAATGAATGAGGTCACTTAACACCATTTTCATCTTGCTTTGGACTACTAAAGTGAAACAACCTCAGTGCCAATGCACAAAAATACACCGTAAATTGCATTAGCTTCTACTTGAATAATTATAAATCGTAAATGGTTTTGGAACTTTCCATTAAATGCATCATTTATACCTGAAATCAGCAGATAAAACTTCTGCACAGCCTTGGAGCACATGCGTCAGCAAGCGTAGGGTTCGGATTTGGCCTACGTACGGTGGCTTCCTGTCTGGCGCCGAGTTCGATCAGGCTTGCTGGAGATTTGAGGGGTTGGGCTTTGGGCATTGAAAGGAGGAGGGAGGGCAGCACAAGAGGGTAATAGGGATGGGGGTGCAAGAATGTGCTATCAATTTCCGTGCTAGGGCGCATGGAACACTATAAGGGAAACAACTTAGTCCAGTAACATTTCATTGGCTATACTTGGTACCACTGCATTGTCTGTGGGTTTGGGGAGTACAAACATTTGTTAAGGTATTGGCATAGCCGACTGTCGTCTCGTGTCTGCAAATGATTGCGCAATTTTTATTTGTGATTTAGTTGTATTTCACAAGAATATTGCTTCATCGGAGTTGAAACTGACCGGTAATTTAAATCATACTTATATTCAAACGTGAAAAACCACTGCATTAAATATGCAGTTTAAAAGTCACGTACATTAATGGCTCCACTTTACCCTCGTAGCCTAAACATACAATCATCACAATGAACCGTGCAGCTTACTCGTACAAACACTTCTTGCAAACGGCAGCTTAAGTTTGACAAAGGAAATGACTCTCTGAAGGGGTAATATTTTTTCTACTGTTCGTCTTGTGCTAACAAGCCAATTTAAATCAATGGACAATTCCATTTAAACACTACAATGTGTAACGAAAAAACTAAATTAATACTGCCTGTCAAATTCAGCACAAATTCGTCTTGTTGCAACGTGCAAATGAGACTCATCTCATCGTCTGGAGCCTATCCCGGCAGATACAGGGCGCAAGGCAAGGATATATCGACGATGGGACGCCAGTCCATCGCCAGGCACTGCGGGGCAATTTAGCCTGCGAGCCAATCAACCTATGTAGCAGCATGCTTTTTGGACTGTGGGAAGAAACCGGAGTGCCCGGCGAAAACCCACGCGGACACGGGGAGAGCATGCAAACTCCACACAGAAAGGCACCCGAGCCGAGAGATTCGAACCCGGGACCTTCTTGCTGTGAGGCGACAGCGCTAATCACTGGGCCACCGCGCCACCCCTGCAAATGAGACTGATCAGCATAACTTGGAAATATTAATTATTACTATAGTTTAAACTGGTTATAATCATAAAAAAAGCTGGGGGGCGGGGAGGAACGTTCAAAGGACAACGTTAAACAAGACAAAATTGCTCACTGTGACCGAGGACACTGCTGTTGTGTGCAATTTACTACACGTTTCAACCAAATAGCTTGTTGCTTTTGCCCTTTGCCAGCAATGCCTAGTAGATATCATGTTCCCATGCTCAGTCGTCTGTCACAGTATGCTGCGACTACACAATGGGCATGGTACAAAGCGATGTTTTACTCGCAAAGCACTCAGAATCCCGATGAAGCATCCATTCTATGTTTCGTGAGAACACGCAGAACCTGCTGGCTAATGAGCATACAAGACTGAGACCAGCTATCATTAAACTTTTAAAATGGACGTAAAGATAAACAAACCATCGTGCGTTTTTGCTAACCAACTTTCTGTCGTAGTTTGTGCTAAAATTCCCCATGTTTATTTTCATGTCTGTTTTGCCAATGTGTATGTTTGCTAATGGGTATCCTAGAATTCCTAATGACAAGTACGTTAAATAACACTGCTAAATAAAGGCACAGTATATTTAGTTGTTTACCCTGTAACAGTTAGAGTAAACAAACAATGTAATTTTGATTAAGCCGAGCGTTGAGGCACACGCCTGTGGTCTGACGCATAAGGCAAGGGTTGGTGGACCATGCAAATTAGTTAAACTCCCAAAACCCGCAGGGGTATGAGGTGTCGACATTCGAGTAGTCTCCTCTAATGGTGTGGACTTTTCTCCAGCACTTCAGTTTACTCTCCCCAACATTCTAAACAGGACCCTCCTGAAAATAATTATTTCCACTTACATTTTTTTAATTGGACAAATGGCGCAGTGGTTAGCGCTGACGCCTCACAGCAAGAAGGTCCCGGGTTCGAGTCTCTCGGCTCGGGTGCCTGTGTGGAGTTTGCATGCTCTCCCCGTGTCCGCGTGGGTTTTCGCCGGGTACTCCGGTTTCCTCCCACAGTCCAAAAGCATGCTCCTGGATAGGTTGATTGGCTCGCAGACTAAAATTGTCCCGCAATGCCTGGCGATGGACCGGCGTCCCGTCGTCGGGTGTATTCCTGCCTTACGCCCTGTGTTTCCGGGATAGGCTCCGGCTCACCGTGACCCTATATAGGATTAAGCGGTTTCAGATAATGAGATGAGATGAGAATTTGGCATTGCATCAGTTATATTCCCAACCATGTTTAACATCAGTGATGAGTAATATTTGAACTGGACCTGGCCTCTCCCTTCATCAACGCGCACTGAGCAACGTAGTTAAATATGTTCAAACCACCTCCATAACTTACATGGCGTACAGAGGCCCTAATTCATCAATGGCTTAACAAAAGGGGGTAAATAGCAATTCCGTTGTGATCAGATATAGTAGTCTAGAGTGCAGCACATTGATATGGATTCAAATATTGCTTTTTTGACATTAGGTAACCACAGCTGTACCAGTAGCATTGTTACGAGAAACACAGACTGCAATTTCAGTGGAAATTGGCTTCCAAATTCTGTTGCACAAGGTGGTTCTGGGTAATCCAAATTCTCAATAAATCAAGAGAAAAACACTCAGTTTCACCCACCCTATCCGGCAATCTTACAAGTCTACTGAAATCAAGTGGTTTTCTTTTTGGAAGGTTTAAATAAGAACACCGACTTCATCAGAAATATCCAAACGACACAACATAATTTACAACCAAAATTTACAGAAAAGTGGTTTGATTCCATCTTTAAGAACAAAATTCAACTGGTATTGTTGCGTTTTAAGGGTACACGTACAAGAGACAAATGATAATAATGTTCAAATTGTTGACGGAAATTTTTTACCTGTAACTGTTTAAAAATTGCCGCCAGAAATTTGGCACAAATTAACTTTCGTAATCCATTTGGGTAGATTTTTTGCTACACATGCTACAATTTATCACAAAGTTGACAGGAAAAATGTTACAAAGCCACCATTCTGCGATCTTGTAACACATTTCAAATCACGATAAACTTCATCATGTAAAATCTCCCAGTAACTCTACCATGACACTCATTTCTTACATGATGTTCAAGGATACAGGTGAAAAGGCTGACACTGTCATGGACTGATAAGGAAAACGTACATTTATCAAATCCTAAATGGCAAATCAAGAAGCAAGAGCAGGTACTATATGGAAATCTGGATATTGCTGCAGAGGTATTTTTTCATACATCTACATCATATGGTACTAACATCGAGATGAAAGAATATATTTACTTTTGAGCAATTTGTGGGTGTTTGCTTTATCATGAGTTTAAAAGGTCAAATGATAAAGTGTCCACATGATGTCTAACTCAGACAGAAGTCTCTGCTCTGCGGTTTTTGTCTGTAAATCACTATGGCGTAGTTATTAATACAGCCAGTGTTTCCCAATGCTTTAGCATCTTGCTTCCGGGCAATTACAGCCAAGAATGACACACTGCAAGATGCAAAATCAGTATTTTTCCCCTAGCATTGCAGAGTGTACTACACAAGACTGTGTGTTTGAAGATTGCATTCACAGCAATATAGACAATCATGACGACAACTAATTAAAGTTATAAATGCAAAACGATACAAATAAAAACAGATACACTGCAGGCATTGATAGATGTGCCCTGTGCCCCACTGCAAGCATGCCAGATGCATCTAGCACGCTGCAGGCCCAATATCATGTACTGCCTCAACTTGCTGTGCTTGACTAACCACAAACCACAACGCCAGCAACTCCCAAACTCGAACCTCACGTTCCAAAACAGCCGTTGCCCATGCAGGTCCGAAAGACAAGTCATTGCTGCCCACTTAGGACAGTGACAAGCACCATGGCAAAAGTTAAAAAAATAAACACTGACAATGATATTTTTCAAAACCTCAACTGTTACTTTCACAATTATAATTCTGCACTAGCAATGTCGGTAAAGTAATGAATGTAAAGAGATATACATTCATAGGCTATGTACTCCTGCAACAAACACACTCACACTGCAATAGACAGATTCTGATGGCAAAGCGGATTTTGCAAGGTGAGGTGGTGAGAGGTCACATACACACTGAGCTTCAGCCATGCAGATTGTGTGCCTTGTTCAAGATAAAGAACGCGAGACTAAGACTTGACTGACACTAGGCTGAGCCCTGTGGTTCAGCACTTAATCTCTAGCCATGCCTTGCAATCCTTGAGCATAGCAGTTTAACATAAGAGTAGTCTGACGATTGTTTCGAAAAGCTGCGCTCTCGGGACAGCCGCGTCGATCGCTCCCTCTCCCTCCATCGCGTTAAGAGGCAGCCTGAGGATGCCTCTAACGTGTGAGTCGAAACGTCGCGATGGAGGAAGAGGGAGCGATCGACGCGGCTGTCCCGAGAGCACAGCTTTTCGAAGCAATCATCATGCATCGAGCCGTGAACACCTACATCATTACACAAGACCAGTCTGTTTTTTTTGAGAACCCCAGCAATAATTAATATGCAATGTACTCATTCGTGGTAGTTTTTTTTTTCCCAACGTTTATGCACATAAGAATATATTTATACAACATATAATGCGACACTATTTTATGTCATCATGGTGGATACAGAATCGCTAGTGAACTCCGAAGACATAATTATATAACATATATTATTTTTGTTAAATGATTCCTATAACATAACTTTATAATTGCATTGCAAGTAAAACTATCCTTTTGAAGCAATCTATGCATAATTATACTTGAACATCTTATAATAAGCTAGTCTTTGCACGTGAAATGAAATTTTAGTTTTGCAGATTTATCTGAATTTTAACTGTGCCACAACTTCGAATAAAATGAAAGTGAATTTCATTGTTGTTTGCACTAGGGCATGGAAAAGAGTTTAAAGATGTGGTGCATATTAAACAGTCAACGGGGACATCGAGGCGCAACGTAAAACTTACCCCATATGCAAACACTTCGTAAGTTCAGTGCACCTAGGTTTATACAATTGTTTATTCTTATGGGCGGCATGGTGGCCCAGTGGGTAGCGCTGTCATCTCACAGCAATAAGGTTCCCGGGTTCGAATCTCGGCTCGGGTGCCTATCTGTGTGGAGTTTGCATGTTCTC
>JAZEWT010000004.1:4801386-4818945 GCA_036362905.1 Mordacia mordax
TAGGCAGAGTCGTCGTTTATTTAACCAACTCGATCACTGTCATTATCAATTTAAACTTTCTCCACCATCATGACAAGGGTACATAGGCACAGAACCAATTGACCAGTGTGGGGGAACAGGGTAGACGGTTGTGTATAGAGATACTTTTACAACTGGACACAATAACTCAAAGCATGCACAACATCCGGTTGTAGATATGCATATGATAGCCAATCACGAAGGTGGCGACATTCAAGATGATGACTATGATATCCTTGCTGGTATTGAATATTTTGCTTGCTAAATAAAAGGTTGGTGTCCTCCATAAGTAAGCTTAAGAGGGTCACATGATGGGGACAGAACGGATTAATGTGTCTTGAATGGCCAAACTCTTAACATCAAAAGCATTTAACACTGAGAAATGGAGACAAATATTCAGAATTAGAGGAGTACACCTTCAAAGTGTAATGCAATATGATGAGATCATTATCTCGAGATCAGCATATATTTTTTTCATTTATGGTACGCGCCAAAGGCTCAACCACCAACACATATGCCTTGAGCAATGGTTCTGTGAGTTAGACATATTGCGCGTGAAAACAAGAGGATCTTGGAATTTCCACTCAAGGCTCCACTGCAAGATTAATCTATTTTATCTGTAAATACAAACTACTGGCCCCAAGTTTATAAAACAATTTGGAACGCTATTCCTAAAAAAATTGTGGGATATAATAGCGAGATAAACTAAACCAATTTATACTGTAAAGGTGACTAAGTAATGAATCCTCCTAGAACAATCAAATAATATAAGAAATAGTTAAATATGGTACAAAATTACATGAAACTCTTCACGTTTGAAACACACAGAAGATATTTGCAGAGTTAATGTTATACAGGGAGCCTAAACAGCTAGAGATGCACACAGGAAGGTGGCAATGGGATAAAAACTGCTTATGAGAATTTGCCAGTTTTATTTTACAGCATATGAATTCAGCCATTATCAGACTAACTAACTATGGCATAAAGACCTGCCTTCTACTATTCGAATGTTTATATTTATTGATTATGAATGCCAGTTTAACTGGAAGGAACATAACTGACAATTTGCAGACTTAATACTGGTATACGTTTTATGATTTATAGCATATATCATGAACTGTGCACTTTATTGAATGTGCATGTCAGGTTTGGTTTCAAGACATGTGATGGACTATGCACCGCTGTTTATGATCCCGGCTGACATCCCCTCGACTGCGTGGGACTGCCGACTACGATGACGATTGTTTACACTTTGGCACTTCTACAACTGTGTGTACCATACAAGTCATAACAAGATATTTACATTTCCTTAAGCCTTAACCATTTTGTTGGTGCCATTTCAACTAAGAAGTTATTAGCAACGTAACATAGACTGTCAGCTTAATGTGATTGTTGTCGTAGAGTTTAGTGTTAATTAAAAAAAGCTCACGTTCTAACGAAAAACATCTTGTCAATGTTGGTATAGTACAGTATTACATTTAATTGGCAGCTTTGCTGAAATATTATACCAGAAACACTGATCACGAAGTAATATCCCAAGTGGAGCGTAAGGAAATGTTTTCGAGCACTTTTGCAGCAGCAGCATAAGTGGCAGCAGCAGGCGAAGAGATTCCACGATAATAAGCCAGGGATGGGATGAGAGCTCTAATGGATTTCACATCTGGTAGGGGGGTTTTTTGGGGGGGCACAGGTTTTGAAAACAACATCATATTTTATCTTTTTTGTCGACTGTTCCTCCACGTTGCCGCAAGCCTGAAAAAAGCGGACATTTCTCTTCACTCATGCAAAACACGCATGCTGTCGAACATTTTATAGAGCCTTTGATTTATGACCTGAAAACAATCGTTATGTTCTTCACTTCTTACAAATCTGTGACGGGAAATATTTTGTGTTTTTTTTATTCATTTGCAAAACATACGGCAATTAAAGTATACTGTATGTAAGTATGGCACATTAAATATAGAAGAACGATATTAAATGGAAAAGGAATAAAGCATACACATACGTAGATGGGGAAAAGGAAGTATGAAAGGGTAAATGGAGGAGGAAGACCTTTATTACGAAAGTTTCTGCTGTGACTCATACTCAGATTGGCCAAAAGTTCTTGTCATCAACTGTAGTCAAAACAAAGCCCGAAAACCAGGCATTGTGCAACATCACGGAATGTAAGCAAGTAGGTGTTCACACAAATCTCAGATACGACACTTGGCCAAAATCAGACTTCACAATATTTATACATACAGTGGTTTGTTCATTTTGGATGCATAAATAACAGCAGTACACTGTAATGTTCTTCTCGGGCAACAGCCCTTTTAAATGCAAGAATGCCTAATTAAGTCAAATGAAATGTAGGATGTGTCTTGACATTTCTTGCATTGGTAAGTACTGCAGCAAACTTTTACATGTATGATTGCTGCATAATTATATTATGTAATTTTAATGTAAGGCAGCAGAAGTTAAAATTCAGTTTACAATATGAATATACCAAATTAATAGTAACCTAAATAAACTAAATACTTCTTTACACTCATGCTAGAAGATTTCATGGAAATTTAAACAATAAATTACAATTCTCATCACTAACTTTGCGAGCAAAAATACAAAATCCTTTACCCATTCATTATCATTACCCGCTTAATCCGTTACCGTCTTATGGAGGCCCAGAACCTATCTCAGAACACACAGGGTGCAAGGCAGAGCTATATCCTGGATAGGGACACCCATCCATCTCGGGGCACTTGGGGTAATTTAATCAGCAGGCCAATTAACTTAGACAGCAGCATGTCTTTAAAATGTAAGAGGAAACCAGAGTATCTGGCGAAAACCCGTGCACATGAAAAGAGCATGCACACTCCCAGCAGAAAGACATCTAACCCAGCAATCGAACCCAGCACTTCTCGCTCTGAGGCGGCAATACGATTCACTATACCACCATACAAAATGCCTTCAGTAAACGAGGGAGTAAACACTGAAGATCGTCACCCTCCACATAAACTGACACGAGTTCACACAAACTATGACAGACCACAAAATTATCCGTAGCGACTTAATATCCATCAAATGAGAACGCTGAGAGCATAACACTTCCACAACCACTGCTGAGGGAACACATGTTGGTAGTTCGGCATTGAACTGGTACTCGTAAATTATAACATACAACCTTCACACCCCATATATTACTGGCCCTTGCCATAATAGTATGTGGTTCCAGTTTCATTGTTTAAAAGTATATCTGTACACTGTTTAGCATTTCAGCATCCTAGCCTATATAGTTTAATGGCTGTTTCCAGACTTGCACCAAATGTTTCTAGATGTGAGCACAAATAAATTCCAAGACAGCAAATATGAAGTGTGATGGGTAGTTAAGTGCAGTGTAATATAAAGCAGGCTATTGTTTATGCGTCGATAAGATTCCTACATCAGTCCCATCGAGGCTGAATGTTTCAACAACAAAATTATTAAGACAACAAAGCACGATAATAATAAACACAGCATTTTACCTGCTACTGTAATGTGACAATCATCCATCTGCGATGAAATTTTACAAGTGGGGAGTGTCCTCTTGGCATTTTTTTTGCCTCTGAATGCAAGATTCGTACCGTACAAGTAACTTTAAAGTTACTTAATAGGAGCACTTGAAATGTTAAGCAACATGCAAAGCCATTAAATGTATTACTACCAGTCAAAGTGGAGTAAAATAAAATGCCCCGTTTCCCCTTCCTCAGCACCACATCCACACTCAGGGATGAGTAACAATGTCATGCAACAATGAGACTGCCTGCTTGCCCTCATTGCCTGGCGCTGCTTAACTTGTGAACGGTCGCAAACCACATTTAGGAACATGCGAGTCAAAATGTACATTTCAGATGCATACAAATGTAATCAAAACGTCGTGCAAGTGACAGAGGAAAAAAAGGGACCCGAACCAGTGTGGCACTATAAAAGTAGTCAAATGCTCTACAGACTCACACAAAAAGGTGGGTGATGCAAAATTAAACGAAATGAGCAAGAAGGACAATGTCCTTGTATCGGGTGTATAACATGAACATATATTCACATGCAAATCTGCAATGCAAAACAAATATTATTTACGTTTTTCTCTCAGCTTGGGAATGTTCCACCAAGCAGCACTAACACTGAATAATTATGAACTGTTAATATTATTTCCGGTTAGGGTTCACAGAACTGCTAATCTTCATTTCAACCCGGTTCAACAAAACCAGATTAATTGTTCCCTGTTCCATGACCAATGCTGAATGTTTAATGCCAGTACGACAGCTGTCCAGCGCCTTAAGCCCTACCACTGCCTTGTCCCGCTGTTGGTTGTGCTTTTCCATTTTGTTCTGGTTGCATGACATTCAAAATATAAATTTTATAAATATAGTGTATGGTTTTCCAAACACTACCATGTGTTTCAAATATTCCTTCTGACGAAAAAAAAATGTGCCGTGTACCTTATACTCCCAAAGGTTCACTCTCCAAAACCTGACCCTCCCCTCCCCTGCTGCAGCATTATATTTCTCGATTTCATTTGGAATAGTTTAAGCTGTAAAAATTAATCATCAACTACAATCCTATCAATGGAGTTGTAGGAGGGTGGGAGTCAGCAAAATATGCCGCGCAAGAAACCGTAAGCCGAGGTTATAAGCAACCACTTGTGCAGGACTTTGTGTGGGAACTAAGGACAATGCAACGCACTCCACAAACACTACTTGTGTGAAGACTATACAATACTGTGTATGTGCATCTTTATTGTAAGCTCTTCGCCCTTTTCCTCTATTCGTAACCGAAAACTGGACGTCAGTCTTCATTATCCAAGGCAGGAAGAGGGAAGATTTTTATCAGTAAATTCCAGTGCAGCCTTTGTTAACCCTAATCCCCCCCTTAAACGTAGTGGGATTTCATGTAATTTTCTGTATTAGTGAAGTAATGTGAGACAGCACCAACACAATTCACATCTTGGCACACGGTGCGTTCCATTCTAACGGGCCTTCATGCTCCAGCCAGAGTGACTCCACAGTGTTCTTTTGGAACAAAAACTCTGCACCGAAAATTATTGGTTAGAAATTTAGCAATTCACATTCTTTCTTTGTCAGACATCTGTTGTTAAGCACAAGAGGTTTGTTTACTTATCATCTTTTAAAGAACTACCTGTTTTCATGTTGCTGCAATTGTGATGCACTGCAAAACCACACGCATGTCCACAAATTATTCTCTGTTCTCCCGTTACAGTTCACACTTGCTTGCAAATAAAACATTTGATTCTATAACTGTTTCTGTGATTGTAGAGCAAATCACCATACATCAATGATGACCAAATACTGTAACAAACACTTGCATTTTAATTGTGCTCATAATATAACAAACGTGATTTTTTTCTGAACCTTTCGGACGTTTATAAATTTGCTTTGCAGTATCATCATAGACATGAAAGCATATGCATTAATATTTGTTCAAGTTTACTGGAAATGCATTTATGGAAAACGTTTAATTAGAATTAGCTTTGAGGTTCAAATTTGTATTGACTTACATTTTTGGTCAACCCACACAAACTACTGCAATGAAGCATGGTCGAAAAAAAACTGCATGACTGACACTGTGGGAAGGAGGCCTTTATCGAACAGTGGATGGATAAAGAGCTTGTTTTAAAAAGTATTTATAATTATGTTTTGATCCGAACATAGCATCCAACACTGCCGTTCTTTATCGAAGCTTTGCACAAGACTTTTATTGTCCTGTGATGCTTGCGTGCACGCTGAAGCAGTGCTTGAGTTCCTCACCATAAGACAGAGCACTTCCTACTGAGCAGCAATCCAGTCATAGCAAACTTTTTCAACCATACACCAATTGATATTAAACGTGAAAATGTATCCATGTTGTAAGTAAATGTAGTTATAAGCGTATCCATGTTAAAATAAATCTACAAAGTTAATACATTTGTCGATTGCTATATTATTAATATAACATTGTTAAAACATTTAGAGTGGGCACAGTGGTATTTAGCTTGAAGAACTGCATGTCAAATATGTAAAACGAAGGCTGGAACAAAATATTTTTTTCCAAACTGGAGTTACTCATGGGCTCTTGTATTACTTTATTAACTTGTGGGGCCATGTGAGCAGCAGAGGGCACAATTCGGTTCAGTTCCTGAAGAAACTCAAGAGTGCATGGAGGGAAATGCTGAGCATCTTGCCAAGCATCATATGGCACAACTATAAAACACGTCTGAGAGCTCTGCAGAGTAACCACACAAGCCGACCCACTGGCACATCCTTTGCTTTACCGTGATTCTTTGCTTCACGGTCTTTGCCAACTTAACCAACCAGCCTGGTGAAATATAGTTGAAAAATCTACATGGCCTACACGTTTTGATAAACCCTGCATCCAGTAGAATGACAAGGGGTGCATATGTACAATAGTAGCACTCACGTTTACATACTGGAATAGCATTTGGAAAACATGCTAGAGCTATATATTTAGCACATATACGGATAGGCTGTTCATAGTGTCTCAAGGGTCTATCATTTAAACAGGTGAGAATTCAAAAGCACGTGATAGTCCAATTTGCAAGCGTAACCTGGGGCATTATTCTGGCAGTAGGGGGTGATGATTGTATGCATAAACTCAACTGAGTCATATGCAGATTTTTTTTTTTTGGCAAACTTGGGACCTTTTCAAATCTGTAAACTTGGACCCTCAGGACAGTCTACAATGGGATATACGCTTACATATTACATCAGGGGATCGTTAACGTCCACTGTGAATCACGCAGTTATACCGGCTGTTATACCGGTATAACAGCGATAATACGCTAGTGATAATCAAGGCAGCCACTAGATAATAATTTAGAACCTCTGCCACAATAATAATATAAATTGCATTTATAGAGCATTTTTCACCCGAGGGTCACAAAGCGCTGCACAGAGTTGCGGAAAGAACGGCACGTCAACAACAATGACATTAGAACTTAAATCAGCAACAAGCAGTGGACATGCTACCGCCGGGCCACGTCACCACCCTGAGCCACAAAGTAAGCAGGAGGCTGTTAAAGGTGTGCAGATTGACTCTATTGTATGAGCTACCATTCAGTTTTGACTAGCACGTTCACCACCAGAAAGCTGTATAACACTAATCAATTGCATGGACATGAAGGATAACCTCTTTTTATGCCATGCACACCTGGTTACACAAATTCACTGCCCGGTGCTAAGGCTTCTTATCAAAAGAAGTCTACTGCTGTGCAAAGAAAAAATACAATGGGCCAATCAGCGCAGCTTGTATTTTCAACGGCCCCTGCCCCTATTTGCAGGAGACATTGGTTCTGACTGGCAGTCACATCAGGGCACACTAATAACGCTACAGGATAGATGCTGTGCGCTCCTTCTTCTTTAACATTGCAGTCAATGATCCGTGTGTTTTTTTCTTCTCATAGACAACATTAATTATTTACTTTGCCAATTAATTCCAAGTTAAAAGAGATCATATCAACCAAACTAGCAGACATGTGCATATCAATGCACACTACACATAAGGATGGGAGATAATCATCAACAGGCTCAGGCCAGCTCAATTCCCTCTTGCATATAGTTTGCAGACCTTCCTGTTACCATTTGAGAACGCATAGTACTAACATTGAAAATTCTTTTGAAATGTAAATGTTGTATATATTCCAAATGGGGAGGGGGGAACACATTGCAGTGCCAAATATACACTCATTAATCATTGCTCTGTTGTTTAAACTGAAGTCAGAAAAGTAAAACACGTTGCCATTGTTTTCTCTTTTATGTTTTGTTGTGTACTATCTAGAGGTACTGTATAAATAGGTCGAGCTATTTGAAGCATTTTTAGCACATAAGGAGGGCAATGCAGATAGCATCGCATCCTGAGCCAGGGATTAAATTACCAAATGGAGATTGTGGAGACAAGCTACATGTAAAAAAACGCACGGGATAAGAACTAGCTTGATGAGGCATTACAATGAATGAACACCAGGAATGGTGCACTATTTACGTTGTGTCTATTAAAGTGGCTTAGCTGTATGACCCATTTACAAACCAATTAAATAACTGCTAGTAACTAATTAAAATGCTTTTGTGCATTAATGACAGATGATAAGGTGGACTCTGTCATTTAGTTACTATGTGCAATGCTATTTCACATGGGTACTTTTGCTGCATACACATACAAGAGAAACAAGTTTACTTTTGAAAACGCTATAAACAATACTAAGCTGCAAGTAAATGTCATTTGGGACACAAAGGCGAGGAAGCTGCAAACGTCCTCATTCTGGTCAGCACACCAACCAGCGGGTATCTACCGCCACCAAGTGGCAGGTTTAAAGCACAAGGCTTAATTAATATATAACGCACAGCACTAGCCGCCCAGGCGAGATCTGTGCTGATCATTAAAAGGCGATGTACGCCATCTAGTGGGCTGGTTGTGACGTTACAAAGGCTGTCAGGAAATGATCGGTGACCTGACGCATGCCCAACCCGATTATACACGGTGTGGGCATGTCACTTTATCGAGGATTATATACATATAAAAATATATATTCTCGTGAAAGGGACATATGTCGCACCCTGTATATAGAAGATTGTACACATTTACAATTACTACAGACATACTCTACACAGGCATGTGTAGTCTCATTGTGTTCTGCGTCATTTGTGGTCTTGTCTACCAAATAAGCTTAAATGTAAACGCATAGGGTGTAACGAATCACATGTAACATGCAAGAACATTATAACTGTTATTAAATTATGCATATTACAATGAATTATAAAATATCATACTAATTTAAAATTAGATTTCCAAGCTGATTAAACATTACTAATTAAAAATTAGTATGTTAAAACTATTTAATTAACTCAGAGCTTTATATTGCTAAAGATGTTACTGTCAGTTTGTTCAGACTGAATTGTGAAACTTCTCAAAAATACATTTTCCCTTGGACTGACATTAATTCGAACTAAATCAAATTAGCAGCCCCACCTAAGCTATAAAGCGTTGATACTGCATTGTCCTGCGCTGACTGCCTTTTGGCAGCGACTGACACCGGCAAATAGGCTCAAAAGGAAGCCACTGCCAGGTGAAGGTCGGTCAGTTGAAGGACAATGCATAGGTTATCAAAGCTACCTGTTTGCATACTTTGCCACTAGTATGTGTGGCTTTTGCAAACTGGACACATTGTAAAATGTGTCTATTTTTGTGTTAGGGATCTTACACCTGCATAATTGCATGGCAATTATGCAGGTGTTAAGATCTTAACACCTGCATAATCGCCAGATACGGTAAAACCTGTTGTAATCTTATAAATCAAATTAATTCCTTATTCATTGTATGCCAGAATGTCAGGTGGACTGTCAGCAGACTCTTCTGCAGCCTGTGCTTTATCTCATTATCTGAAACCGCTTAATCCTATATAGGGTCACGGTGAGCCGGAGCCTATCCCGGAAACACAGGGCGTAAGGCAGGAATACACCCGACGACAGGACGCCAGTTCATCGCCGGGCATTGCGGGACAATTTTTTTTAGTCTGCGAGCCAATCAACCTATCCAGGAGCATGCTTTTGGACTGTGGGAGGAAACCGGAGTACCCGGCGAAAACCCACGCGGACACGGGGAGAGCATGCAAACTCCACACAGAAAGGCACCCGAGCCGAGAGATTCGAACCCGGGACCTTCTTGCTGTGAGGCGTCAGCGCTAACCACTGGGCCACCGCGCCGCCCCCTGTGCTTTATATGATAAGTAAAAATATTTGACGAGTTGGTAAAAATGCACAATTCAATCATTATTTCTATGCGGTTCTCGGCAGTTGGGAGTACCGAACGCGCTGGTAGACGGTGTAGCGGGCGGTTTAAGCGATCACTTACCGACAGAGAAAACTCCTGTGCAAGGTATTTGAGCAGCGCAGCCTGATGGGAGAGCAGCTCGGCTCGCTTGGCGACCCCGGCACTAAACCGCACGTCGATCTCCTTGCGCAGAACCGAGGCGACAGAGTCCAGCACCAGCAGACGCACGCGCTTGGTTATGAGGTCCTCTTCAAGACGCTCCAGCCTGCTCCGCGTGGCCACAATTCATTGCACAAATGATGCACAGTAACTCTTGTTTAGTAAGATTCTGTACTCTCATCTCATCTCATTATCTCATCTCATCTCATTATCGCATCTCATCTCATTATCTGAAACCGCTTAATCCTATATAGAGTCACGGTGAGCCGGAGCCTATCCCGGAAACACAGGGCGTAAGGCAGGAATACACCCGACGACGGGACGCCAGTCCATCGCCGGGCATTGCGGGACAATTTTAGTCTGCGAGCCAATCAACCTATCCAGGAGCATGCTTTTGGACTGTGGGATGAAACCGGAGTACCCGGCGAAAACCCACACAGACACGGGGAGAGCATGCAAACTCCATACAGAAAGGCACCCGAGTCGAGAGATTCGAACCCGGGACCTTCTTGCTGTGAGGCGTCAGCACTAACCACTGGGCCACCGCGCCGCCCTGAGATGAGAGATGAGACGTTAGAGGAGAGGAGGGGGAGCGATCGACGCGGCTGTCTCGAGAGAGCAGCTTTTCGAAGCAATCATCATGCATCGAGCCGTGAAAACCTACATCATTACAATGTTTTATTTAATTCTGTGTAGAAAGTAATTAATTCATTGATTATCAACCCCCGTTTAATCTTATACAGGGTTGCTGGAGCCTAACCCGGCTAATAGAGGGCACAAGTCCATGGAATACCAAGGATGTGACACCAGTACATTGCAGGGAATAGTTTTTTAAGTAAATTTACTCAGCAGGCCAATTAACCTAGGCAGCAGCTTGTCTTTGGACGGTGGGAGGAAACTGAAGTACTCAACCAAAACCCACGCGGGCATGGCGAGAACATGCAAACTCCACACAGAAAGGCACCCGAGCCGGGAATCGAACCCGAGGCCTTCTTGCTGTGAAGCGACAGCGTCACCCAGTGCTCCACTATGCCACCCTTGTCATATTTAATTCGACTTTTCCTCTGGTACAAAAGAATGTTTACTGTTAGGTATATTTATTACACGGGTCACTCTTGCAATAAATACTTCTGGTTCAATCTCCTCTTACCTGGTCTTACACACAAGGGTTTCGAATATGTAACATTCACTTTTATAGACGTGTAATTTTGTTGCTGTTTTCCATTACAAATGCCAAAATAATTTCAGGTATTTAGATTGACAGTAGTCACACCTGCCATGGAGGTGTGAAAACGCATAACATGTCTCTGCCTCTTTTGTTTTGTTAGTTCTGTGTTTAATTCAATTGAGTACTTTTTATGCCAGGCTACAAAGACCTCCACTGTACAGCTATACGTTTTGACGCACCAAAGGTACACGAAAGACCGGCGAACAACTCGGGGGACTGTTCACTGCATACAGGCTACCGTCACGGCCCACAGTGGTCCGAGGTCCAAAGCGGTTGCGCAGCCCTGGCACCGTGTAGATCATTTATTGACGAGTGACCGATGCAGTAATGTTTGCAAATGATGTGAAGTACGTGCGAAGCACCTGCTCAGGACGCTCTGCGTAGTGAGCTCTCTGTACACGTGCACACGTTTGGTCATATCAATGATCTGCTCGTCTGTGCAGAAATACTCTGGGTGACGACATCTAGCAATTTCCACCAACCTTGACAAATACAGACAGCACACAGACATCGTTATGTTGGCCATTTTGCAACAACTAAAAAAAAACACAATTATTTTGATTATGAAAACTTTTCAGAAGTAACAATCTACCATATAAATCATTATTTTGAGGCATTAAGTTGTGAACTCTTTCTTTGCAACTCTACAGTAATGTTCCTTGTGTTGCATTTAAAAGAATCCGGTTTCACATCAAATATACTTTTTTTCAAGCTATATTCTCATCTCATCTCATTGTCTGAAACCGCTTAGTCATATACAGGGTCACGGTGAAGCTGGAGCCCATCCCGGCAGACACAGGGCGCAAGGCAAGGATATACCGACGATGGGACGCAAGTCTATCGCCGGGCACTGCGGAGCAATTTAGCCTGCGAGCCAATTAACCTATGTATGCTTTTTGGACTGTGGGAGGAAACCGGAGTGCCCGGCGAAAACCCACGCGGACACGGGGAGAGCATGCAAACTCCACACAGAAAGGCACCCGAGCCGAGAGATTCGAACCCGGGACCTTCTTGCTGTGAGGCGACAGCGCTAACCACTGGGCCATCGCGCCGCCCTTCAAGCTATATTTCCAATAGCTATTTTAAAGACAAGACCGTGAAAAGATAGTGTAGATATAAGTTTAGGCCGCGTGCTGCTAGAATGTTCAAGACAAGTTTACAGATTAATGAGATAAATAAAAAGTGTAGGTGTACGGATGTAGGTTTTCACGGCTCCATGCAACATGGGAGGTGAAACGTCGTGGAGAGAGGAGGATATCCCAAAAGAGCAGCTTTTGGAAGCAATCGTCAAAAAAAAGTGTAAGTTATTGAAATGCTGTATACAGCAATCTAATGATCTCATCTCATTGTCAGAAACCGCTTAGTCCTGTACAGCGTCGCGGTGAGCCGGAGCCTATCCCGGCAGACACAGGGCGCAAGGCAGGTACATACCCTCGATGGGACGCCAGTCCATCACCGGGCACTGAGGGCAATTTAGTCTGCAAGCCAATTTGCCTATGCAGCAGCATGTTTTTTGGCTTGTGGGAAAAAAAACGGAGTGCCCGGCGAAAACCCACATGGACACGGGGAGAACATGCAAACTCCACACAGAAAGGCACCCGAGCTGAGATTCGAGGCGACAGCGCTACCCACTGGGCCACCGTGCCGCCCCACTCTAACGATGTCATTTCCAAACATTTTAATGTAGCAAAGCCTAGATGTCACTAGCATACTCTAGAGAACAACCTGATTTTAAAAGTGTATGTTTGCTCATTAACATAATTATAATCTCATATTGGGCAGTATAGAACGCATAGCCTTGGTATGTAATCTACAGGTGTATATATAAATATCTATTTTTGTGTTGCATCTCCCTTCAACCATCCTCTGGCAATCATCAACACCTCTCTGCAGAGAAGGCCGACTCAGTGTCGATATAGATGACTCCCCCATCCAGTCCACCCAGGGATGCTGGCAATGTGGCCAGAGCACTCAGCATCATGCAAAATTGAGTCTTTCCACAGCCGGATGGGCCAACAACCTAAGGGAAGAGCAATACAAGCAGGATAAAACAACCAAAAGAGGTCCTCTAGCCACGTATACGGCAACTGGGGCAGAGGGCTGACGTACCTCAGTGATTGAGCCACAGGGAATGCCTCCTTGTAAAGCCGTGTCAAGTGCAGGAAGGGATGTAGCAAAAAACGTCGCATTGGGCATATCCCTCATCTCCAATGCCTGTGTTGAGAAAATTTGTAAACAGAAACATTTGTTAACAATAAAAACAATTTGGCCCACCGCTCTTATAAGTGTGGCTTACAGCGGTATACGCATTCCCTATTTTGTCAGATGACATAAAAGTTCTGTCACAATTCAACTTTAAAAAATCATGTATTTGTCTTATTTGTGTTATTGCACCTCTAATATTTCAATGTTTGTACTGTTTGCGTCTATCACATGTGTACCTGTGGTGTTATTTGTCGTGTTATAATTCATCCCGCCCATTACCCTAAAGGAAAACCTTTCATAGAATGTACACACATCAACACAAACACATTACCATACACAAATGTCTGGCCTCCTATACGAATCAATTTTCCATGGGTAATCATTATGTATGTGCCTATGGCCGGTGTCTCACAAGTGCAGCGTCCAGTGCGAGTGGGGTGAGTGAGGTCACAAACGCACGGTAATTGCGCGGGGGGCGCAGGCCTGGCTCACGGTCCTCACGAGCTGGTGCACCGTGGCATAGCTCTTGTCCGTAAGGCGCAGCAGCTCCACCGAGGATAAGGACAAGAAATCCTGGGGAGGGAAATTCAAACAACAGCGGAGTCTGGCACCGTTAAACTTTGCAGTGCAGCAAAGCCCACAGCATGCGTTTTACACGATGGCCCATAGGATTCAAGTGTTATTTTAATCAATGTCCATACCTACGAATATTCTTTAAGCGAAAGCCGATAGACAAGACGGTAAGTTACCATCTATGTTTCGTAACTGGGCACTGAAAATCTCAACGTAAAACACACGGTCCTAAAACAAACCGTGAAAATCTGTACATTTTCGTTTTCATAGTGGTTGCTTAAAAATGTTACTGAACTGGCCGCTGAATCGGATCAACGTCAGGTGAGATTGTCCCACAGGTCATTGTTCATGTCGAACAGGTGAGGCGATCTCACAAGAGTTAAACTTTTGCCATTGTACACATGTAAAATTAAAAAAACAGAAAAGGCTTTTAGCATTTCTGAAATTTCCAGAAATAGTCAAAGCCTTTTTTTCTTTTCTTTTTTTTACTTAAAAAGTTAGTTTTTTTTAATTTCTTACTGGTTGAGGTGGCTTGGCAGGTGTGTGTTCATGTTCATCGGACAATGTGATCGGACAGGTGTCAAAAGTGCCGCTCACCCCTGGGGAGGTGAGCTGGCACCTGGGCGTCTCATATCAGGTGAGGTGACCTAACAGGCGAATGTGTCCCAGATCCACAAGGCAAGAGTTGGCCACGAAGATGCGAGTTATTATTCACTTGGGTGAGATGATTGTAACCGTTCGATGCCAATATCAGGTAGATCGTTCACATCAGGTGAGGTGACCTAACAGGTGAATGTGTCCCAGATCCACAAGGCATGAGAGTTGGCCACATAGATGCGAGAGTTATTATTCACTTGGGTGAGATGACTGCAACAGTTCGATGCCGATATCAGGAAGATCGTTCACATCAGGTGAGGTGACCTAACAGGCGAATGTGTCCCAGATCCACAAGGCAAGAGTTGGCCACGAAGATGCGAGAGTTATTATTCACTTAGGGGAGATGATTGTCACCGTTCGATGCCGACATCAGGAAGATCGATCACATCGGGTGACCCTACGTGCGTAATGTGGCCGGACAAGGTGTAGTGAGAGAGTTGTTGTTGTTGTTGCCCAACAGGTGAGGAGGTCACCTCATGGCTGATGTCACATCGGCAGTGCGGTTAACCTTGCATGTGTGGATGTTGTGCTTGGACAGTCGCTCGCACACATCGGGCGGCACGCCGGCCCTCCGCAGCTTCTTCCACGACATGCTATGCTCGTCGTCAGCGCCCCCCCAGCTTGGCGCTGACGAGCAATTAATTGGCGAAACAAAAGGGCAGCAATGTGAGTGAAACCGCGCAAACCCGGCCGGGGCAGCAAAGTGGCCGTGCGTGCGCTTGAGCGGCCCACTCCGCGCAACGAACAGCAGCCGACGGGTCTGTGGTAACCTGTTAACCTCTAAAAGTAACGAAACCTCCGAGTGAGAGCCACCCGTCGTCAATGACCGTTGTTGCTGCCCCGGTAGTCAACTCATCTCATTATCTGAAACCTCATCTCTCATCTCATTATCTGAAACCGCTTAATCCTATATAGGGTCACGGTGAGCCGGAGCCTATGCCGGAAACACAGGGCGTAAGGCAGGAATACACCCGACGACGGGACGCCAGTCCATCGCCGGGCATTGCGGGACAATTTTTAGTCTGCGAGCCAATCAACCTATCCAGGAGCATGCTTTTTTGGACTGTGGGAGGAAACCGGAGTACCCGGCGAAAACCCACGCGGACACGGGGAGAGCATGCAAACTCCCACACAGAAAGGCACCCGAGCCGAGAGATTCGAGCCCGGGACCTTCTTGCTGTGAGGCGACAGCGCTAACCACTGGGCCACCGGTAGTCAACTCGCCACCCATTAAGTGAGTGCAGGCGCGGCGACAGAGCTTCGCCCTTCGGACGCTCACCCAACGTGGAGCGCCTCTGAGCGACTAATCGCGACGCGATTTTTTTGACGAACGTCCGCTGAGTTTGTGCCGCCGCCGCCGTTGTCGCCACGGCGATCACTTGCGCTGCCGTTTTAACGTCATTGTTTTTTTACCTCAGACTTCCCGTCGCTCATCCATTGCCGCCGCCTCCCTCCTCCTCCTTCCTCCTCCTCCTCCTGCCTCACTGCCAGCGGCGGCGGTCAATAACAGACGCGCGCGCAAACAAACAACCCGCCTCTGCTTTAACCTGGGGCGCTTTGTGGGTGAGTGTCGACGTGGAAGGGCGCTAACTGTGTGCGTTTAATCGACGGCGGCGGCGGAGTCTGAGGACGGCGATGGGAGCGAGAAGAGACCTCGCCATGAACTCTAGCGATAAACCGAACCCCGCCCCCTCCTCCTCCTCCCTCCTCCTCCGGCGCGTGACGTCAAGCGCCGGCTACGCGACTGACGGAATGACGTCACGGACAATTTTGCATACTAGAGGAGGGGGGCGGGGCTGCAGGCATGACAGCGATATTAGCTGTGACGCCGTCAAGATCAATTAGCCGCAATTAAAGTCACCCTGCTCGACGATAAAATCGCGACGTCTTGCGTCGGTTGACGTCACGCCCAGGGGTCGAGCCGTCATGCATCGCGTGGATTTGTGTAAAGGAAAAAAAACCTCTAAAAAAAACGTCATTGTTGCTCATTCGCCGTTCTCTCCGCAGCTCTGTGCAGCGCTTTGTGACCCTCGGGTGAAAGGCGCTATAATAATGTAATTGTGATTATCATCGCCTTCGCAAATGGTAAACGTGACTCGCTGCGGCGTGGTTACGTCACCCGCGTTTTTACGTGACGTGCCGGCGAGGTCGTACATCTGTATGATGTCACCGCGCTGGTGACGTCACAAAGCCAATAATAATAATAATAATTGCATTTACGGAGCGCTTTTCACCCGAGGGTCACAAAGCGCTTCACAGAGCTGCGGAGAGAACGGCCACGTCAACAACAACAACGGCACCAGAACGGAGCAATCTTTTTACTTCACTGTGTTGTCACATTCAGCCAGCAGTTAAGCCGCAAGGAAAACCGTAGAGCTGTTGTTGTTTCTTAATGTTTAATAGCCTACATCATTACAATGTTTAATAGCTGTCCGGCAAGCGATATGTCAGGACACCGTTCAGTTCGATTTCGTCAAGACACTTCACCTGGGCAGCACGTCTTTGGACGTCAGTAATGTCCCCCGTCGTGTATGCCTCGTCTCGAAGGAAAATCACGGATCCGTGGATCGTACGGAGTCATGAATCGTGCGCGACGATCGATTCGAAAAGCTGCCCTCTCTCGGGACAGCCGCGTCGATCGCTTCCTCTCTCCACCTCGCGACGTTTCGCCTCACGCGTCAGAGGCATCCTCAGGCGCAGTGTGCGTGTGTAGTGTCTGTTACTGCTTTATATATATGTGGGTACTATGTATGTGTTCCGGGGTGTGAATAGGGCAATGAGATTAGTTTAAGCTCATCTCATCTCATTATCTGAAACCGCTTAATCCTATATAGGGTCACGGTGAAGCCGGAGCCTATCCTGGAAACACAGGGCGCAAGGCAGGGATACACCCGACGACGGGACGCCGGTCCATCGCCGGGCAT
>JAZEWT010000004.1:4918612-4935872 GCA_036362905.1 Mordacia mordax
CCCCCCCCATTGCCTCCATCCCTACACCCCCCACTCTCCCCCCCCCCACGATTGCATTTATGGGTGTTGGTGGTGGAGCAATTGAACAGATTTGTGTTATTGCTCCTGCGTGTGTGGGCGATAACGTGCGCGTGTGGGTTGTCACTTGACCCTGCAGGCTATTAAGGCTATACGGGGGAGCTTTGTGTCCTGGTGCGTTGGGATCCCGGCCACCGGAGTTAGACTCCCGGTCACGGCACGCTAATTGCACTTGACCCTACAGGCTATTAAGGCTATACGGGGGAGCTTTGTATGCGTAGTTTTTTTTGTTTGCGTCTCAGCCTCTGTACATTTGTGGGATTTTGTGCGCGCACAATTTGTAAATTTGAATTTATGTCGCTTTTATCACGGCTCGATGCACGAGAATTGCTCTCAGGAGTTGCTCTGTCAGGATAGCCGCGTCGAGCGTTTCTCCTCTATCCCTTTACGACGTTCCGCCACCCCGCGCTGGAGGCGTAAGCAGGCTTCTGAATGGAACGTCGCGATGGAGAGAGGAGCAACGTCCGATACGGCTGTCCCGAAAGAGAAGCTCTTCCAAACTCACGTTTGAATCTGTAAATCACGGGCGTACGAAGCCATCGTAATCGATAAGTCGAATCAACATCGTCACAAATATTGGAGAATCGATTGTGCGTATTTCATACATTCACGAGCAAATGTCACGTCAATCAATGGGGCGCCCTACATTACGAGCGAACGCGCTCTCCTGCACACGGGACGTGTTCACCCAATCATCGGGCGCGGCTAGTGTCTGGCGGCGTGATCTCCACACGTGGCACCACCGAGCGGTTGGACAGATGCTCATTATTACGGCAGAGAAATACCCGGTGAGCTTGCAAGCTGTTTGACGGGCCGGTGGCGGTGTGGCCGCGGGGCCTGGTGTCGGGAAGATATTGGAGCAGGAAAGAATCTTGAGTGCTGCGTCATCTGTCCAGCCGGAGACTCACGCTCAATAACAATAATAATAATTACATTTACACAGCGCTTTTCACCCGAGGGTCACAAAGCGCTGCACGGAGCTGCGGAGAGAACGGCACGCCAACAACAACGACATTAGAACGAAAAATCAGCAACAATAACGGGTTGTTGGTTTTTTTTTGGGGGGGGGGGGTTCAATACGAATCTTTTCTGAAGAAGGCCATCCCCTTCTCCGTCCATTCCGCACGTTAACTCGTACAAGGTGTAGAAGGCACAATTTGATAGCACCATGTACAAGGTGGTCCAGATGTATTGTGACCCCCACTCCAGATTTCATAGTTGTTTTTTTTTTGTTCCTCCCCAGATTCGTGATCGTTCCTGAGCCCACGCGCACCTCACTCGGAGCCGCGCTCTGAAATAGAGCATGAGCCGGTGTCATCCGCGTGAAATAAATAAGGGTTGCTTAAAAACGTAACATGAATGACGGAGAGAAGGCAAAAAGTTGGAGGTCACTTGATTGAGGGTCACGCGACATGTGGACCACTCTGCAGAAGATTAAGCGGGTAATCGGGAGTGGAGTTGGATCGGAACGCACGGGGAACGCCGCTCCCAGAGTGGACGTATGAGAGGGAACGGATTTGGATTTGGTGGTCTCGAGGCCATGAAATGCGTTCTCATGAATTCAAAATGTTCCGAGGGAGGACTCCTGGTTACCTGCCGCGGACTCGAGGAGTGGGGGGCGGGGGGCGGGGAGGGTCTAGGGATTCTCAGGTGCGTTCCCATAGCCACGCCTGCTGATGATGATGATGATGATGAACCCACGTGGGTCTTCACGGCTCGATGTCAGAATTTCTCTACATCGCTTGTTTTTTTTATTCCGGATAGCTGTGTCCAGTGTGCAGTCTCTGTCTTTCACGACGTTTCGCCACAAGCGTCGGAGACCTCCACTTAGTTTTTATTTATTTATTTGAACCCGAAGGACCCGCTGAGCTATGTAGCTCTTTATAAGAGTTGCCCAGCAGGGACGGGGTAAGTAAGTTACAGCATCTCCGGCCACCGCGGGCAATTTAAGTCAGGACGATTAACATAGAAACCATGTCTGGATTGGGCTGAAAGCGGCGTACCCGGCGAAACCCCATGGACTGATCTTCGCGTGTAGAGTTTATGCAGGCGTATCTCTAACAGCACCGTGTGTGAGTGCATTGTTCATAAGCCCCGGAGCTTCTTCAGTCGGAAATATCAGAGCCCATGAAGGTCCCGGTGATTCCTTACAACCCACGGTGAGCCGTAACCGTCGCTGCCCTGGAAGCGACGTTCCGTTACGAGTCATCTCCCCGCGAGCAGGGAGCTCCGTACGCGCGGCGGCGGTCGTGGATGCCGCGAGAGCAGAACCGAGAGCGTGGTCGGTGTGAAAGGAGAGGGAAGGAACGCTCGACACGGATATCCCGAAAGAATAATGAAATACAATTTGCAACGCGTACAAATGCCACACGGACGTCGTGGACGAGACACGGGTATGGAGGCCTGAGGAAACCGCAGAGAGAGAGAGAGAGGAGGGGGGTGATAAAGGTAGACAAGCAACCAGCCGGCGCCAACATTTGCCGAACACTGCGTCCTATATATTATAATGTCCATCCATCCATCCATCTTCATCCGCTTTATCCGATGCCGGGTCGCGGGGGCAGCAGTCTAAGCAGCGATGCCCAGACTTCCTTCACCCCAGACACTTCCTCCAGCTCTTCTATAATGTTATCGGCCAATTAATGTTTTTTTTTCTCTCTCTGAAGGAAACCGGAGAACCCTGAAGAAACCCACACACAATAATAACAATAACTGCATATACAGAGCACTTTTCACCCGAGGGTCACAAAGCGTTGCACAGCTGCGCAGAGAACGGCACGTCAACAATAAAGGCGGAGAACACACAATCTCCACACATAAAGGCGGGACTCGAACTGCATGGGGCAGGACTTTCTGTAAGACGAGGATGTTACCACTGCGCCACGGTCCACGGTGAGAGATTCTCATTGATGATTGATTCCAACAGCTGTTCGTTCGGGACAACCGCGTCGATCGCTCCCCCTCTCTCCTTCGCCTCCCGTGTTGGAGGCATCTTGTCAGGGGACTCGATCCAGGACGTCACACGCACCACACCCCCCCCGCTCCCCAAGTCTGGCCCGGCTGATGAGACACCGCGTGTCGAAACTCACACTACAGCAGCGAACTGTTTGACCAGAGAAAGCCCCCCCCCGTGTAGCTCTAACAGACTGTAGGGTCAAGGGCTATTATCGAGAGGGGGTGGATATCTAACATCACGCCCAGCCGCCTTTGTCTCCCCAGGTACTCATTAAAAGCTGACTATACCGATGAAAGGTTCGAAAACCGGATCAGATAATCCTTACTGGTGTTGACCGTGAGCAGGAGTCGAACTCGGGTAGCTGGGCAGCCACGCACCACACACACACACAGCCGACGTAACGCAAAACGCCGTTGTCCTTCCTAATCATGGAAATCAATGGTGATGGCTCTGCAATGCACGCCGACGATTGTGACGGCGTGGAAATGTAAATTATAATGATGTTTTAAATGGGCTATAAAGCTGACATTTCGCTCAGAGTCGGGTTTATTGCTGATAACTGAGACCCCCACTCCTCTTCCTCCACCCTCCCCTCCACCTCGAAGAGACAGAAATAATCTAATCTGAGCCCCGGCCGTGACGAGTCGGGGTTAGACTCCCATCGCTGGCGGTCAGAGCGCGGTTTCGCGGCCACGTGGCTTCAATCCCCCCCCCCAACCCCCCACAAATAAAAGTACAGTTCGACTCCCACCCCCCGCGTAATTGGTGAACCGAGTCGCATCCCCTCCGAGTGAGACGCTGGAGCCGATAGAGAGCGAGCTGTAGGCCTGTTCGTAGTCAGCCTTAGAGAAAGAAGAGCCAAGGTGCGATTCCCTGCATGGGTACCGTCTCGTTTGTGTGCAGTTTGCGCGTTCTCATATATAATAAATGATTGTTCTATATGTATTATATTTACTGATAATTTTGCATTTTAAAATAATAGCTGATAATATTTTACTCGTTGTTCTGCAACGATGTGTATTTTTTTTTTTTAAACAAAAAAAAATGTTGTTGCTCCTGATTTTCCGTTCTGGTGCCGTTGTTGTCGACGCGCCGTTCTCTCCGCAGCTCTGTGAAGCGCTTTGTGACCCTCGGGTGAAAAGCGCTCTACAAATGCAATTATTATTATTGTTTATAGATGGATGCTTATTATTATTATAGCAAAAAGTACCCAGTTGGCTTGCCAGCTCTCGATGCGGTATTCCTGCCACGGAATAAGCGTTTGAACTGACCAAAGCAAACAGGATGATTAACGCGATGCCTAAAAAAACCACCACCCCAATGCCACGCCACCGCCCATCTTTGAACCCAAACCGACCGGGGCACGACCCTCGAGCTCGACCCCCAAGCCCTGACCTCCCCCCAAAACCTTGACCCCAATCACGATCAATGCCACGCATGCGTGACCCCGGCGCGAAACCCCAACCCTGACCGCAGACCCAGCACCCCGGCCAGTACGGCTGCAGCCGTGAATCGATGGTCGCTCGGCGATATGAGAATCGACTCGCTTCGGCTATTTTTGTAGCGGCTTCATTCGCCCGTACGAAAAGCCAGGGAGAAATGGCAACAGAGACGGGATCCGAATCTCCAACGACACGGACGCTCGCAGCGACGTCAATCGGCCTTGGCCCAGTTAATTGCCGAGGTTAATTGTCCTGACTAAATTGCACCCGGTGCCCTGAGATCTTTAAATAATAAGAAGAATTGGATTTCTAGAGCGCTTTTCACCCGAGGGTCGCAAAGCGCTGCACAGAGCTGCGGAGAGAACGGCGCGTCGACAACGAGATAAGAACGGCAAATCAGCAACAATCACGTTTTTTCTTTACAAATCTGAGCTGTGGAGAGAACGACAGGTCAACAACATCAGGACATATGTAATAAGTAGAACAGGTTTTTACCATTTCGGGCAATTATACAGGTGTTAAGATCTCAAAACACCAAAATAGACACATTTCACGATGTATTTAGTTTGCAAAAGCCACACAAACTTGTGGCAAAATATGCAAACAGGAAGCTTTGATAACATATGCATTGGCCTTCAAACTGATTGGCTCACACAAGACATGGCTTTCTTTTGAGCCGGATTGTCAGTGTTAGCCAGATGATGCCAAAAGGCAGTCAGCTCAGGACAATGCAATATCCATGCTTAGTAGCTCAGGTGGAGCTGTTTAAGCTATGGGTACTTTTGCCATTGTACATATGTAATAAGTAGAACAGGTTTTTACCATTTCTGGCAATTATACAGGTGTTAAGATCTCAAAACACCAAAATAGACACATTTCACAATGTGTCTAGTTTGCAAAAGCACACATACTTATAGCAAAATATGCAAACAGGAAGCTTTGATAACATATGCATTGTCCTATTTTGGTGTTTTGAGATCTTAACACCTGTATAATTGCCAGAAATGGTAAAAACCTGTTCTGCTTATTACATGTATATAATTGCAAAAAGTACCCATAGTGTAAACATCAGGACGGTTCAACTGAAAGTCAAATATTAGCAATAAATTATAGAAGGACGTAAAATAAGCGATAATAAACAAACTATTTCAACTCCCCGCTTGAAAACTGTTGAAAGTATCTACGCAACTAAACGATTCCTTCCAGCTTAAATATCAGCCGACTGACTGACTCGGAACTGACTCTGGGTCGCATCAGCAGGGCTGGTTAATAAAGTGACACTCATCTGCCAGCACGAGGTGCCACAGCGCTCACTCACACATGGCGGGTTCAAAGACGTAGCTTTAGAGTTAACTTGTAAATGCAGAGAACACGAAGGGGGTTCCTCGCAGTCGGTGGCCTTTTAATTGCCCGCAACCCACGGGCGCCCGACACGCGTTGTCGTCACAAGGGCAGTGACGCGAGCCGGTTCGTCGCCCGCCGCAGACGTTTACGGTGGTTCGGATCCAGCGGCCGCCCCGATCAATACCGCGCGTGTATTAACCGTAACTACAGCGCTTCGTAGAGAGAGGACGTTAAAAGTGCCGGCTTAATGGGCAAGAGTTTTACAGAAATAAATGAAAATAATAATAATGCAGTCGGTCGGGTAATATTGTCAACCCTCGTTCCTTACTCAGAAATCGTGACAGCTTCGCTCGCGAAAACGAGTCATGAGACGGCGAGACACAGCGAGGCGTTGATGGGTAAACAAGGACAGATTAAAAAAAAAACATCGATGCAGGTTGTAATGATGATTGCTTCGCAAAGCTGCTCTCTCGGGACAGCCGCGTCGATCGCTCCCCCTCTCCCTCCATCGCGACGTTTCGCCTCCTCACACGTTAGAGGCGACACAGGAGACAGCGCCTGAAGGATGCCTCTCACGTCTCTGAGGTGAATACGCCGCGATGGAGGGAGAGGGGGAGCGATCGACGCGGCTGTCCCGAGAGAGCAGCTCTCTTCTCAGGATCTCCCGGAATTCTGTGCTCCTCGCCTGCTTGACGAACAAACCTGCCTTAAATACGCACCCAGCACCGTGTCAAGACGTCAGCCTTGAACAGCACTTCAGCCAATTTGTAGTTCAGCCTTAAAGAACCGTTGAGCTATGCAACTCTTTTTCACAGTTGTCCAGCGGAGAGGGGTGTGAGCAAGTTACAATAACTCGGGCCACCGGGGGCAATTTGGTCAAGACAATTAACCGTGGCAGCAGCGTGCCTTTGGGGTGTGGAAGGAAGCCGGAGCTGCACGGCGAGAGCGGTCAACCTCCACACAGAAAGGCACCCGAGTCGCGAATCAAACCGGGCTCCTTCTGCCTGCGAGGCGGCAGCGCGACCCGGCGCGTCACCGGTGACGCGGCCGAGACGCACTGGGCCGTACCATCCGGGCTCGCAGGGAGCGGAGCGTGTAATCTACACCAGGGGGATCTTCAACCTTTTGCACCTCAAGGCCCACTCGGCCTACTTGAGTGCGGTCTCCGCAGACCTCTAGGTGGCGCTCGCTGCCCCACTTCACCCATCGGGCTTAGTCCCGCCACCCCACCCACGCGCCCCTGCTATGGAGGGAAGGGTTCACTTCGCACGGCAGTCAGAGTCTCATCTCATCTCATTATCTGAAACCGCTTAATCCTATATAGGGTCACGGTGAGCCGGAGCCTATCCCGGAAACACAGGGCGTAAGGCAGGAATACACCCGACGACGGGACGCCGGTCCATCGCCAGGCATTGCGGGACAATTTTAGTCTGCGAGCCAATCAACCTATCCAGGAGCATGCTTTTGGACTGTGGGAGGAAACCGGAGTACCCGGCGAAAACCCACGCGGACACGGGGAGAGCATGCAAACTCCACACAGAAAGGCACCCGAGCCGAGAGACTCGAACCCGGGACCTTCTTGCTGTGAGGCGTCAGCGCTAACCACTGCGCCACCGCGCCGCCCCAGCAGTCAGAGTGGTATTTTGAATTCTCGCTGGGTCGGAATTAAGCCAAATCAACTGTGTGTGTGATTGATGAGGCGGCCGAGACCGTTGACTCGCGGTGCTGCGTGCGAACTCGCGCTCATTCATCACGAAAGGGCTGAGAGCCGGAATATTTTCGGAGAACCTCAGCCGCGCTCCGTGACTCTGACCGCAGGGCCACGCGGCCACATCACGGTTTCGCGTTTACGAAGATCATCAGCAGTGTTGGCCCGCAGTGACTCCTCGCGACCCGAGCCCAATTCCACTCACATCCCACTCCAACCCGACCCTCGCTCACACCATATGGAACCCGTGCGGTGCGCACACAAACACACGTGTCCCTGTACGGTGCACACACAGACACGTGTCCCTGTGCGGTGCACACACAGACACGTGTCTCTGTGCGGTGCACACACAGACACGTGTGTCCCTGTGTGGTGAGCACACAGACACGTGTCTCTGTGCGGTGCACACACAGACACGTGTGTCCCTGTGTGGTGAGCACACAGACACGTGTCCCTGTGGGGTGAGCACACAGACACGTGTGTCCCTGTGCGGTGCACACACAGACACGTGTCCCTGTGCGGTGCACACACAGACACGTGTCCCTGTGCGGTGCACACACAGACACGTGTCCCTGTGCGGTGAGCACACAGACACGTGTCCCTGTGCGGTGAGCACACAGACACGTGTCCCTGTGCGGTGCACACAGACACGTGTCCATGTGGCTCCGCGCTGCGCGGGGTGAAGGCGTTAGAGCTCCTCATTATAAACAAAGCGGGACCCTGGCTGAGACAACACGACGGAGAGGCCTTGATCGCGCTCCCTGCCTCTCCCTGCCTCTCCCTGTCTCTCCCTGTCTCTCCATCCCCAACGCTCTCCATATCTCCGCTTCTCGTCCCTGCGAGTGAGATTATAAATGAACGCGTGTTGGCCTGAGAGAGAGAGAGAGAGAGCGCGGGCGGGTGCGAGCGAGCGAGTGTAAACGGGAGTTTGAGGAGGGGGGGGGGAGTGTGCGTGACATTCTGAGCTAGAGTGTTTGAGAGCGTGAGAGAGCGTGAGAGAGCGTGAGAGAGATGGCATGCATGGGTGAGAGATTGCGCGCGAGTGCGAATAACCTTTAGGTAAAAATGTGAGATGGTAATCGGGTCTCCATATAACTGTGCGCGTGTGTCCATATGTATACATACACGCACGCAGTGGTGTAGCGCTGAGCGCACTTGACTACGAGTCCGGCCACCCAAGTTCGAGTCCCACTCACGGTCAACACAAGTGATGATTTAGGATCCGTTTCTAGGCCTTCCTTTGCTCAATTCAGGCTCAAATGAGTACCTAGCGCAGCTATGGGAGACAAAGGCGGCCGGTTGTGGTGCTGGCCACCGACACCCTCCCCCCCCCCCATGTGCTGGGCTTTATAGTTGTTTGCTAACAGTACTCAGAACAACAGTCTCTTGAAGGCTATACGGGAGATCTACGTCTTTGTATGTGTATACATGTACGCATATTTGCTTATGGCCAGCTCTGGTTTTGCAACCGAGGTCTCACGCCTCATTCATATTTTAATGGGCTGCATAACGCTGTTTGGAAGCTGCCTGGCCAGTCACTCCACACGAAATTTCGGGTCTTGTCATCGACAGTCGCTGCCCTCTCTTCTCTACGGTTGCGAAACGTGGACCCCTCTGGTGGAACATCCTCGCAGATTTGAAACTTTCCGGCTGGCCTGTCTCCGATGCAACCCGGGTTTTAACAGGTTGGATTGTGTAAGAAGCTCACATGTTCTCCAAGTATCTGGACAAAGACCGATCAATGGGCTCCCATGGCAGACGAGGATACGTTGGCTGGGTCATATCACCGCAAGCCTGGCTATACCATGCCTAGCCACATCATGCCCAACTAATTTTAGTTTGGCTGGATAGAGGGAGTTAAACGGGCACTCCATGAGCTACTGGATGGACTGACGTAGCACCGGAAGACCGGGAGCTGAGTGGATTTGTCGAAGGCTGGTACCAGCGGTGTCAAGTTCAGCCTCTATGGAAGGGTTGGTGAAGGACGAAATTTAAAACAGACCAAACAACCGAGGCAGCATGTCTTTGGACGGTGGGATGAAAACAGAGTACGCGGCGAAACCACACGCCGAAACGGGGAGAACATATAAACTCTTCACAAAAAGGCACCCGGGCCGGTAAATCCAACCCTGGCTAATTCTCGTTGTGAGTCGGCAGTGCTACTCGCTGCGTCAATACGGTCATCAGCGATCCGCGCAGTTCGCCTCCGGCGGAGGGTGGCGATAAATCCCATAGCGGGTGAAGTGCGAGGTCACATTTCACTGTCAATGTAACCGCGAGCGTCCTCGAGTCTCGGGGCTCGTTTTCAGGAGATGGGAACGTTAAGCCACTCGGAGCGGAGGATTCTCCCGCCCCCCTGTCCTCCCTCCCCCTCGGCTCCCCTCCCCTCCCTCCCCCGGCTCCCCTCCCTTCCAGCTCCCCCAGTCGCAATGCGTCTCAAGTCTCAGAATATTGTTTCCCGGAGTCGCTTATCTGCCTCATGCATCCGATGCGTGTTAAGACGACATCCCATTATCGTGCACACAAACATCCCCCGTACGGCCTCGAGAGATTTCAGGGTCAAGTGCCGTTAGTGGGCGCCTGTGAAGGTCGACGCGGCACACGAGGGGTTGGGTGGCCAGCACCACGCCTTGCCGCCTTTGTCTCACTGGTGGAAAAATGTTTAAACACCGCACTAAGCGCTCGTTTGAGGCTGAGTCGACGCCGGGTTCGCAGAGATCTCTCGCTAACCACTGCGCCACCGCTCCCCACAAACACACACACACGAAGCGCCGCATCACACACACACGCCCTTAAAGGCGCACACGTGTAGTGCTGTTAGCGAGCACCTATTAAAGAGCTGCACGGTGTTGACCAGCGGCAACACGCGTGCACACTCGGCCGCTGTTGCCTCGCCGGTGCTGATATTAACCGAATGCGGCGCCAGGTGGGCTTCTCGTCTAAGGCCGAGTTCACCGAGAGGGGAAGGGGTTTTTTTTTATTTTTGTGAGGGGTTGACGCCGGCCCTCGGAAGGTGCGCGGTGAGGATGGGGCCGCCCCTCACGGGAAGCGGAGCCGCGGATCACGTGAGTGAAGCAGAAGAGTGGCTTCCTCCTCCTCCTCCTCCATCGTCATCCCGTGCGGGCTGGTCTCAGGCCCTCTCCCGACTGCTCCCACTGTCACCACCCCCCCCCCACCTCTGTTCCCTAGCGCCAAAATCTCATCTCATCTCATTATCTGAAACCGCTTAATCCTATATAGGGTCACGGTGAAGCCGGAGCCTATCCCGGAAACATAGGGCGTAAGGCAGGAATACACCCGACGACGGGACGCCGGTCCATCGCCGGGCATTGCGGGACAATTTTAGTCTGCGAGCCAATCAACCTATCCAGGAGCATGCTTTTGGACTGTGGGAGGAAACCGGAGTAACCGGCGAAAACCCACGCGGACACGGGGAGAGCATGCAAACTCCACACAGAAAGGCACCCGAGCCGAGAGACTCGAACCCGGGACCTTCTTGCTGTGAGGCGTCAGCGCTAACCACTGCGCCACCGCGCCGCCCAAAATCTTCCACGTCTCTTTTTTTACTCTCCTCGTCCCCCTCCCCACCTCATTCTCCTTCTCTAAGTTCCCAAGCACTCTCGCTCTGCTCTCTCTGCGCTCTCTCTTTCTCTCTCTACACAACGCAGTCCCACCTCTTTATTCGCTCGTTTATTCGCCCCCATAAAAGAGAAACAGAGGCGCCGAGGCCCAATTCATGGACCCTGTTGAGAGCCAGGATCTCTGCCGTGGGAGGCGAGGTTGCTCCCGTGATGGCGGTATCCACGGGGATGATGGTAACCGCATTAAACGATGACGTTTGTGATAACGCGGAGAGACACGGTTCCAATGTGCCGGCGCTCTCGCCACCCACACGGACAGCGTAGAGCAGACAGGGAACACGGAGGAGCTGCCAATACGCCGAAGTGGCGGTTAGGCCTATTGAGGAGGCCTGCGTAACTCAGGGCTATGTGATTTGTGACAGTGGTTGGTTAGCGAGTTGGTTGCAGTGCCGGTGTTCAGGAGAGTGTTAGTGAATGGCTATAGCTGGTTAGACGCGGTGGACCAGTGCTAGTGAATACTGCAACTCTGGACCTTGCTGTTCCCACAGGCCACGTTCCCCTGCCCACGTCTCGGCGAGAGCCGTGGGGAGCTCTGCGGGTAACGTTGGCCGCGGTGGGCAGGTGGGCAACCTCACGGAGGCGGCACCAAATTGATGCCGTTCAAAGTGTCAGCGTGAGATGTTGTCTCAATAATACTCTTTGCATTTCTAACGCGCCGCTCACCCGAGGGTCACAGAGCGCTACACAGCGCGCTACACAGAACGGTATGTCCACAACATCAGAATAGATCATTTCTCAAGGCCGCTGTGCGTTCAACTCGCACCTCTGTGGTCGTCGGAACGATAAGCAATGTCCTTGTGGAAGAAATAAAACTCTGTCCCGTGTTGGTGATTCGTGCCAATCAACTCGACCTCCCTGGTGAGTGGGTGAGTGAGCGGGTGTATGAGTGGGTGGGTGACTAGGTGCGTGAGTGAATGGGTGTGTGAATAGGCGAGTCGGTGAGTAAGTACCATTAACTCTGCTCCCTGGTGGCCTTCAATCTCAGCTTCAAGGCCACCGCTGGGACGGAACCACGCGCCCGACCCGGATACACGCCCAAGCACATCGGCGCGGGCCATGTCATCATGACGGCGAAGGCTTTTTACCAAAGCGTGGGTGGCACAGTACAGACAGAGCTCACGACTGATACCATTCCTCAACGCGGGGCATTTAATGATGGAACTGCCCATAATTGATTGCGGCAGGCGCAACGGCCAGGGTAAATTACCATGAATCGGGAAGCTCTATTGACGTCACGTGTAAACAGAGCGAGTGTGGGAGACGGCGCGCTCTGCCACAAACTGCCGCAGGAAAAGCACTGAGCAGACTAATTAAAAACGAGACCGCCGCGCAAGCATGGGAGGGAACGTTCGTTCCACGACCAATATTAAATTAAAATATTGATTACTTTATGAAATCGATTGGAACCTCCAGTCAGGCTCGCAAGCCACAAGCACACTGTCCGAATGCTCCATCCATATCCCACCAAGGGAGCCACTCTTACCAGCTCTCCCAAAGACCCAAACTCCTAAACATTGCGATAATTAGCCACTGTATAATAAATTAGACTGCACATGAAAAAAAGATGTTGCTATGCCGTTCAGATGTTGTTGTTAAGCCGTTATTTCCACAGCTCTGTGCGGCGCGTTGTGACCCTCGGGTGAAAAGCGCTCTCGAAGTGCAACTAGAATTATACGGTAGGTATATAGGTATTTGAAGGTGTTGCGGCGCTGTGGGGTTCCACACTGTGCCATGAACTTGACCACGGCTGACGACGATTATTCTCTGGAGGCCCCGTCCATTGGACGGCTTCTCGTTTAGGGCCACTGAGAACCCGCCTAGAGCGCACCATTCTCCTCCAGAGGCCCCCTCCTTGAGATGCTTCTACTGCTGGCGTCTGCGGCTCAAGACGGACCGCGTGGCTATCACGATACAATACAGCCTCAGATTCCCCCTGGTGCCGGGATCTCAACTCATTGCCTTCATCAACGCGGCTGCGTCGAGCCGGCCGGCCCGCACCCATGAAACGTCCGGTGTTAACCGATCTCCGAATACAACAGGACTCTGATTACATCGCTTGAGTTGAGACTGCGACCATTACAGCGGACAAGTAGGACCATGGACGTGCCGGGGCGGGGGGTTCTGTTGCTGGTATTAATGATGTTGACGAATGGAGCTGCTCCTTGTGAGCTGAAGCCACTGCTATTGATGATGATAAAGCAAGAGCGACTGCCAACTAAACTGCTGCAACTATTGTTGCCGACGACGAAGTCGCTCGCTGATGCAGATGGTCTCGATGCATACCAGAGCTGCTACTACGCTTGTTGAACATTCTGCGGACACTGGCGATCACCAGCGAGCAGTGGCGCAGCGTGGTTGGCGTGGCTTCTTTGGTGGAAATTACATAAAGGACCCTGTGTCAATCTCTGTGCAGTCCAGAGTCTGTCTCACACCCCACTCCACTCACTCCTCCCCAGCACCTCCGGCAACGGTGGGAGTCGCACTGCCTTGCACTTTCGCGAGCTACACCCCTGTAGAAAAAGACCTCGCCTACCATTAGACTAGAATTTTACTCGAGGCATCGCTGGTAGCACAGCGCCCCCTGCGGGAGACAAGTGAAAGCGGTCACGAGACGCAGGCACTGTTCTGTGGCTGCAGGTAACGCAGCCTTCGTGGGGTAACGATGATTGATGGTGGATCAACGCACGGATGTTGTGAATCTCTCGAGCGGTCATAGACCGGCCCCGTACAGCGAGTCGGGATCTTAGGCACCTCTTTCAATCTGTACGGGGATACCGTGTGGTCTCCCTTTAGTCTTGTGGATTATATCCGTGTGCTCCTCTCACTCATTTGGGTTGAAAACGTCTTAAAATAAAACTCGTAGCTGGATTTTTGAAATAAATGGTCTGACTCAAGTGTGCCCGTGGCTTTCCCCGAGAAATGAAACACTTGATGGCATGCGACCACTACTGAACAGGCCAACTCGTCAAACAGCGCCACCCACCGTCTTGCATTGAGGGCGAAGCCGCCATCGCTTTACAACGCCTTACTGAAATAGGATAAAAATGTAAATTTAAATGACCCGCTTTTACCGCACTCTACAGTAGAAAAGACATTTTTTGAACACAATATCTAGGGATACAGACTAAAAGCGGGTGGCCAAACACTGGCAATATGTGACTTACGATTGACTGATAAGTGAGATTAGCATTTTTATTAGTCATAAATACGTGTTTTTATAATGTTTTGTAAAAGGAACAACTGTCAGTTGTCACTTAATATCAGTATGGTTTAAAGGTTTTCATTAAAGGAAAATATTATTGTAGTCTTATACGATTAGTATTTGGCCACCCGCTTTGTATCCCGAGATAGTGTTCAAAAATGTATTTTCTACGTTGGAGTGCGGTAAAAAGCGGGTCATTTAAAAATGAAATGTTATCCTATTTTTTCTAAAAAAAAAATTATTAGTAATTTAAAGTTCATCGCCCGCTGCACGGTCAATCAGGCGGCTCGCCTAGCGAGTCCCCGAGTCCCACCAATCGGAGGCGCCCGCCCTCCCCGCGCGCCCCCTCTCGTCGCAGCGCCGGTTCGCCATGACCCGTAACAGAGAAAAAGGATCGTTTCTATGACGAGCCCAGGAACGACTTGTCACCAATCTTCAAACTTTTTTTCACTACATTGCATTGTCATCCGAGTTATGCCTGCGTGCAAAATTCCAGCACCCCAGCTTTATCGGAAATGCTTTAATCTTGTGGTCAGATATTCTAACCGTTACATCCCCTAATGCAAGTTAAAAGCTGGTAAAAAAAAAACAGCGACCTCCACACACACACACACAGCGGGTTGTCGATTTTTATGTTTATTTTGCAATGTTTTAAGGTTTGGTTAATATAAGATATCATGTTTGTGTCAAACATTACGAAGTGTTCTTAACCTGCTGCTGTCGATGCACTAAACCCCTCTATAAATATTCGTGTGCAAAATAAAGAGGAAAAAAAAAAGCCCCAGCACAAATTTTAAGTTTATATTTCTTACAGCAAATTTCTTTTAAAAACCAAGATGTGATGTTTCTTACTCGTCTCCAAACATTATTACAAGCGAACGCTCTTCTCTACGCCGCGTGGCTTTGATGTTACAAAAAAAAAATACACCCACGTTATCATGCAAAACTGTACAACATTCTTACAGACGCAAAAACAAAAGAAAACAAAGCTAGCAAGCCGGGGGGGGGGAACACGGTGTAGTCATCTGAGTGTAGTTCCTGTCAATTCATCCGCTTACAAAAGGCAACAAATACTGGCACTGCCAACAGAGACCCCGTGGAAGCCTCTTTCACGTGCCACCACCCCCCCCTCTCCCTCCCAAAGCCGTGTTGGGCCCAATGGCCAGGGATGGGACCTTACGAGAGAACACCTGGGCACCATAGCGGCCTCGTGGGGCCCAGGACCCTATTGCAAACCAAGAGATGATGGGGGGAGCTTACAGGTGCATTTGCGGTGACAGGCGCAGTGCATCAAGCTGCAACTTAAGATTGCCTTCGGGGCACATCGGTAGCTCCGACTGACGGGAGCGTCATATGCGTCCTGGGTTGATTTTGTAGTGTGGCCCAATGCTGGACTTGTGGATGCCATCGGCTGCGGGTGATAAGAGGTGACCGTGAACTTGGGTTGGCGACGCGACGAGGTCCCACGTCGCAGCGCATGACAGGCAGGAGCGGCGGTTTGTGGTGGGCTGATCGAGATCTTGGATTGCGCATTACGAGCTTGTGAAGGGGGGTTCCCACGTCGCGTGGGCGCTACCGCGGTAGCTCACACACCCCCACACACACGCGCGCGCAACACACACACCCACACGTCTGCGGAGCCTTCAAAGAAAATTTAAACATTTACAGCGACTTGGGCGGCACGGAGAGCGGTGTCGCGTCCACGGGCAGTGTGAAGGAGACTATACAGCTGGGCCAGTGCACGTTTGGACCGAGAAAACAATGAGAAGTTGGAGATATGAGAGATTACATTGGAAACACATGCGTAACGCGGTATTAACCCCCCCCCCCAAAAAAAAAAAACAAGGACTGCTTGGCAAGCCAGAAAATAAAACACATTTCTATCTACAGTATGCAGATAACCTGAGACCCAGAAACCAGATGAAGCTAACACATGAATGACAATATTTGTTGTAAATTTTTGATTGATTGGCCGCCGTAATTATTCCCAACGACGGCACGGCACAAACATGCACTTATACACACACGCGCACACTCATAATTCACACTCATGCACTCGTGTACACAAGCACATACGCTCACACTCGAGAAGAGCGGGCACAGTGCAGGGTTGTGATGTTTCCACTCGCCCGTCGCACCTGCCGTCGACACTGCAATTTCAACTTAAAGCATTTCTCAAACGGCGTCCACCAGCCCCCCCGCGCCCCCCCCCCCCGCAAGCTCGCCTATGCCTTGGTCACTGTCTAGAGTGAGAGGAATTAAAACGAATGCTACAACGGGCAAAAGGCGATAACATTGGAGCAGCTTCTGTGCTGGCGACGGCTAAAAACAGTAGTAGACAGGTGCTCTGACCGCCGAGCAGGCGAACTTAGGAATCACTTTTGCAACCTCGACATGGTCCACAATCCCCTACGTATGTGCTGGCTCCACGGCGCAGACCCTCGCACCAATCCGCACGTCACTGGCGCACAGCGCACTGTTCCCAAACTGAAAAAAAAAAATCTCTCCGCACTCTCCCTTCCCACCCTCCCCCACCAACACACCCCGAGGTAACGGTCCCGCTGCGTCCGCAACCACTTCGGCGATGACAAAAATATTAAAACTCAAAAAAAAAATTTTTTTTTTAGGACACCTGCATGTTCCAGCGAAGAAAACAATAACCACGTGATTAAAAAAAAAACCGCAAGTTTCGTGATCGGAAATATCTTACACAAATAAACTCCTCGCGCGGTGGCGCCGCGTGCAAGTCGACAAGATATACGCGACGCTGTAGTGTTCTCCTACTAATGCGGTGCTGCTGGTTTTGACCCCATCCCCCCCCCCGCCCCAGCCACTGCAAAAAGGTTGGGGCTGTGAAAAAGACTCCACGAGACTGCATATGCTGCCGCC
>JAZEWT010000004.1:4973510-5001917 GCA_036362905.1 Mordacia mordax
ATGGCCATTTCCTATGCACTGTAAGCACACCTGCTTTTCCAATGTCTGTCAACCGCACAAAGGCTGCCCTTAGCCCTTCGGCACCAGTGAGACGAGGGCACTTAAAATACGCGCTACACAAATGTGAGCCTTGTCCTCAATGAATGGAAAGTTTAAACATTTTCATACAGAAATAATAAAATTCTCAGAGGGCTGCAACCAGAGAGGATAAAAACATGTCACTGCCATGTCTGCTTTATGATGAAGATAAGACAGAACGAGTCACACCTAGCCTCAAAGTAGAACCCAAAACATATGTTGCATTGTCGTTCATTCCCAAATAAAATAAAGAGACTTATGATAGCTCTCAAGTTCTGTACTGTTTAAAATTCAATTTTTTTGTACTAAAGTACTTATGTCCATATCTTTGAAAGTTTGAAATGCAGAGTTCATTTATGTTTTTTTTTAAACTCTACATCATTGCTATTTTGAAAATGTCATCGCAATGTCTAAAAGTCCACCAATTGTAAAATGCCTTGAAAAGTAGAACTTTTAAAGGTTACAAACAAAGCTCTAACTACTAGAAGTTGACAATCTGACTCGCAAAACGTATGATATTTGCATCCTGCAGCTTTGTATTTAACTAAGCCGATGCTTGCTACCGTTATGCATTAATAGCTGTGTGAATGAATGGCACATTCAGCACTCGAAATGAATTCTAAAACAGGTGGCGTGACGGTGAGGATAATGACATCTATTACGACAAGCGTGCGCACGTCTCTACACCTCACATGGGTCATCGTTTCAAGTAAAGCCTAAATTCGGAAAACGGTCCAAAACGAGTACTTTGTAAATGCCAAAACAACTGCAGTGTAATTTTCAACTTTTTCAAAATTGCGCTTCACCTATCGCCCAATATTTTGACGCACCACGGGGAAGCCAACGGAAGTGGCCCACAATGCCCCAGAGTCGTCTGAGCAATCGTGCATTCCCGCAAGATTAGCGGATACAGTGGCGTTTACCATTCACTTACTGCTGCACCAAATACCGGCTTACAAATAAGCCACTGTGCGTAAATCATACAGTAAGCACCGTTTGACGTTGGACACAATTGATAAGGTAGACAGGGATGCCAAGAAGTAGTGCATTGCAATGATCGATTTGTGAAAAGATGAAGATGTGAATTCGCTTCTGAGCGTCAGAGGGTGACAGGATATATCGCAGCCTTGCTATATTTCTGAGATGGAAAATAGGCTACCTTTGTCACCTGATTGATGCAGCTCTTCAAGGTGAGTGAGGAATAAAGAATCACTCCTAGACGCCGGACTGCCTTTGCAACTTCGATGGTCTGGTAGTCAAGCATCAATAGACAAACAAAACTTCCGTCTCATCGACATTTAATTTTTAAAATGTTTCAAATGAGCCAGGCCTTTAAAATTGATATTTAGGATGCATAACCAAACGCATTGATTGACAACTTTGCATGGATATAGATTTGGATGTTATCGGCATAGCATTGGTAGTTTAGATTGGGGCTCTGCAGGATATGGCCAAGTGGTTTTATGTCGAGGCTGAAGAAAAATGGGCCAAGGACTGAACCCTGAGGAACACCAAACAAAACACACGACTACCTTCTTCTGGTCAGACAGGTAGGAGCTTAATCAGTGCAGGGAATAGCCAGACGCCTTATTCCCTCCCATCGTTCCAGTAAGGTAGGGTGGTCAGTAGTATCAAAGGTTGCACTCAGGTCCAGTAGGATAATAATATTTGACAAGCCTTCACTAGCAGCGACAATGAGGTCATTAACTACTTTGACCAGTTCGGTTTCGGTACCATGGGCAGATCTAAACCCAGATTGGAAGGGATCGAGGTGGTCATTTTTGAGAACCTGTTTCCGGAGTTGTATGACCACTGCACGCTCAAGGATATGGGTCGATAATTAGCAGGGATGTTGCAATCGAGGCCGGATTTTTTGAGCAGTGATAACTACGCAACATTTGAACAGTGGCGGAACGATGCTGGAGCCAAGTGAGTTGTTGAAGAGATGCGTGACGAAAGTGGCAAGGGACTAGAAAAACTTGCCCAGATGAATTTGGATGGGAAAAGGGTCCAAGGAGCAGTTTGGAGGCCAAGATCTGGTAAATAATGAAGAAACGTCAGATGTCCTTAACTTGGAAAATTCCAGGAATTTTGAGATCAGGGTAGGGGAGGGAACACTTAATGATAAAGTGGATATGGAGGTTGAGACTGGGTAGTGATGGGGTGGGCTTTAGTTTTGTCTATGAAAAACTCAATCAACTGAACCGCCTGGTCTTTATGAATGAAGAGAGGTGAGGGTGAATGACTGGGTGAATGAAGGAGCCGATGGATGGTCAAGAAGAGTATTATGGGCTTCTCCCAGGCATCAGCTAGGATGCTAGATAGGTGGTTGGTACGGGTGCAATCAAGTGCCTTCCGGTAGCGACTGAGCTGGTCTTTATAGCTTTGAGCGTGGATGGTGAGGCCAGATTTTCACCAAGTCCGTTCAGCCCTTTGCGCATAAACCATGAGTTCCCGGAGATCAACCTTATACCAGGGGGATGGTTTTCCATCCGAGACACATCGTGACTTGACTGGGGCTTAAATATCCAGTATGCATGATAGCGAGCTGTTGTATGTTTCAACTGTCGCACCAGAGGCAGTGTGAGTCAAGGCAGAGAGTGATGAACTGTTTATTGCAATGGAGAATAAGTCGAGGTGATAGAGTTAAGACTTCGAAATTCGATTTGGCACTTATTGATGAAAATGGGTGGCGGTACCTGGAGATCAAACCACACGGCGGAGTGATTAGACAAACCAGGATCAGTCATGGATAGGTAGGTTACAGGTATGGCCCTTGAGCAAACCAGATCCAAAGTATGGCCACATCTGTGAGTGGCAGACGTCACATGTTGGATGAAGCCAAATGAGTTTAGAGTGGCCATGAGATCCCTTAAAAGGGAGCTCTTTGGAGAGTCAACATGAATGTTGAGATCACCAAGCATCAGAATCCACTCAGAACTGGAGCACAGCTTAGAAAGCAGCTCAGACAGTTAACTGACAAAAGACGTGGAGACTCCAGGTGGGTGGTAGAGCAGCACGAACTTCACAGATTAAGCTGACCTCCAATCCAGGGACATGCGCTCGAATGAATGGAAGGTGAGCATTGGAATGGGGCGGATGTCGGCGGTAACACAGTGGAGAACCGGGAGGCCACCACCGCAGCCATGGAAACAAGCCTTCTGATGGAGTGCGAAGTTTTGCGGTTATGCCTGATGCAATGTCTCAGTGAGGCACACATGTGCCAACACATTTTCTCTATTTTATTCACAAGATAGTTAATTTAGTTACAAAAAGTAAACACCCTATAAGAAACTGATACATGGTGCCTTCCACCACGCATGCACAAATCCTGTATTATACAATGGCAATTGCAGACAGACCAAGTACATTTTTATTGCCCAAATCCAATGTGCTATAATCATTTGATATGTAAATTCCTAGTTACAATTCCATTCAACGGGTGGCACGGTGGCCCAATAGGTAGCGCTGTCGCCTCACAGCAAGAAAACCCGGGTTCGAATCTCAGCTTGGGTGCCTGTGTGGAGTTTGCATGTTCTCTCCCCATGTCTGCGCGGATTTTCGCCAGGCACTCTGGTTTCCCCCCACAGTCCAAAAAACATGCTACTGCATAGGTTAATTGGCTTGCAGACTAAATTGCCGGTGATGGACTGGCGTCCCATCGTGGGTATATCCCTGCCTTGTGCCCTGTGTATGCCGGGATAGGCTCCAGCTCACCGCAACCCTGTACAGGAATTAAGCGGTTCTGACAATGAGATGACACAAGAATTCCATTCAACAGATTATTCCTTTTCCGTGTTCTTTATGTCTCATTTGTGTTATCGGCATTGTACATTCCATCCTCTCCATTACATTTGCCATTGGTCTACGCTTATTCAAATTTCAGTCCCACAGCTCTTTCTTAAAAAAAAATAGCTCATTCCTTTTTCCAAGATGAATGTCCATGGAGAAACAATGAAATGGGATTTGAAGAATCAGTTTGCTATTTAAAAAAAAATTACGTTGGAACTCAATCTGGTGGCAATTTATTATTTTATCAGTGAGCCACTCCAGTCAATGACACCACAGAAATACTTCCGGTGTCACTTTAAATCTCATTCTGAAACAAGGAAAATAAAATTGACCTCCTTTGTGGCTTCTGGTTCCCTTTTGTAAAGCACATATGTTCTCGGTTTGACTGACCAACAAGCGTGCACTGCATTGGCAGACTTTCATCCGCGGTGTTCTCGTAAGATTAGTTGGCACAAGTGACAAATACACCGGATATCGGGGACAGCGAGAACCGGTGCACAACTGTGCTGCTGCTGCTGCATTAAACCCATACAAGAATACGTGAGATACAATTTCAGCACACCAACTCAAGTCACAAATTATATATATTGCCCAATTGAGTAAAGCTCATTTGCAGTCCAAAAAAACCAAAAGAGTTATTGTTGCCGATTTGCCGTTCTGATGTCGCCGTTGTTGTTGACGTGCCGTTCTCTCCGCAGCTCTGTGCAGCGCTTTGTGACCATCGGGTTTAAAGTGCTCTACAAGTGCAATTATTATTATTCTTTGCACAGACGTGCCTGATCTGGTGGTTCGTTTCCTTGCAATCATTGGCCAAATGGATTTAAAAAAATAAACATTGGCATTAATAGAAAGTTATCAATTCTCACAACACTGATGATTTGATGCATGTATTCTGAGTAGAAGAATGGATTGACAAATACAAATACTCCCATCTTTCCCACTTCAGTGTTGAGAGATGTAGACTATTTATAAATCCAAATACTATTCAAAAGTTGGTTTTCTTCTGCAGCATTAACACAGTGATGTCAATAATGATGGTGACAAGGTGGAGGTAGGTGATAAACCTCAACTCAATGTCAACAATTTTCATATTTACTGCTGGATAAAAGGACTTCGCAAATGTTGGCTCGTCTGTAGCCCCTCGTAGCTACAGCCCACATCCCTCCGAACGACATCATCCGCTCCATCTCTTCTTTGGTACTAACCCATGCATTTGTCCACATGCACTTGTACAAAAACATGCCTCACTCTCCGAGCTGCCAATTGTTTTGCCCACCCATGACAATGTTGGCCACGATGAACGGATAACTTTAAACACCAACCATACAGACTTTGCGGCGGTGGCACAGATCCGTATCAACATGATTGTCTACGCGAGCACGGCATATTTCGTAGACTCACTGCCATATACCACCATGTTCACAAGTGAAAAGAGAAATCAGAGTAAGGAGTGTGCGCAACAACAGAAACCCACAGTGGATTAGACTGCCCGCTAAACCCAGAGAACCACTCCAACAGCCCATTAATGAACAAAACAAATTAACTTTAGTGTGGGGTAGAGCATTGAGCCAAGTGAGTGGAGCCGCAGTGGCAGAGGCACTACATGGAAACATGTGGCCACGTGTTCATGCCACATTACTATCATTGGCAGGCACTGCATAAGTGAGCCCCGGCTTGTGCCAGACTGAGATTGCTTTTGCTAAAGCCTGTTTAATCTGCACGGTGTGCCCTCCGTATCACCCAGTCTGGGATTGCCTTCACAAAACCAGTGAAATCTGCACAGTGGGTCGGGATGCAAGTCTAGTCTGAAGATAGGTTTGGTGGACCTGAAAAAGATGGAGCTGTCTTGTGTGCGAGACATCTACTGGCAAAAGTGGTGTCTGTGTCCGTATGATGGTTATTAGCGATATTCCCTCGAAAACAAAAGGCTTTCTCCAGTTACTCCTATTTGCAAAAACAGTAGACAATCATCCTAGGGAAGCCCGTGCTTAAAACACTGAGAATACGTAAGGATGTTATTTCTGGAAAGACTGCCCAAGTCTCGAGTTTCTTTTTAGGACAGAGTCCACTTGGGATATTTCACCAGTTCCTCAGCGAGCACCATGAACTTAGTGAGGCTCTCCTCGAGCGAACAATAAAATAAGAATGATAGGATTGCAAGTTATCCGTAGCAACAAAAATGTAAAACACAAGAGCCCTGCAGCTCACATTCACCCCTTAATGATCAGACAATTTCCCTCTCAGTCTGGGTCACGAGATGACATTGGTCATTATGAAGCCATGCAACCTGGTGAAAAATGATGATTGAAACACTCGCTATGCGAGCGAGACTGGCCTGCACCGTACCCCACCAGGTAAGCGCGTTAAATGCAAGAGCATCCATCACGGCGCCCGCTGCATTGCGTGACTGGCGGCACCTGAGCGTCTCGTTTCACCGCCCACTACAAAATGCCGCCTGACCGGCTTACCTGGCTTGGCACTGTACTGGGTGCAGCAACACAATTTGATAATGGCAGCCGCCACTTAAATATACAGTAGGTCTGTATCGCCGACTCTCCACGGAAGGGGTTATGGAGTGGCAGCTTAGCAGCAACGTTGAGAAAGTGATGTGGAACCGAATGAATTCCTGCAGGACAATTCAACGAGTCCGAAAGCGCTTTCTCTGCCCGTGACCTTCACACTGAGTACGAGCGGCGGCCTTTTAAGGTGAGCGACTCTGCAAGAGCTGTCATGAGGGCCACGCCGCCGGCGTCGCGCACAACATCCGACACTCGGCACACGCTCGTAAACAGTGGCTGCTGACGTCAAAAGGAGCCGCGAACATCGCACAGCGGCTGCCGGAGTCTCGTTAACGTGTGCAAGGCACCTGACGAAAAGCATGACTCGAGGCCGTGCCTCCAAATGTAGGCCCCCCACGTGTGGAGAACCCAGCCAATGGAATAAATGCTTAAATGGCGCATTTTGGCACACAAAGCAACGCGAGCGCATGCGAGGGGCCCGCATTGTCCAAAAAAGGCATCGCAACTTTAAAGCCCATAAAAGGTTATCAGGCTGACATTTTCTGTACATAGAAAAAAACATCGTCTACATTATGCTTAAGCTGCAATGAGGTGAGCCTCTGTGACTATAGCCAAAAAAAAAGTGAGAAGAAACTAAGAAAATAGCTCTTTCAAGTTTCACAGACCCACCGACCCCCCCTCCCACCACTCCTTCCCCACCTTAATTCCTCCTCATAACTGCGGTTACCCTGGCAGAAGAAAAACAGAGGACATGTCATGCTCTACTGTGAGCCACAGTAGCGCATGCTCCCTCCAGCCTCCACACCCTATGTTCCCACCTCGACCCTTCCTTTCGACGCCCCCAAACCCCACAGACAAAGATCCCCCATAAAGCTTTAACAGACTGTAGGGTCAAGTGCCGTAAAGCGAGCACCTATGAAGGTCGACACGGCACATGGGGAGGTCGGTGACCAACACCACGCCAGGCCGCCTTTGCCTCCCGAGTGGCAATATTTTCGCATTGCGCTAGGTACTCATTCGAGGCCGAGTCGACCTAGAGGAGGCCCAGGACCGGTCCAGAAAATCGTCGCTGGCGTCGGCTGTGAGCGGCATTCGAACTCGGGTCGCCGCGTTTGTCGCCCAGCGTGCCGACCGCCGGGCCACCGCTCCCCACAAACCACCACCGCCCCCCCCCATCACCGCGGGGCACCTGCAATTCCAAAAACACGCCAACCCTCGGAGACAAGCGCATGCGCATCACGGACACTGCCAAGCAGCGGGGACAAACGCAAGCGCCTCGCGAACGAAGAAGACTCGCGAGAGCGGCGGCGGTCGCACAAGCTCAAGCAAACCCACCCCGTGCCATGCCACGGCCGATGAATGTGGCACGGGAACGAGGGGGCCGAACACAACACTAACACAGCAAGCGCAACAAGAATGACAGGCGTGCAATGGAAAAAAACACAGCACATGCTATTTAAATATATTTGTTTGTATAATTACGGCATGTAGCGAACCGGGGACGAGGCTTGGAATTTTAATTTGAAGTGGTTGTTGTTTTGTGAAGGAGTAGGAGTTAGGAATTTGTTAATGTGTTATTAAGAGTGATGGGGGGGGAGGGAACAGATTGAATGTTATTCACTCAAAGATTTAGCACGACATTAATAAAGTTGTTCAACAGAACCAGAGGTTTTAGTTTGTAAATATGTACTGAGAATGCGTGTTCCAGGCGGTCCGACATAAATTTAAAGCTTCATCAATTAGAAGAAAACTTTTCAATCAACATCAGATTACCATAGCAATGTGTCTACATCAGCGTTAGTCAAATAAAGGTGATCGCATAAATAAGTGCCATAATTAAGCCTTATCCCTTAATGTTAAATTCTATTTACTCATTTAAAAAGGTTCAAGTCTCCCATTGGACAGATAATTGTTGGGCAGCCGGCTTATGTGTTCATTTAACGATTTTCTTTTTAGTGTTCTTGGACCTGCTCACCTTTGCTTGTTTATTTTGAACGTTGTCAAAATATTCCACTGTCTGTCTGCCAGTCAGGCGCCGGGTTGCCGAGCATATTTGAGGTCGGCTCATTGGGAGCCAGCTTTATTTAACCGCGGGTCACGGCAGCTGCAAGGGAGGGGGCGACCGCTGTTCTTGACCTTGGGGCGCTGTGGCCGCTGCACCGCCTGTAGCGGAGCTGCTGCTTTGTTGGGCTAAATCATGCGCTCGGTGTGTATAAAAAAAAACCAATCCCCTTGAAAACAACCAAAACCCACCACCGTCCTGTCGCGGTCCCCCTCCCAGGCAGCGCCGATAGGGAGTCGGCAGAGCGCACGATGTTGCGACCCGAAGGCTCAACGACGATCGTCGTTTTTTTCTTCTCCTCTCTCAAACTCACACGGCTTTGGCCCTCTCCTCCCCTGACCTACCCAACCCCACGCAGCAGAAACAGAAAACTGACAATGCTGTCAGAGGCAAGGGGGGGGGAGAGAGGCCAGAACTCCACCATCTTGTCTACGCGGAACCGCAGTGCGTCTCGCGACCACCCTCCCCGTACAGTGTCCAGGTTCTGATGGCTACGAATCTGGTATTACACGCGCGATCACACCCCAAATGAGACACGACAAACAAGCCATCCCGCAACAGTAGCAGTTAGCCTGGCTGACAGGAAGAAAAAAAGCCTCTTTGGAAACTATGATTGAGCCAGACATTGAGAGCTTTCACACATTGAGGTCGTGCTTGGTTTATCGCACAGCGCTGTGCGGAGTCCAACTGTACTCCACCAGACCTCTTGCCACATGAATGTTTTAGATTGGATTAGGACACAAACAGATGGCCTTCCTTTTAGGGAGATACGTGTGTGGTGGCCCTGCGCACGCCCTGCCCTGCAGTGGGGAGGGGCTGCGAGGAGCGACTGCCACTCACTCGGACAGCAGATTAACACGAGCCAGACCTGGCTGTAACACTTGGGACTTCTCCCTCCATCATCCAGCAATGAACGGGAAGTGGGTGCTGTCATGGTATCCACTTAGCAATCAAGTGTCAAACGTCTGCATCACGTAAGTGATCTGAATGTTCTTTACACCGGGTTATTTTTAAGCCACTCCTCTTCAACACGACGCAGGGCCATACTGTAACAATAAGGCATTCTGGGATTTAAATGACTGCGGAACCGTAAGTGACCTGCACAGTCATTACTTAAATTGGTATTTTATTACCGCGAGCATTACAGCCTCCTTAAAACCTTGGGCTAGCAGCGCTGTCATTGCGGTTCCCCAAGGGACAGAGTGTTCGTAGATTATATTGGTTCGATCCGTTTGCCATGGGACTGGGACTGGAAATCTATTGGAATTTCCTGTGCTTGCTATGGGCTCGGCTGTGCAGCAGAATACATGTGGCATGTAGCAGCACGGTACAAAAAGCAGAGTTGTCGCGACTTTGGGCAGAAGAAGCATTCAAAGGAGGCGAGATGAAGCCTCAAGCAGCACGGAGAGACTCTCTGAATTCCAACACTCGACACGAAGGGTCAAGAAAGATAACCGACAACTGCATACGTCCGCTTTGCCTCCCTTCATAATCACCGCCTCCTCCTCCTCTCGTCAGAGCCATCTCGATAATGACTGAAGAGCTGTTAATAATGCCATGCAGCATGGTTAAGGCACTCCGGCTTTAACTTCAGCATGCAAGCATATGTAATCGCACAAAATCACCTAAATGAAATATATTAAGCACCCGATAACTGTACACTTCATGTGATACAGTAATGATTGTTTTGCGGTTGCGTTTGGAGGAATGGGGCGGCACCATGGCTCAGTGGGAAGCGCTGTCGCCTCACAGCAAGAAGGTCCCGGGTTCGAATCTCGGCTCGGGTGCCTTTCTGTGTGGAGTTTGCGAGTTCTCTCCCCGTGTCGGCGTGGGTTTTCGCCGGACACTCCGGTTTCCTCCCACATCCCATAAAACATGCTGCTGTATAGGTTAATTGGCTTGCAGACTAATTTGCCCGCAGTGCCGGTGATGGACTGGCGTCCCATCGTGGGAAAATCCCCGTCTTGTGCCCTGTGTCTGCCGGGATAGGCTCCGGCTCACCGTGACCCTGTACAGGACTAAGCAGTTTCTGACAATGAGAAATGAGATGAGATTGGAGGAATGCACGATACAGAATAATATCAGCGTGGTTGTCACAAAAACCGAGGTGTGTGTCACAAGCAAGCTCCAATGCATTCAATGGAAATTAAAAGACGGTGCAAGCACACATCATATTTTGGAGGTCATAACAGAAACGAGGAATTAGACTAGACATAATCAACTCAAACACTCTGTAGAGTGGCAGGCCATTTCAGGTACAATTAGAAAATTATTAGAACTCTTAGGCAAGAGTTTGTACAGGGAGGCTCGATGAAACACATGAGCCGTGAAGCCCTCCCTCATGGCTGAGTGGAAAAAATGTTTAAAACAGAGACCTGGGTTCCTGTGCCTTTGCAGGCCATGCAAGTGAATATTTTATGGCGTACAACAGGGAATCCTAGCTCTTCCAAGACGAGCAGTTGAACCGACCTTTCCCTCAACAGGCCTTTCGTCACTGCAAACAGGGCAAACATTCATTTCCCATGTTTCCTATAACATCTCCTTTTCATCAGGGAAATTACGGCCTCAACCACTGACAAATTTCAAGAGAGACGCAGACAAACGCAGCAGCGGTGGTGCGATCTTTATCCCCGGAGGCAGCCGAGCAGCACTGCAGATAAATGAGGACACAGGGTGCGTGCCGTCTGCCACACATGTGAGCCCACAGACTCTGCCACGTTTTGTGGACATGTTCTCCTTGGCACGTGAGGTCTCTCTACCGAGCGATTCGACGAATCATTAAAATTTGGGGTTAATATTCCTTGCAAGAATCGATTCTTCGCAATCTCACATGCAGGGGAAAACACAATCCCAGTACAGATGTAAACAGATGGTGATCTGTAGAATTGCTGCACCGTTTACGCCTGGTGATCCAGGGTATGGCCCTCCTTGACACCCCCACGGAAAGGGGAGTTTCACAACAATTGCGCAATGATCCATCAACCAGAATGCCGATTAAAGGTGTGCCCCCCCCCGCCACTGCTGCCTGGCAAACATAGAGCCTACCATTACACTCGAACCGGCCTAAATATCAGCTGCGTTAAACTCTCCATCGCAACAGCAACACAAGTGCAAGTAAGTAATAGGCGTCTATGATACGAAATATTTTCGATTACGCCCAATTGAAGCTGCCTGGGCGGGTATTGCAAGGCACAGAGCCCATGCCAAGTTTATAAGTGTTTGCTACACAGCGACAATGCTTGAGGGTTTGGACCCAGTTTATATATTATGCACATTTACACAAGGTGCACACATAATAAAACTATCAAGCCGATCTTTGGCTAGGATGACAATGAAGCTGCTGCCCCTATGCGTGATGCGTGCCAGCCTGGAGACTGCCCACCCTCTTCTGGTCACTACCACAGAACGCTGCCCTCGATTTCCAACGACGAACGTACACCCCCCCCCCCGTTTGCCGTTTGGCTTTGAAAAAAAACATAACTGCAAATGTTAGCACGAGCACCCACACCACTGTTTGACGAGCGGGGGGCGACTTTCCAGCAGCCGGCCCAAAAATGAAAACCTGCACGCACGGTCGTGGTGTACCAGGCCCATCGCAACGAGCCCAGGAATTTCCACCGGAAGCCACGCGTGCCCGAGCGTGCCCCGCGGGCACGGGTGTGCGTGCGTACGTGCGTGCGTGCGCGCGCCTGCCGTCACCTGTGTACGTATTTCAGCTCGTGTATGGAGTGAATGGCGAGCACCATCTCTGCGACGTAGAATTTTGCCATCTCCTCCGGCAGGCGATCCTCAAACTTGCTGAGCAGCGTGAGCAGGTCGCCGCCCACGTAGTAATCCATAACCAGGTACTGTTGGAGGTAGGCACGCGTGCGCACACGCGCCCCGTGGGCGCACACACACACGGCGGAGGAAAACATTACAGGCAATGCAATGTTTCACGTGCGACGGCATGCAAGTGCAAGCCAAGACTTCAGGCTGGTGCCTCGCATGCGTTTTGCCAACAAAAGGTGACATTTCTCGAATAAAAAGCGCGCCTTGATTTGTTTTTACTTTCTAAATGCACACCTGGTTGTACATCAATTTATCCATCTGTTGAGTCACAGGTAACGTGTTATTTCGAACCTTGGGATTACGTAAGCTCACGGCACGCATCAAATGTCACATTCGCAATGAAATGTACTGGTTGCCAGATAAGAGCTGCGCCATGCATGACATAACCCTTTACCTGGACCCGAGTCACGCCACCAATATGAATAAATAAGACAAAACTGTAGCGACACAAAAACATAATTTATATAGCCGTTTCTGAACAGCCCTGCGCCACAGGCATCCTGCAGCTCACGATGTTTGGCCATGACGTCATCTCAATGGACGCAGGCTGATCTCGCCGCTGTTGAGCCACAACTGTTTAAAAGCACCAGATATACGAGTTCTACGAGTCTGAGTATGTTTAAAAGAGCTTTAATAGTTTATTCTGGTTGTGTTCAATTCCTTTCATTCTTATAAGTCTTAATCATTAATTTTGCGTCACTACTCTTGGGGCCTACTCTTCTCACTGCGAGTTGACCCTTCCCCCGCCCCGCAGCAGCGGTCACCAGCACTCTCCTAACAGCACCAGCACCCTCACGCGACGGCGTGCTCACCATCTCGCTCCTCTCACCTTGCCCAGCTAACTCTCCCCCAAGACCCTCCTTATCATCTTCTCATCCTTGTCCGCCACGTTAACATCTTCTCTCGCTCACTTCTCACCGTCGCCTTCAACGCTTACACTCGTCGCTTCTCACCACATTCAAGTAACCATCACCGCTCTCCTCACTTAATCCCCTCCTCCCCACCATTCACCATCCACCCACCGATCACTTCACTGCCTAACCACTCGCCACCTTGTTGCTACACTACCTAATGACTCATCATTCCATTAACTTACAGTGGTGCGGGGGACGTGGTGGGCATGTGGTGGGCAACGCCGCTGCCTTGCAGCGGAAGGGACCCTGGTTCGATTCCCGACTCGGGTGCCTTTGTGTGGAGTTTGCATTGCTTTTTCACCGGGTTCTTCGGTTTCCTACCATCGACGTCTTGGCTGGTTGGCTTGCGAAGTAAATTGCCCGCTCTGGGAAGTGCTTTGTGATGTGCTGCCATCGCATCCTGGGTGTGAGGCCCTGCCTTGCGCCGTGTCCCCCGTTATGGGCTCCGACCCCCCCGCAACCCTACGCAGGATTGAGCGGGTGCTGATGCGGATTGACCGATATTACCGGAGATTACCTTACTACCTAACTACTCACCTCCTATCCATTCGCCAAATCAGCACCTCAATGATGACCACTTACAAACGCGTGGCTCTCCTGAGCCTCTGATCCGATTCACTTCCCACTATCCCAACCTTCTTACGATATGCAGTCATATGAAGATATTTTGCCGGATCATTAACCTACCCATGACCGATTTGCTTAACCCCATCCCTGTATAACGCCCTACATATCGGCTGCCGAGGAAGCGACAAATTAGGCCTTTGGTAGCTCAGCGTTGATTATGGACAATATCATTTGTCACTGCCCCTCCAGCACGCACATTGTCTGCGAATCAAACCCGCTCAATTTGTGCTCTCAGAACATAGAAAAAGCCCCACTCGATGCCAAGCTGATTTTGGACAACAATTTGGACCTGCATGCGATAACCATGCAACTCCAGAAACAAGGTCCACTAGAATGACCTCCTCTATCCCTTCCAATCTGGGTTCAGATCCGGCTATAGCACTGAAACTCCTCTGGTCAACGTAGTTAATGACCTACTTGTCGCTGAAGGCTTGTCAATTATATGTCCCCCAAGACATAAGGGCAGCCTTTGATACTGTTGACCACCCTACCTTGCTGGAGCGACTGGGGGGCACAGGCTGTGCCCTGCACTGGCTGAGCTCCGACCTCTCTGATTGAAAGCAGTTCGTCAGCCTCAGAGGACCTAACTCAGAGATCCATTCGGTTTTGTCTGGAGTCCCGCAGGGTTCAGTTCTCGGCCAATTCCTCATCAGCAAATACATAAAACCGCTTGCCCACATCCTGTGCGGCTATGCCGGTGACATCCAAATCTATATCCACGCAAAAGCCGTCCATTAACGTAACTGGTCTTGGCATGTCGTCTTCACTGCCAATTGTGAAGTCCTGACTCGATTAAAAGTCTCTAAAACTAAATGGCAACAAAACAGAAGTTTTGCTTGTCAGGTTCCCACACAAACGGTCCAAGGCTGAACTCATCCATTTGATGCTTGATAACCAGACCATCGAAGTTGCTAAGGCAATCCAGAGTCAAGGTGTGATTCTTAATTCTCACTCACTTTCGAGACACACACAAGGTGACAAAGGTAGCCTATTTCCATCTTAAAAATATATCCAGACCGAGCACCACCTTGTCACCCTCCGACACTGAGAGGCTGATCTCAACCATCTCTTCACAAATCGATTATTGCCATGCACTACTCCCTGGGATCCCTACCTCATCAAATGTCTTCAACGTGTGCAGAATGCGGCCGCTGGAGCCCTCACCCACACTCCCATGCATGATGACATCCCTAGTGCTGGCGTCTCTCCACTTGCTACTGGCTAAATACAGGATTGAATTCAAGACTCTCCTTCTCACCGACAAGGCTCTCACTGGCGCTGCTCCGTGCTCTAACATACGTGGCCTACATCAGGCACCCTCAACACAACAACAGGGGCATGCTGCATGTGCCCAGATGACACCTCCATTCGATGGGTGACAGAACCTTCTCGCGCACTGCTCCCTGACTCCGGAATGCCCTTTATCTGGAAATTCGGTCAGCTGAAACCGTGGGCATCTTTAAAACCAGTGTCAAGGCTCACTTATTCTGTAGGGCCTCGAAGTCCTCTGGCTGGGAATGCTGATGCTGCTCACTGTTGTGTGCATGGATGATGGAGCACTGTTTACCTGGTGCCTGCTCAGTTGTGCTTCTTCCTTTCTTTATCTAACATTTATATTGCTATTTCATTTTTCAGTCATTATTTTACTTAATTCATTTGCTCTGTTGTTGTTGACATGCCATTCTCTCGACAACCCTGTGTAGCGCTTTGTGACCCTCGGGTGAAAAACGCTCTAGATATGCAAATATTATTATTCAATGTGTTGCATGTGGGAATAAACAAATGTCTACAAACGTGGGTCCACAAGATAGCTTGCTGTACTGCCAATTGGGTGCTATCTCACAGTCCAGTACGTTGTGGCATTTTACCAATTTACGCAATCCATGCACTGGTCCTTCCAAATCTCTGGATTAGAGGCGCGCTACTTGATGCATTGCAAACGAAATGCACGACAATGTAACAACCCGAATTAAACACGAGCACAAACATGCAAACGCCAATCAGCAGAGGGTGGGTGAGAATTACAACAGCAAAACAAAAATCCCACTCTGCCTGGCTTCAGAGAAGCGCATGCAATAGGCGAGTGAAAGCAGCAGGCGTCGACTCACCAGATAGTTCTCATCCTGGAAGGCGTAGTGCAAGGTGGTTATCCACTGGCTGTCCCCGCGCACGAGGACGTCACGCTCTTCCCGAAAGCACGCCGTCTGTACACACAGCGAGCGTGCAGCAGCGTCACACGATCGCGTTCCCCAGTCGCTGCCGACGCCGGCATTGGCAACTCGCGGCAATGGCGAAACGGCGGCGAGAGCGTGCCACGACCCTCACGAGCATGTTGAGCCCAGTGCCAATGTAATGTTGACCTTAATTATCCAGAAAAAAAAATCACAAAGTCTTAAGAATTGTTTTTCAGAAGGGTCCTGCATGCTGGGATATTTATCGGATAGAATTTGAAAATTTGCCGAGCCGAGAAGCCTTGCCAAGCATTAGCCGTTTATTAACCGATTCGAATCACCTGTTATCAGAATGACGCGTACAAAGGTAGAAGTCACACCAAAATGGAAAAGAAAACATGGAAAATAAAACATAAAAGGCACAAGCGCAGGCCAGGCTTAACATTTTCAGCTGTGTACTGTGTGTAATAAGCTTTTTTTTTACATTCGCAACGTATTCACGCCACATTAAAATGCACAATTAGCTTAGGCTAGTTACTTAAAAGAAGAATGAATGGGCATTGTTGTAATTCACATAACCTTTGTAAAACAGATTATGAATGTGCTTTCTCCAAACTTGAAAAACGAAACCAACAGGCTAATTTGAATATGACATTTAATAAACTGCATTAGAGTGCAACACTGTTTTTGTGTAGGGCAGACTCTGCATCCAGATATGTCAATGTGAACTGTCGGGTAACTTGCACCACTGTATTTTTCATACAAAAAAAAGGAGGTGGGGGGGTAGTTGGCCAGAACATTGATATATCCCTTTCTTCTCAGAGGCAAACACTATTTTGGTATACTTTGACTCCGTATCATAGCAGCCTTAAATGTTAAGAGACCTGATGCTTATAAGGCTCACAAAATGCTATTCTATTCACTCACAATGCACGCTTACAGTGGGAACAGGAGCCACGACACTCTCGACGGACGGACCCCCACCAGAGTGTATGGGCCTGATTGGGTGCCGCTCCACAAACCAGCGCTGAACCGAAGAGGTCAGTGGGGGGGGGGGTCATCCATTTACAAATAAAACCGTTGGAAAATAACACCAGTACCGGGCTGTCTGGTGTGATTATTAAACCACAAGCTCGTTAGCAAAAACTTGAGTGTCCAATGGACAACGCAAACTATTCGCAGCAGGAAATGCCAGCACGAGTGTGGTTTGGCGAGTGCATTTCTTCAGCCCAAATAGTGTGGTACCGCAGTTGCATACAGGAAGCCATTAGAATCAAGCGATCTTATCCACTGTCGTACAACAAAATAATTAGGACACTGCAAGCATACATTTTTGATTATTTAACTTAAGCGCTGAAGTTTGAAACACGAATCCAGGCCAAATGCCAGGTAATTCTTGCACTTATTTATGATTATCCTAGGACCCATTTCCACAGATTGATTCGATAGCCCTAAAGAAATTAAATAGTATGTGCTCTGTGACTGCATTTTTCTAATGACACGTAAATAAATCTTCTTACCATTAAATACACTAAAAAAAAAATCTAGGCCCATGATCCCTCGAAGGTGAATTTAATAATATCAACTCACGAGTTGAAGATGAATGCTTCCTTTCAAAGACTACTCCTACGTGGATCTCATCCCAATGTTTCACGGGCCCTATGATTTTGAGCATGTCTACTGCTGTCCCAGCACCATCATATCCACAAAGGACACAAGGAAATTATAATAAAAAAGGGAATGCCTGAATATGTATTCATTTTATACACCCTAGTATAGGTTAGACTATCGCACACTATTACAATTGTTTATTATTATTTAATGTGAGTTTCTACACTTAAAACACGGGTCAGCAGTTGACATAACGGACGTCACTGGCTACACAGTGCACACATGACATCATAACTGATGCAAAGGGTGATCCCGGTGAAGGAACGTGGCTCCCTGATAAAAGGAAGTTGTCCTGGCACCGAGTTGGGTCCTAAAAAAGCTGTAGGGAATCTGAGCAGAGCCCAATACACCGGCCAAACCACAAACCAGCTCTTCCTAGTGGCTGTGGAAAAGAAGCCATAGAAGGAATTGGTCCTCAGTACAGGCCTGTGGGAATCTCACAATTGACGCAGGATTACAACGGCAGTAAGACGAACAAAATCTCAATGCTTGTTTGCACAGGGTGACTGCGTGCAACTGGACAGCGACTCTCTTGTCTATCTGCAGAGTTGTGGTCATTTTCGTGGCCGTTGCTTTGAGCGCACATTTCAAGTGGTCTGCGCGGAGTTGACGGAACCCGTGTTTAGGCTACCGCAGCCCAGGCGAGGAGGGAACACCCACGCTCCTCCGGGCGGCTGCTGAAAGGTGATGTGCAGGGTATTGCGCTTTTTTGGATGTGCACCGCTGAGGCTGCACACGGGTGGCACTGCGCCGGCAGGTGACAGGCTTGCGCGGGTCGATCAATCATGCACCTGTACGTGCTACCGCCTCGTGTGTTGCCCAATCCCCTCGCCCCCAATGACACGCACAGTGAACCAGGTCTAAAGCCACAGCCACGTGATAAGGGAAGGCAAATGGGTTGATCGCCATTTATAATAGTAATTGCATTTATAAAGCGCTTTTGACCCGAGGTTCACAAAGCGCTGCACAGAGCTGTGGAGAGAACGGCACGTCAACAATAACATCGGAATGGAAAAAATGAGCAACAATAAAAAATGGGTATTTATATATATATATATATACGCGTCGTTGCAGAACAACATGTAAAATTTAAAAGTAACGAGATGCTACACCGGCTGACTTGCGAGGTTTGCTTGGTCAACATTTGGAGTGAAATGAAGCTTGGCACTAAGATGTAATTAGCCGTGAATGCGCACCAAAAAGCAGGCACGAATGAGCACGCGAAAAATTCGTTGAGCTGACGTGGCAATTTCCCGCCGTGAAAATCAAGATGTAAAATTACTGTTAACTAGCATGAACTTTACGCGTAGTCTTTCAAGTCAGAAGAAATGAGACAAAACACATTCGAGCCGCCACGCCGAGCTGCAACACATTCCTAACGTTTGCTGCTCCACCACACGCTCCAATTCAAATGTGTCACACTTTAAAGATGCACATCGATCGGCATAACAATGCTGTTGCCATCGGCACTATTCCAAAGCAAGCTGCTCAAATCATCTCTTTTTATTGTCCTCGCAGTTGTCTCCACTCTGATCGAGCTCATCCGATCTGCTCACACGGTTCTCCCCTTGTTATCTGGACACACGGAACACCTCATTTGTTCACGGCGATGCATTATGACCCATCGAGGGGGCAAAAAAACCCCTCACCCATAATAAAAGACAGCATAAACCATCCACGGTGTAATTAGGTTTTTGCGTGATTAGAGTGATTCTCTTCTCACCACCTCGCAACTTGCACTTCCTTTACACAAACGCTCGCGCACAATGCCACGCGCACACGCCGGCGGAGTTTTAAGGAGCAGATTTAGGAAACTTCTCTGTGCGGGAGCGGCGGTGCGTGGGGGCAGCTGTGCGTTGGCGGGGAGGCCCCAAGTGGGGAGCGACCGTAAAGGGAGATGGCAGAAGGAGTCTCTGGGCCCATGCAGTGTCTTGGGTGCAGGAGGTCAGCACGGGCTTTTGCTGAACCAGACTTATTTACTGCGCCGTAAATCGGGTGACATAAAGCTTTAAGAATGAAGTTTTTATTGAAGCTACAAAAAAAACCTCCTACCATCGATGCATGCTACTTCATGTGCACACTCAGAAGTTGACATATCATTCAAACAAAAATAAAACGAATTGATAAATGCAAGACTCTTGTGTTGCTGTAAAATTGACAATGCTGTTATTTGAGATTTCTGGGATGAAATTTAAAAAAACGTTGTGATAAGCTCTAGTTACTGCATGCTGCTGGAGTTACCCACTCCCTTATAACAGCCAAACACTGTCACAAAAGGGAGTGGTGTGCCCATCGACACATCCAAGCCTAATTCTTCTGCTATATCGTCAGAGGCAGCACTTCTGAGCGAAAGATAAGCTCCCTTCTCGCTTGGCAGGCCAGCTTGCATGCGGTGCGGTGTTCAACTCAGCAATGCCACTGCCAAGAGCAATGCGCCACGGAGGGCTGTTGTGTACAAGGCTATGTGCCATGCTGTGGCAAGCTGGATCCGAAATAAAATAGCCAATGGAATGGCAACCCTGGAAAAACAAGGATGCAGTGGCATGCCCGCCAATGGGCACACGGTCAGTTACTTCCATTACTAAGTCAACAGGCGCATATTTTTCCAAAGTCTGAAGATTGCCGTAAAAGCAACAAAATTACCAAAATATGTTTCTGCAGTTGACATTCTGCGCTAGAATGTATTTTAATAGGAGGCGCCACAGCTTTTTTTCTTAAGAACGATATTAAAACATTGAACCGATTGCACAAATACTTACCCGGTAACATGGGGGTAAGAATAATTTATGTTTGTGGTAGCTCAAACTCCCCTGCCCCCTCCCCCCAACATCCAGTACCGTATACAAACTTTCTTATTGCGTTTATTTTCATTATAAATTCATACACTGTGGCTTAGTGGTGTAACGCTCATTTCTATCGTGGGCCAAGCATCTTCTCCCCATGCAGCAGTATCATCAGAAAAGCTAAGAATGCCACAGTGGCATGTTCCAGAGACCATGACGGAATGCACACTACGACTAGTCACGCTCTTCTCCCGGGGTTATAATCGGTGAGAAGGATTACGTGCAAGGCACGTTTTAAAAATACACCTAACAATGACAGGCGAGCGCGTTGTTGTAGGTTTGATTATTAATTTATTTTTACTACATATACGGCTTGTGAAAAGGTACCCCTGACTGCGTGTATTACGACTCTTTGGCACACTAATTGCGGAGCCGATCACACTGAACTTTAAATGCCGGATGTAACTTCCTTTCCCTACGTGCACTAACACGGCCTCAAATATTGGCAATGTTGCATTACAATGATGTGAAAAGTTGACAAATGACTTCAAATTCGTTATGAGAAATGGCCCTAAAATATCAACTTGGCACAACATGCCAAGTGCCAGGGCTTACGCAGAAACCCAGGGCATCAGCCAAATTACAAAGCAAGTAAAAAAAGAATGAACCTGGAATTGCTGAAGATTCGTTTTATTGTTAATTTGGATAGGAAAGTTCAATCTTTAATACAAACAATATTGCAATCAAATTATTTCCCTTGGCCTAAGTTAACTTAAAATTCTGAGACTCAGGATCACGCACCATTTCACCTGATTACATCAAGTTGTAAAGGCTTATGTGGGTGTGCAGGGCAGGCGTATATGAAAATAGTTGTGAAGGCATTTGAAAAGGCACATGACCTCAAGGCGAACAAACCTCAGCTCGCTTCAGCATCTCCCACTTGTTTAGGATCTTCATTGCGAACACCTTCTCGGAGCTCTTCAACTTGACCACGGCCACCTGCAGGCAGAAGGCAGACGCCAACAGCAGCGGCAATCAGGCGAATAACCACTGGCACACGTGTCCTCGCACGACATGCCAAAACGCCAGGGCCTACCCAGAAACGCAGGGCTTCAACCAATTTGCAACCTGGTCGTCATCATCTGCTATGACCTATCCATTTTTGGATGAAGCCCCCAGAAGCTGTCATCTCTCATTCTAACAATCCATCAAGCACCTTTAACAACGATTTTTTTCTTATCGAGAATCGTGTGACATTCACACACCTGCCACAAAATGTTTGCGAGACATCCATTATAAGCCTTTCTTGTTTGCCGATTTATTACAGAAAACTGCCATTTAGCGATGGGACACAAACCTCGGGAAGCACAACGTGCAGGGAGAGATCACCAGCAGCAAAGTCGAAACATGGGCAGATGATCCGCTTTCACGGAAAGGGATCATCGTGGAAAAACTGCCGCAATCTCTCGCCACTTCGATACAGACTACAAATACTTCAATCTGGGGCCATGCCTCGCTTTAAAACTTGCCGAACTCTGCCGAGCACTAAATCTTCAATTGCCGAGGGCTACTCTACCCAAATCCCTGAAGTTGGGACAGCACCCTCTCCTAGAATGGCATGTACATTCTTGTTCACCGCCAATCCCAACACGTCACCCATTTTCTATTCTCAAAGCCGATTACGATGAAATGCGGCACAGCCGCCGATTCTGGGACAGATTTCTCCGAGCTTTCCCGAGAGCGCAGGCAGAACCGCCCTCCTCTTCCCATCTCGACTGTTATTACTGGCAGGTACTTGTGAGTGTTACTTGTGCATTCATTTTATGGACTGTTCAACAATAGTCCTTTTGTGCAATTTTTTTTTTCTCCGTATGTCCAAAGTGGTAATTTGTCAAAATCAGTTTTGCTACGCAAATCCCTTCATGGTTCACATAAGAAAGGAAGTAAAATACTGTATATATTTAAAACCACACAAAAGGCATTCTTTGCGGTGTAAGCGATTTCAATTGATGAAAGCGAACATTATTAACTGCTATAAAATAACAAGTGCGGATATCCATCAACACAACTGTGCAAATGAGCCGATTTCACCAAAACACACATACCCGCTGCAGCTTATCAGACCATCTACCCCACAGGGTGGAATGCTGACTTCTCAAAATTACAGCTGTGTGGTCTGAACGTACGGTATTGTATACGGTACTCATACGCCAATGAACACGTGCACAGCAGGACTACTATTATCAAGGATAAATACGAGGCCACAGATAACACAGCTGGTCTATTTGCTATTTTCTCCCCCGGCATGCTTTGCCTCTGCTTTGCGCCCTCGTTCAAAAAGATATAAAATGATATGCCCACCAGGTACATGTGCAGATCTGCTGTAGGAGAACATTGCCATTGCATTGATGTGGATGTTCACAGCTTGATGTGCGATAATCGCCCTTAAAAGTTGCTCTACCAGATAGCCGTGTCGAGAGTTCCTCCTCTCTCCATCGCAACATTAAAGGCCTCCCCATGTTGGAGTCAGAAGCCTGACGAATCCTCCAACACAGGAGGCAAAACGTTGTGAAGGAAACAGGAAGAACACAATCCCGAAACAGCAGCCATCCCTACAGAGCTATCCCAAAGCAGCAGCTCTATTGAGCTATTATAAAACGGTCCATTAATTTTATTTTAAGTGCTGCACCATTTCAAATATTTTCATAAGCTACCCTTTGTCTGGCTCTGTAGTCACCTTTTAAGGTGAGCGAGTTCATAATTGCTGAGGTTTTTTTTGTCAAAAATTGCAAACACGTGAGCTGAAATAAGTGACCTTCATCACTGGTCTTGCTTCCTTGCCACAATGGTATCACCATTTAATGGCTCAATTATTTTTAGAATTCATAAGACCCTTGCGCTTACAGATGACAAATTTGACAAGGGCGGCACTCCAAGCAAATCGGCTCTTAATAGCCACAAGTTTGAAAAGTTTTGAAATTACGTTTTTTGTGACGTTTCAAATTTGCCATTTTACTAGATTTCAAAATCCTGAAGGGGAGTGGCTGTTCTGATATTTACAATACAGACGAAAGTTCTAATAACAAAATTAGTTTGCACTAATATACACCAATTTAACATTGCCCCACAAACTCACAGGAAATCCCAAGAGTGGCCTGGCAGCTGTCAACATTGAAAAACTTGATCAAAGTTCCCAAAAGACTCACCTCGCCAAAGGCACCTCTCCCAATGACTTTGAGCATCTCAAAGTCTTCCCGATGCAACCTCATCTCCTTGACGCGAGTTGTAAACGGCTTGGCTGTACAGTGAGAAAATAAAAGACAAAAAATAAAGAGAATGTTAGAGATGAGAAAAACGACATTGATTCGTACCACCACCACAATTTAAAAAAAACCATGCTGAGAGGCAGGGTAAATGTCTTTCGAGCAAATCTAATTGACAGGACAGGATAAAATGTAACCACATAACCCACTGGAAACATTCATGAGACAGTAAATGCATGCATCATAAGCAATCGGATAAACTTCCAGCAGGGTTTACAAATAATTTTTCAGAAGGATTTACATTGCATTGTATTTTGCATTCAACTTTGTTTCAAGGGCGGCGCGGTGACCCAGTGGATAGCGCTGTCGCCTCACAGCAAGAAGGGCCCGGGTTCGAATCTCGGCTCGGGTGCCTTTCTGTGTGGAGTTTGCATGTTCTCCCCGTGTCCACGTGGGTTTTCGCCGGGCACTCTGGTTTCCTCCCACAGTCAAAAAAACATGCTGCTGTATAGGTTAATTGGCTTGCAGACTAAAGTGCCTGCAGTGCCCGGTGATGGACTGGCATCCTATCGTGGGTGTATCCCTGTCTTGCGCCCTGTGTCTGCCGGGATAGGCTCCGGCTCACCGTGACCCTGTACAGGACCAAGCGGTTTCTGACAATCAGATGAGCTGAGAACTATGCTTCACGGAGCATCACAACGCCAAGAAGCTGTTGGTAGCCACGTGCTCGTGACTGGGTTATGTGTCACGAGATTTGGAATAGAACGGGGAGATATAACACTTCACATGAAAGATTAAAAAAAAATTTAAAGGGTCAATCAACATGCCAAAACGCAGTCCGTTGTTTACATTTAAACGGGAGGTTAAAAACGCATGCAGTCAGTGGAAACATTCTTGACAGGAAGCAACATCAAAACACTTCCCACTGTGCAAAGACTGATTGGGAGGTCAGTTAAAGTGACAGCATATATTTTTGAGCAGTGGCATAAGCACTTCATCCTCGCAGAAATTACATGACCGGAGAGCATGTGTGAGGGCATCATGGATTTTGAAGACATCAGAAATGTTGCAGTTGATGAAAGGGCAAATAGGAATACAGTCATGAGGGATGAGAGGACAATGGATTTGAAGATGTTTTTTTCTCTGCCAAAACATAAACAGGGGCCCTTCTCCACACGCGTGCATGTTGCCGACGCAAACTTTTTTCAGGGCAAGGCAACAACAAATGGATGTTGTGTGCGAACACAATTCCAAGCGGCTACGCGTGGCAGGAGTGGTGCACACCCCCGTGGTCATCCTCAGGCGCCTGAGGATGCCTCCAACGTGTGAGGGCGAAACGTCGCGAGGAGAGGAGAGAGGAAGCGATCGACGCGGCTGTCCCGAGAGAGCAGCTTTTCGAAGCAATCCTCGATTGTGTTAGAGCTCTATAGCACCCATCGTTGTCTCTTACAAGTTTACCGCCAGTAGGAAGTAATGCACGGGCAATAAGCGGTTTACTGAAGCGGCATCACTGCCACGTGCAACAACTAAACAGTTTGTGTAAAAAAAGTATATTTAAAAATCAAATAATTGCAAAGCGTATAAATCCGCATCGTGTTTACAGAGTACGCCCGGTGGCAAAAAAAAAACCACGCAAAACATACCAGCTGTTGGGTTTTTAAACGCGTTTCATATTGGGACACTTTAAAATTGCACAAAGCACTTGCCCAAAATTGATGTCGACAGAATGTTTCCAGATGGTGCAAGAAGCACACGTCCCAAAAACGTACCATCACGGACTTAATTACAGATTATTTTATGCAAATACAACCAATGCAGGGAAGCCTACAAAAATCTACTCAGCATTTTTAAGCATTAACAGACTTTTGGGGGATGTGCTGTTAGAGAGCACATATTAAGGTCGACACTCAACACGGGTGGGTGGAATGGCCAGCTTCACGCCCGACTGCCTTTGTCTCCCAAGTGACGAGTTTACACTCCACACCAGGTGCGAATTAGAAGCCAAGTCGACCTAGGGGAGGTCCAGGATCGGTTCAGAGCTCATCTCATCTCATTGTCAGAAACCGCTTTGTCCTGTACAGGGTCGTGGTGAGCCGGAGCCTATCCCGGCAGACACAGGGCGCAAGGAAGATATACCCACGATGGGACGCCAGTCCATTACCGGGCACTGAAGGCAAATCAGTCTGCAAGCCAATTAACCTATGCAGCAGCATGTTTTATGGACTGTGGGAGGAAACCGGAGTGCCCGGCGAAAACCCACGCGGACACGGGGAGAACATGCAAAATCCACACAGAAAAGCACCCGAGCCGAGATTCGAACCCGGCGCCTTCTTACTGTGAGGCGACAGCGCTACCCAGTGGGCCACCGTGCCGCCCTGCCAGTTCAGATAATAGTTACAAATGTTGGTCGTGCGAGGAATCCAACTCGTGAAGTTACACGCTGGTCGACTCCGATTTGACTCTAGCCAATGCAAGGAGGAAACCGACTCTGCAAGTGAGCGTATGAAGGGTGGGAGTGGGCACATCGCCAGCGACCGCTGCCTCGCCCGCGTTGCCAGCCCATAGCGACCCACACCGCCCTCCACCTACGCCACACGCAACGTGCAGCCCCTGCCATTTTGAAGGTTGGCGGGGGGGGGTAAGATGCTGAACATCCTCCCAGCATCACGATCATGGAAGAGTGTGGGGAGGGGGTTGCAGGCAACAGAGTGGAAACAAGATGCGTGTGGGGTGCACGACAGGTGCACTCTCTCATGCTCATGGCTCCAACCGTGAAACATGCCATGAAATGCTCCCGTATTCACGGAACTTTATATCGCACTTTTGAGGGTTATTAGTGCAGTAGCAACATATATTTGATTCCAAGTTGACTACTCCGTACATTAGACCAAAAATAGTTAAATGCGTCATATAACACTGCTTATGTACATTATATCAGCAACCAAGTGACAACATAAAACAAGTACGAAGATGCAGAGTGGGATTATTTTCACAGCCGGTTACGTTTTAACGCCTAACTTCTGGGTAAGTAAAAAGACCAAGATGCTGTAGGCCAGTCTGCACCGCTCCATACTCTGGCTGGCCACAATAAATCAATTGGCACACAGATGCCTTTTGAGCCTCGAAACTGCATTTTTCTACAACTACTGGTGAGTAGGCCGAGATAGCCCAAATACTTTGTGGTCATTCCATGTGGTTATCTTACATTGCACCAGTGGTGCCCACATCATCCAACCAGGTGGGCTTACAAGACCCTTTCCAAACCTTCAAAAACACCGCATACCAATCTACGCAGGATTATATTCTATTTGGATTACCTGTACGTCAACATAATGCAAGCTATTTTATGAAAAAAGATAAGCTGTCACCAAGATTGTAACGTCTGCAAGGCAGTGTATTTAGGTAACAATAGTTGCAATGGTGTAAGTAAGAAGTTGTTTTGTTTTATTCAATTTATTTCAGATTTGCTATCGCGGCCATCACACATGGGCAAAGCAACGCATCTGATTAAGAATGTCAGTACTTCACATCTCGACAGCAGAAGCCGTGCGTTGGCATTTTTCAAGCACAAACTTCAAAGTGGTGGTGGAAATCGAACAGCTGACTGCAAAACCGACTCCACCATGGAGCACGCGAACCACTGGGCTGTCCAAATAGCAGAGATGTAATCCGCATGTCATGTGACCATGGTGGATATTCTATCAGTTTCCGGCTTCATTACTCGCATGCTCAGAAAAGAAAAGCACGGAGCCGCGCATTAACTTGTGCACAGCGAGAGCAAGTTCCACGTGAGTTCCTCGGCCATATTTTGTCGCCTTACAATGCAGAGCGCAAAAGTCTATAGCCGATCCCTATTCATATTCTAAATAGAAAGCATTTAACACGCTCACACACACCTCTGCCAGAGCAATGATCCAATTAATTTTAGTACGAAAATATAATAATAATATTTGCATTTATAAAGGGCCTTTTACCTGCGGGTAATAGGGCGCTGCACAGAGTTGTGGAGAGAACGCAATGTCAACATCAGAATAGAACACGGAAGTAAAATAATGACTCTAAAGCAATCAAGGACATCAAATAACAAATAAAATAATTATTAAAACAAATGAAGGAAGAAGTGCTCCTCAGCAGGCACATGACAACAGGGTGCCATCATCAAAGCACACAGTGGTGAGCAGCATCAATAATCCTAGCCAGAGGACTTCAAGGCCTTAAGAAACGAGCGAATCTTGAGAGATGGGATTTAATAATCATAATGATAGCACTTCTACAGCGCTTTTCACCCGAGGTTCACAAAGCGCTGCACATACCTGTGGATAGAATGGCATGTCAACAACGACATCATCAGAGTAGATCAATTAAAGTAACAATGGCTATAAATCAATGGATATAAAATAACGAATAAAATCATTGTTAAAAAAATAAAGGAAGGAATAAGGGTTCCTGAGCAGGTCAACAGCGAGCCATCATCCAAGCACACAATAAAAACAGCATTAATCGTCCTAACAGAGGACTTCAACATCTTACGAAACAAGTGAGTCTTGAGATGGGATTTCAAGATACCCTGGGACCCCAAACTGACCGAATTTCCAATGGAAGGGAATTTCAGAGTGTGGAAGCAACAGGTGAATTTAAAGCAGCGTAATGAGACCAATCTAATTGCTGTTTGAGTGTATGTAGTTTATGTACACAA